>JABWTJ010001431.1:0-60156 GCA_016801875.1 Solanum sitiens | reverse complement strand
TTCATTCTTGTAGAGCATGTTGGGAGTTATCCCAATGAATGGAATGCCCTTGCTTATGGATTCATTGAATTAGTTTAGAAGTACTTGAGTTGTCATTTCATTGTTTTGGCTGCACAAGGTTGGTATATAAATAGTATTGGCCTAGAAAATTTGGAAATTACTTCATAGTCAATTTATTGGCACAACCCAAACATTCATTCAAATATAATTTCATGTTATCATTAGCCAATTCTATTACATATTTTTGGAGATAATATTGTAGGACAATTTATTGGCATAAGCCAAACTTTCACTACACTTGAACTTTTAACCTTTGATTAACTTACAAGAACAATTCAATGTTTTTACGTTCACAAGTTCGTGTGGATAGGGTATGTTGGGACTTGTCCCGTTGATTAGCATACCATATGTTATGAGTTCATTAATTTAGAGATTGGTATGAATTTTTATGTTTTGTAAGTAATATGATTAGACATATGTTTTACTAGCCAATTTGTTGGCACAAATTATAATTTCACTAGGCACTGGTCATGAGAATATCATGGAGATCTTTTTAGCCAACCTTATAACATAACTTTATGCATAACATTTTTAAACATCTTGGACAGCATAATATGATCATTTAACTAACACAACATCATAAACAAGTCACTTTAGCAGTAGGTATGCACAACAAACCGTAATAATCTTCATACATAACATTTTCAGACACATCTTAACATAGTATCATTCTCTTAACCAATCTTAGTTCATGACTTTAGGGTAACATTTTTAAAACATATTGACAGTATCATATTAACATTTGATGACTTTAATATCTTCATAACGTCACAACAACAGCAAGTCAATATTCAGCCAATACACATAAATCACCTAACACAATCACGGACGTTCTTAGCATATCATCGATTCTTAGTTTTCATGATAGTATTAACTTTACGCAACTACAAGTTTATAGGTTCTTTTGATACTCATCGTTCAAGAACAATACATATTAAGAACAGCCAGAACCACATACCAACAACATGATCTCTAACCTATTCAACATTGAAATCGAAAAGGATACTAGGGAC
The DNA here is from genome assembly GCA_016801875.1 of Solanum sitiens. Lineage (NCBI taxonomy): Eukaryota > Viridiplantae > Streptophyta > Magnoliopsida > Solanales > Solanaceae > Solanum > Solanum sitiens. The sequence continues at coordinate 59,083 of JABWTJ010001431.1, read as the reverse complement.
AAGGAGTTCGATGAGAACGGGAACAACCCTAGTTTCAAGATCGTTGAATTCATTGGAAAGAAAGTTCTCTTGGAGAAAGGAGTCCAGGAGAGAAACCCATACCTTATTTAGAACTTAATCAATGAAGACCACCTTTAACGAAACCTTGAATAAACCTTGAAATCGCCCTAGAGAAAGCGATAAATGTTCTGCCTTTTTCTTGCGTTCGTCGCTTACTGTTTTTGCTTCCCTTTTTTTCTATGAGTTTGAACGTTATTTTTAGGTTTAAGAACTGATCTTGAATTATACAACTTAGGTTTAATAAGTTAATTAAATAAATTAATTAACTAATTACTAAAAAGCCCCTCCTAAGTTGACTAAACATAGGAGAATGTAACACTTAGTCAAATCTGGAAATTGGTGTTGACTATGGTTTTGGTAAACATTTTGACTTTATATTAATTAATTTAGGTACCTAGGTTAATTACTAAAGTACCCCTAAGTCATTGGAACCAAAATTAACCCTTTTGGACCATCCTAGGTTAAGTACTAGGATGTTTCTTGAGTTGTACTAGAATTTCATTTTGATCATTTAAACTAATTAATTAAATTGGTAATTTAATTTATTAGGTGACCTAAGGTAATTACTAAAGTACCCTTAAGTCTTTAGGACCATAACCAATCCTTTGAACCATCCTAGGTTAGGTACTAGGTTGTCTTTTTCTTGTTTTAACCGAAATCTGGAAATTGCTTTGTGTTTTCGGTTTTGCCCCTTTAAATTAATTAATAAGTTGCTAAATTAATTAATTAAGTAGACTCGGGTAATTACTAAAGTATCTCTAGGTTTTTAGGACCTTAACTAACACTTTGGACCATCCTAGGTTAGGTACTAGGTTGTCTCTTTCTTGTTTTAACCAAAATCTGGATATTTTCTTTGTAGTTTCGGTTTTAGCCCTTTTAAATTAATTAATTAAGTTGATAAATTAATTAATTAGGTAACCTAGGGGAATTACTAAAGTACCCCTAAGTTGTTAGGGCCATAACTAACCTTTTGGACCATCCTAGGTTAGCTACTAGGTTGTCTCTTAAACTAGTACTAGGTTAATGTCAACCCGGTTTAGTCCTAGGTTGTCGGGTGCACTAATTAGTTTATTTCGTTTGATCCTAGGTTAGTTAGCTATTTAGGGAAATAGGTTAGAGTCTAGAATTATTTAGGAATTTATGCCCCACATGGAGTGGTCCCTTGTGCACGTTTTTCCCCCTAACTACCCTAACCGAATTCGATAGGGTGGTCCCCTACTTTGGCCTTTTCTTCACATGTCTTGCACATGTGCTTGCACATGGGTTGGTTGTACTTTCCTAACTAACTATTATTTATGGTTCATTTGGGAATGTTTACTTATTGTCCCAAGGATCCTCACCATGCCCTTGGGCACTGGTTAATTTACATAATCATTTTAAATGGTCATGTGTTATGGTATCTAGGCTTGACACTTGGATGCCTCATACCTCACACGTTGGTTGTGGATCTATATGTATATAATGCCAATTATATTAGCTTAGGTCTTCATTGAAGGTACAATTTCTAAAGAAGCTTGGGTTATATTTCGATTGCTTGAGATTATTATCGAAATTTGCTAACCCCCCCTTAGCTAATTTTCTATACTGTGCCCAATATTTCTCAATATTGGGCATTGGGGTACCTATGTACCCCCAATACGCATTATTAAAGACTTACTGGTCTCTTAACTAGACATGTAATTTTCCGGAATGTTACATTATCCCCCCCCCCTTAGAAACATTCGTCCCCGAATGACACTTACACATCATTTAAACAAAGATGGTGATTTTTGAAAGTTACTTTATCATGCTTAAACGTTTCTGTTTTGTGAATGTCTTATTCACACTTATTTGGATGATGCATATCATTCAATCTTATCTGAAGCTTCATATTTGAGATTGAGGAATTTCCTTCCCAATCCCACTTAACATAATGCACATCACAAATCATGCAACACAGAAAACATGGCTATGCTACACAAAAACAGCAACATAAAATTCAATATAACTTTGTTTTAACTCACATAGTGCTATTATAAGACATACGATTAGGGACTTATCACACCAAATACACTAAAGCACTTAAACTTAGAGTTTCTTAAACATAAATCAGACTTAGTAAGAGTATATCTAACCTCTTAGATAACATCTTGTTGGCCTTAAGATTTGAACCACGCACTTCCCATTCCAGCTCTAACTCATTTGGAAACTAAAGTCTCACTACCCTGTTTCGACAATCTATCGTAGCATAACACTTATGGAGCAAATCCATGCCTAAGCCATATTCTTGAGTTGGTATGCAACCAACTTATCCTTCTCCTCCTCATCAATACTCATAGCAAGCTTTTAGACATTACCATGCATTCACCTCCATGCGAACAACCACACTCACCACATACCTTTCATCCACGTTGGGCATTTCCATTATGGACCTTCTTGGGAAGGCCAGATCTTGAGTCTGGCGCCTTAGAACACTAGGCCATCCTAATTCTTGTGTGTATTCTTCTACGCATTCACACAAGAAGAAAGTTAGATACTTAGAATGACACAAAGTGTCAAAGCTCTATATAGCACGATAAAGAGTAAAAGAAGGGAGAATTTCCTATCGTCGCATAGTCTCTAAGTCATGATTGTGGCGCGCTTCACAACCATAAGCTAGAAACTATGTAACGTGGTTGTGTTGAGCTTTAGATCCTAGGAATTTAAACTCATGCTCTGATACCAAGTTTGTAATGACCCAGATTCTTGAATCCGAATCGCCACCAACGTTGTTGACCTCTCAGAGGTCGCAAATAATCCTCATCTTGCATTCATCACGTTCATCTAGTTAAATTTGCAGAAAATTTGAAACTTTTTAAACGTATGAATTTTACTTAGACTTCATATACTCATTACGTATTAAACATTATATACTAAGATCAACATCAATAGAACAACCATCTATTATAAAGAATCAATTCGAAACTGAAGATGAATATATCATAAATAGTTTGCCAAACACGGCCTTATTACAAAGGTTTCAAATGAAAGTACGAAAGAAATGCTAGGGACAACATCCACTAGATATGTCTAAGACTAAGGCTAGACTAAAACTGTAGCATCCTCGAAATCATGAGGACCTACCAAATGGTTTGGAGAAACTCTGAAGTCCAAACTATTGCAAGTGTCGTCAACCTGTTTCTGACCTGCACCTATAAAAATAGTAAATAGTAGGGGGTTAGTACACCACTTGTACTAAGTATGGGTGTATGCACACATACACATAAAGCTATGCATTATCAATGAAAGCTCTTCCTAAGCAACATGCCATTTCAGGAAAGTCTAGTCATTAGACTTTCCTATTTCGTTAGTTGTGAATTGTGGTATGAATATGATGTATTTTAATGCATTCAAAGCACACAAATCATTTTCTATATAACTACAAGACATTAGTATCATCAACATAATTTTAGAACCACTCGGGCGAAGATTTGAATTTTTGATCCTCTAGGCCGAGAGCTCCTCTTTGTACACTTAGATTATTTTTCAGTCTTTTTCTTCTTCTTGTTGTGTAGTTCAATAACTACTTTGGTCCTATGTTTTACTTACAAGTGCAATGACTCATTGTAGTCTCATGCCCACAATGAATCAAGTAAGTAATTCAAGAGATTAAGGAAATGACTTAACTACAATTTGGGGCATGAATCTATTTATAAGTCAATACTTATTGACTATACTCATTCTTTAGTTGATTGCATAATGTGCATAGATCTTGGGGAATATCATTAAAGCTTATGATCTTGCTTACTTTGGGCATGAATTCTTTACAAACCAATCTTTAGTGACTATTCCTATTATTGTATTATTGGCCTAATGTAAGAAGTCATTATAAGCCAATCTTATTTTGCTAATATCTTTTGCCAATTATATAAAATCATTATAAGTCAATTTATTTAGCTTTATCATTTTCATAACATGAGGATTCATTATTAGTTATGCCCTTTACTTATTGTAAACTTTATTGGACACTGTTTGACTATCCTTACAAGTTATTAATTACATCAAGTATTCATTACATTTCAAAATCCATTCTCTATTGGTTATGACATTGATTTCATTACTTTCATGTTTTATATATTATACATTTCATATACACGAGACCTTGGAATCGTTGATATAGCATTAAGACATCTCAAGTGAGGACCCAACATATGGGACCTCAACCCAAGGGCCTTCTTCAGCAAACACAGAGTCTACTTCATTCGTTCATTCGTACTTCACATTATTCATTTCATTCATTCGTAGGCTGATGTAAACACCAGCTATACCTCGGATGAATTTTAAGACTCTCATCGGGATCATGAAGTGCAATGACCAAGAATGACCTAATGTCATTACTTGAATCTGATTTCACTTCCTGATTGTCTTGCACAAACACCTTCCGTATCGTTCATTTCATTATCTTTCATACTTTGAGGAACTCCAACCTTAATCGACATAGATCATGTGAGCATCATGAAATCTGGTGTCTTCCCTACACCGAAAAGAGGTGGAGTCACTGGCCAAGGTGAAGCCAAAACATGCTAGCGTATATAGGGAATTGAACCCTGCTAGATCCCTATATTGGCAATATATAGGTTCAAATACTAGGAGATATAAGGAGACCCATACCCGGCATGCCGGACAATCTCATCTCATGAGAGTTACGTGAACCTCCGCCCTTCCCGGAGGAAGGCATCACCGCTCATAGCTAGTCTATCGGTGCTCAGTATAAAGTTCCATTACATTCAACTTATACATCATGGAAGCTGGCTTCTAGCATGAGGACATCATAGCTCATTAGATGAATTTATCATCTCATCATTAGTATTAAGTGTGAACTGTCCTTACACTTACATATAGAGTATGATTGAGACTTATTTACTCTTTTGATGACTTGTCATCCTTACTTTACATTGATGAAATGTGAATTGTCCTTACATATCATCCTTACATTACATTGATGAATGTGAATTGTCCTTACATATCATCCTTACTTTACATTGATGAATGTGAATTGTCCTTACATATCATCCTTACTTTACATTGATGAATGTGAATTGTCCTTACATATCATCCTTAGGTGTTAATGAGACTAGTCTCACATATTCTAACACCTTCATTCGTGAGTATTCTTTTAACAAATTAGCTTTGGTGTAAGTAAAACTTGTCTCACATCCTTTAACACCCCATTCTGGTCATTTACTTAATTTAGACCCCTTTAATTATGTTATAAGTCACGTTACTTACTTACTTTAGTGTAGTAGCTTCATATCACCATTTATGGACGATGAGCACTTCATTCAATGAGTTTCATGTGATCATAGTTCATTCTTGTCGAGCATGTTGGGAGTTGTCCCAATGAATGGAATGCCCTTGGTTATGGATTCATTGAATTAGTTTAGAAGTACTTGAGTTGTCATTTCATTGTTTGGCTGCACAAGGTTGGCATATAAATAGTATTGGCCTAGAAATTTGGAAATAACTTCATAGTCAATTTATTGGCACAATCCAGACATTCATTTAAATATAATTTCATGGAATCATTAGCCAATTCTATTACATATTTTTGGAGATAATATTGTAGGCCAATTTATTGGCATAAGCCAAACATTCACTACACTTGAACTTTTAACCTTTGATTAACTTACAAGAACAATTCAATGTTTTTACATTCACAAGTTCGTGTGGATAGGGTATGTTGGGACTTGTCCCATTAATTAGCATACCATATGTTATGAGTTCATTAATTTAGAGATTAGTATGAATTTTCATGTTTTGGAAGTAATATGATTAGACATATGTTTTACTAGCCAATTTGTTGGCACAAATCATAATTTCACTAGGCACTGGTCATGAGAATATCATGGAGATCCTTTTAGCCAACCTTATAACATAACTTTAGGCATAACATTTTTAAACATCTTGGACAGCATAATATGATCATTTAACTAACACAAAATCATCAACAAGTCACATTAGCAGTAGGTATGCACAACAAACCATAATCATCTTCATACGTAACATTTTCAGACACATCTTAACATAGTATCAGTCTCTTAACCAATCTTAGTTCATGACTTTAGGGTAACGTTTTTAAAACATATTGGACAGTATCATATTAACATTTATGACTGTAATATCTTTATAACGTCACAAAAACAGCAAGTCAATATTCAGCCAATACACATAAATCACCTAACACAATCACGGACGTTGTTAGCATGTCATCGATTCTTAGTTTTCATGATAGTATTAACTTTACGCAACTACAAGTTTATAGGTTCATTCGATACTCATCCTTCAAGAACAATACATATTAAGAACAGCCAGCACCACATACCAACAACATTATCTCTAACCTATTCAACATTGAAATCGAAAAGGATACTAGGGACAAGGAGTTCGACGAGAACGGGAACAACCCTAGTTTCAAGATCGTTGAATTCTCTGGAAAGAAAGTTCTCTTGGAGAAAGGAGTCCAGGAGAGAAACTCATACCTTATTTAGAACTTAATCTATGAAGACCACCTTTAACGAAACCTTGAAGAAACTTTGAAATCGCCCTAGAGAAATTGATAAATTTTCTACCTTTTTCTTGCGTTCGTCTCTTACTGTTTTTGCGTCCCTTTTTTTTTCTATGAGTTTGAACATGATATTTAGGTTTAAGAAATGATCTTGAATAATAAAATTTAGGTTTAATAAGTTAATTAAATAAATTAATTAACTAATTACTAAAAAGCCCCTCCTAAGTTGACTAAACATAGGAGAATGTAACACTTAGTCAAATCTGGAAATTGGTGTTGACTATGGTTTTGGTCAACATTTTGACTTTATATGAATTAATTAAATCCTTAATTTAATTAATTTAGATACCTAGGGTAAGTACTAAAGTACCCCTAAGTCATTGGAACCAAAATTAACCCTTTTGGGCCATCCTAGGTTAAGTACTAGGATGTTTCTTGAGTTGTACTAGGTTAGTGTAAGAATTTCGTTTTGATCATTTAAACTAATTAATTAAATTGCTAATTTAATTTATTAGGTGAACTTAGGTAATTACTAAAGTACCCTTAAGTCTTTAGGACCATAACCAATCCTTGAACCATCCTAGGTTAGGTACTAGGTTGTCTTTTTCTTGTTTTAACCGAAATCTGGAAATTGCTTTGTGATTTCGGTTTTGCCCCTTTAAATTAATTAATTAAGTTGCTAAACTAATTAATTAAGTATCCTAGGGTAATTACTAAAGTACCCTTAAGTCGTTAGGATCTTAACTAACTCTTTGGACCATCCTAGGTTACGTACTAGGTTGTCCCTTTCTTGTCTTAACCGAAATTTGAAAATTTCCTTTTTAGTTTCAGTTTTAGCCCTTTTAAATTAATTAATTAATTTGCTAAATTAATTAAATAATAACCTAGGGGAATTACTAAAGTAACCCTAAGTTTTAGCACCATAACTAACCTTTTGGACCATCGTAGGTTAGGTACTAGGTTGTCTCTTTAACTAGTACTAGGTTAGTGTCAACCCGGTTTTGGTCCTAGGTTGTCGGGTGCACTAATTAGTTTATTTCGTTTCGTCCTAGGTTAGTTAGCTATTTAGGGCAGTAGGTTAGAGTCAATTCATTATAAAGTTAGGCCCCACATGGAGTGGTCCCTTGTGCACGTTTTTCCCCTAACTACCCTAACCGAATTCCTTTGGCAGCTTCTTCACATGTATTGCACATGTGCTTGCACATGGGTTGGTTGTACTTTCCTAACTAACTATTATTTATGGTATATTTGGGAATGTTTACTTATTTTCCCAAGGATCCTCAACATGCCCTTGGGCGCTGCTTAATTTACATAATCATTTTAAATGGTCATGTGTTATGGTATCTAGGCTTGACACTTAGATGCCTCATACCTCACACGTTGGTTGTGGATCTATATGTATATAATGCCAATTATATTATCTTAGGTCTTTATTGAAGGTACAATTTCTAAAGAATCTTGGATTATATTTCGATTGCTTGGATATCATTATAGAAATTGGCTAAACCCCCCTCCCCCTTAGCCAATTTTCTATACTATACCCAATATTTCTCAATATTGGTCATTGGGGTGCCTATGTACCCCCAATAAGCATTATTAAAGACTTAATGGTCTCTTCACTAGACATGTAATTTTCCGGAATGTTACTGTCGTGATCGAAGGCCACGTGTCCGCGTTTTGGAGGTTAGGTCAACGCGTGACAAACTTGGTATCAAATCATTAGGCTTAAGTGTCCTAGGATGTCTGGAAATCCTTCAATGGGTGTGAAGTGCATCACATCTAATGAGACGGAGGCTAGAAGGTGTTGTAGGAAAAGTTTCATGTCACTTTATACTCCTATCGTGCATAAGGTCTGATATAATTCCTTTTTCTTGTGTTTTAGATCATGCCTCCTCGTAGAGCTTACGCAAGGAATGCAAATGCCATAAATGCAAACGCAGCTCCTCCAGTCCCATCCCAGGATGTTTTGAATACTGAATTTCATAATGCTATCTAGAAGTTGGCTCAGAGTGTGACCAACTAGAATAATCAGCGGTTTCTAGTTCCAGGAAACACTAATGTTGGGTCATCTGCACCTAGAGTGTGAGATTTTGTTAGGATTAATCCGCATGAGTTCTTAAGATTGCAGATTTGTGAAGATCCCCAAAACATTATAGATGAGGTCAAGAAGGTCTTTAAAGTGATATAGGTAACTTGTAACTATAATGTTGAGTTGGCATCTTACTAACTTAAGGATGTGGATCATATCTGCTATACTTAGTGGAAAGAAAACAGCGGAACAAATGCAACTCCTATCGCTTAGGATTTCTTTAGTAAAACCTTTTAGGACAGGTTCTTCCCAAAATAGCTAAGGGAGACAAAATCTCAGGAGCTTATGAACTCGAGTCAAGGTAACATGACGGTCCAAGATATGGGCTCAAGTTCACCAAACTCTCCAGGTACGCTTCTTACATGTTTGCCGATTCTAGGCCCCAAATAAACAAGTTTCTATATGGAGTGTTAGACTTGGTAAAAACAGAGTGCATGAATACTATGTTGCTGGAAAATATGAACATCTCTAGGCTCACGAATCTTGCTCAACATTTTCATAGAGATAAACTTAGGGCCTAGGACTGGAACCATGAGTATTCTTAACAGAAATTGGGTAGTGGAAATCGATCGCATTGTCAGCTGAAATGTCCAGCCTTACCCCTTCATCAGCCAGTGTTCCATCTACCAAGTTCTACATGATCACAAAGGTAGGTCATCTGCCTCCATGTCTCAAGGAAGTTTCTCATGTACTAGAACCTACCAAACTTGTCACACGTGTGGTATGAATCATCCGTGCGAGTGCCTTGCAGGAAAGGAAGGATGCTTTGGGTGTGGTCAAATGGGTCACAACTTGCGAGATTGTCGTTCTAAACATGGTCAATGAGGTAGTAATAGTAGATCTTAGTCCACAACTTCAGCAATAACAACAAGTCGTCTAACTCAACAAGGTAACTTATCTTGTACAAGTGGCAATCAATGTCAAAACAATCTCTATGCTCTTTAGGGTCTCCAGGATAAGGTTGATTCTACTGATGTGTTCACTGGTACGTTACGAGTCTTTAATCTCAATGTTTATGCTTTGTTAGATCCAGGGACAACTCTTTCCTTTGTAACTCCTTATATAGAAGTCAAATTTGATGTTAGTCTAAAAACTCTCTCATAACCCTTCTCAGTATCTACTCCAGTCGGTGACCCAGTTATAGCTAGATGAACAATCTCTCAAAAAGTCATGTCAACAGTTCTTGCAGACTTAAAAATGGTAGATTTCAATATCATTCTAGGAATGGATTATTTCATTCATGTTATGCTTTAATTGATCATATAACTAGTATTATTCGTTTTCTGTTTTTTGGTTGAACCAATCATAGAATGGAAGGGTAGTAGCTTAGCGTCATTGGGTCAATTCATTTCTTACCTTAAGGACATAAAACTAATCTCTAAGGATTGTCTCTATTACCTAGCTTGGGTTAGGGATTAAACCTCCGAAACCCCAACTCTTGAGTCTGATCCTGTAGTGAATAAGTTCCCAAAAGTGTTTCCACAAGATCTTCCCAGAATTCCTACCGAAATAGAAATCAACTTTGGAATTGATCTCCTTCCAAATACCCAACCTATTTCTATTCCTCCTTACAAAATAGTTCCAGTTGAACTTAAGGAATTTAAAGAGTAGTTTAAAGACCTAATGTATAAGGGCTTCATAAGACTTAGTATTTCTTCATAGGGTGCACCAGTGTTGTTTGTGATGAAGAAAGATGGTTCTCTTAGGATATGCATTGACTACAGGCAGTTCAATAAGGTCATAATCAAGAATAAGTACCCTATCCCCAGGATTGATGACTTGTTTGACCAACTTAAAGGAGCTAGTCATTTCTAAAAGATAGACCTCAAATAAGGTTATCATCAGCTCAAAGTCAGAGATAGTGACATTCTGAAGATAGCCTTAAAAACTCGATATGGTCATTATGAATTTGTAGTTATGTCATTTAGAATGACCAATGCTCCTGCAAGTTTCATGGATTTGATGAACATAGTGTTCAAGCAGTACTTAAACTTGTTCGTTATAGTCTTTATTGATGATATCCTCATTTACTCTAGGAATGAGGAAGAACATGTAAATTATTTAAGGGTTGTTCTACAAACTCTTAATAATCGACAATTATTCGCTATGTTTGGCCAGTGTGAGTTTTTGTTGCAATTTGTTGCTTCCCTTGGGCATATTGTGTATAGTGAAGGGATCCAAGTGGATACTAAAAAAATAAAAGAAGAGAAACAATGGCCCAAACTTATATCTCATGTAGATATGAGAAGTTTCTTGGGTCTAGCAGGTTATTACAGAAGCTTCGTAGAAGGATTCTCATTCATTGCCTCTCCAATGATTAAGTTGATCCAGAAAAGGTCAAGTTTTAGTGGCCAGATGATTGTGACATAAGCTTTGTAGAACTGAAAACTAGGTTGACCAGAACTCATGTTTTGTCATGCCCCGATTCTAGACCCTGGGCGGGAGTGACACTCAATGACCATTGCTAGCCTTGAGCGGACTCTTGGTCTGGCTTACTTATTTAAGCCAAAGACTTAACTTAATAAAATAAGACATTTTCATACTACAACTTAAAGCAAATAACTTGGATAAATTGCACTTAAGTCTCATAGCAAAATATCTGCAATACAAATAAGAGACTCAAAGCTAAATTTGTCACGCCCCGAGCTACCCCCGCGATGCGGACACGGAACCTAGGACGACAAGTGATCCCACGCTAACCATGCTGGCATGATCATGAGCATACTAAAGAATAATAAACTGATGCGAAAGCTAAATCATAATTTAATCTGAAAATATGGGGAATACCCATATGCTAAAACTGATATAATATGAAAACAATGAGTTTAATACAATAGAAATATTAACTCAATACTAAGTTGAATCTAACTATGTCTGGAAATAGCCTCTAAACTGGAATAGAAATACTGGGACAAGCCCCAGCTAAATCAAGCAAAAACTGAAACCAAAAGACTAAATACTAAAAAGAAACTCATGACTATTGTCCTCGGAGAATGAGGACTCACCACTGAATCTACTGAACTGGAGATCGAAAATTGATCTATGCGTGATTTGGATGCTGAGAACCTCAACCTACACCACGAGAAGATGTAGCGCACGTATGCGCCAGTACTTGAAAGGTACTGAGCATGTAGGATGGAATAAAGCGGAAATAAAACATAACTAAACAAGAACAAAAGAAAGTATAATAATCTGAACATAATATACTAAATTTCTGAGCTAACTGAATGCAATGACCAATTTATAACATGTTGAAACTGAATACTGAATATACTAATAAATGGTCAATGCAGAGAGTCTGACTGAACTGTGGAAACTACTAATAATCGATAATAAAACCACATGAGAAAAATTTGGAGTCCGCTGTATACGCCCCATCAAGAGGACCCAATATACCCTGCCAAAGGTATAAAGGCATGCTGGCGTGATCACTAAACTGATTACCCACAGAGGGGACTTACAACCTACTTGGCTAGTAGTTCTGGGACTATTGGGTACGCTAAACCCTAGTCCAACTCGGTATTATGCTACTAGCAATGAATTATGTAAATTAACTGATTATGTTTGAGTTTCTGTAAATACTGGATAGCTCAAAACTGAACATGCAAACTGAGAATGCAATAATTAATCTGGTAATTGTGCATTTATAACAGAGGCATGTATATCTGAAGTGTCTGAAATATCTGACCTAGCATGTGTAATTCAAGAACTAAAGAAATACAAAGCTAGGGTTCTGAAATTCATGCGATAATCTGAGTAATAACATGATAATATGATTTGGAACATATATTTAATAAATTCATGAAGTTCTATCAAAGTTCTAGAAACCCTAGGTTTAATCATGACAAGAGAATCAAGAACTGACTGAAAACTAGGGACCCAATGGGTGAAAGGAACCCACTAGTGATATCCCACATACCTGGTGATGAAATCCACGGAAAAATACTTAAGTTTTGGGGCTGGAACTGCTGGAGCTTGTGGCGTTCTTGAACTAGGGTTCTTGAGCTTTTTCTCCTCTCTTGCTTCTAATTTTCTAAGTTTTGATTTAATGATTTGACTTGGATATGTTTTAATTATGTTTCTAGTCATAAACTGACTAAAATCTGATGATTCAGGGTCAAAACGACATAACTTAGGGTTTAAACAGAGTGGGAAAGGTCAAAAAGACCCCTGGGAAATTTTTTGTCGGACCAAACGACGGCCAGGACTGACGGTCCGTTGTCTGACCGACACCCCGTCGTTGGGTCCGTCGACTGGGCTTATTCGACAGGCCTTTACTAAAATAGGTATAACATTTTACTCGTAGGTATGATTTTAGCAAGGTCGGTGGATACGGAAAGATAATTTGATAATCTATCTGTTGGTAGATCATGAGACACCTAATTTATTTTGTGCTAAGAGGTATGACCATTTGAAGTTGACCCAACTGTATTCCCCTTAACTGTCTGCAAATTTTCCACCTACGGTCGGACCTACGAACCGTGCTGGTCATCCATAGCTCTTGTCAGAGAGTGGGTGAAGGGAGTCTTGATCGACTATCATGGACTACGGACCGTCGTCTAACCTACGGACCGTAAGTCCGTCCGTCGTCCAAGACTTAACCAATTTTTCTGGGCTGAAATTTTTGGGAGTTTCTGATCCCGTCGACGGTTGTGCAGGATGGACCGTGGGTCAGGCTACGGTCCGTCGATGCCACCGTTGGTTGCACCTGTAAATTTTTCTGAAAAACTGATTTTTGGTCTATTTTGGCTACGGGGTGTTACGTTATCTCCCCCTTGGGAACATTCGTCCTCGAATGAAGACTAATCTAGATGAAATAGAGGGAGAGAGCTCCAAACCCCACTACTAAACACTGAGAACTGAATTTCTGACTGAATTGAGTTCTGAGTACATCCAATTACGCTAAAAATGAAAGTACAAACTGAGGGAACATGATTCTAAAACTGAATATATGTATGAATGACTGGAAAATTGAAGAGGAATTATTATCTCAAGCTGGAGTGGAATCGGAAGGAAAGAGGTGAGGATACTTGGCTTTCATGGCTGCTTCTGCTTCCCAAGTTGCTCCCTATACGGACTGACTCCTCTACAGAACCTTGACTGAAGCGACTTCTTTGTTTCTCAACCTTCTAACCTGACGGTCAAGAATCTCAACTGGTACATCCTCATAAGGAAGACTATCTTTCACCGCCACACTCTCCAATGGCACTATAGAGGCTGGGTCACCCACACACTTCTTCAAGAGTGAGATGTGGAAGACCGGATGCACAGCTGCTAAGTCTGCTGGTAACTCCAACTCATATGCCACCTTGCTAACACTTTTCAAGATCTTGTAAGGGCCTACATATCTAGGAATGAGCTTCCCTTTCTTTCCAAATCTCATCACCCTTTTCATAGGTGAGACTTTTAGAAAAAACCAATCATCAACTTGGATCTCTAGTTCCCTTCTCCTTACATCTACATAAGATTTTTGACGACTTTGGGCTGTCTTAAGTCTATCTCTAATGAGTTGCACTTTCTCCATAGCATAAAGGACTAAATCTGGCCCTATCAAAGCTGCTTCACCTACTTCAAACCAACCAACAGGAGATCTACATCTACGCCCATATAAAGCCTCATAAGGGGCCATCTGAATAATGGAATGGTAGCTATTATTGTAGGAAAACTCAATAAGAGGAAGGTGATCATCCCAAATACCTTTGAAATCTATCACACAAGCTCTCAGCATATCCTCTAAGGTCTGAATGGTACGCTCTGCCTGCCCATCCGTCTGTGGATGAAATGTTGTACTAAGGTTAACTTGAGTACCAAGACCTTTTTGAAATGACTTCCAGAAATGAGAGGTAAGCTGAGGACCTCTATCTGAGATGATAGACAAAAGAGCCCCATGCAACCTCACAATTTCATTAATGTAAAGCTTGGCATAGTCCTCTGCCGAATCTGTAGTCTTGACCGCCAAAAAGCGAGAAGACTTAGTCATCCTATCAACTATCACCCAAATTGAGTCATGCTGTCTGCGAGTACGAGATAACCCTGTGATGAAATCCATATTGATCACATCCCACTTCCAGGTAGGAATATCGATCTCTTGAGTCATACCTCCTGGTTTCTGATGTTCTACCTTGACTTGCTGGAAATTGGGGCACTTACTCACAAAGTCTACTATATCCCTCTTCACGCCATTCCACCAATAGACTTCCCGCAGATCGTGGTACATCTTAGTGGCACTGGGATGAATGGAATACCTTGAGTTATGGGCTTCTGCAAGAATATGCTTCCTCAACTCGCCCACATCAGGAACACACAATCTACCCTGGTAGTGAAGTACACCATCTCCCCCTTGGGAGAAAACCTCCACTCTCTGATTATGGACTGCACCCTTAAGTTCAAGCAAGATCGGATCACTGTCTTGCTTTTTCTTAACCTCCACTACCAAAGGCGATTTTGCCCCATTCTGAACTGTTACACCGCTGTCTGATATGCTCATAAGGCGAACTCCCAAGCGAGCAAGCCTGTGAACATCTTTCACTATCTCCTTTCTTTCTTCCTCAACATGGGCTACACTACCCATAGATAATCTACTAAGAGCATCGGCTACTACATTCGCCTTTCCAGGATGATAATGCACACTCATATCATAAGCCTTAAGGAACTCAAGCCATCTCCTCTGGAGAAGATTCAACTCTTTCTGGGTGAACACATACTGAAGGCTCTTATGATCGGTGAACACATATACATGAACACCATACAAGTAGTGTCTCCATATCTTGAGTGCAAACACCACTGATGCAAGCTCGAGGTCATGAGTTGGATAGTTCTTCTCATGCACCTTAAGCTATCTAGAAGCATAAGCTATAACCTTATCTATTTGCATCAACACACAACCAAGGCCAACTCTGGATGCATCGCAATAGATCACATAACCATCTCAACCCTCTGGTAGAGTCAAGACAGGAGCTGTAGTCAATCTAGTTTTCAATTCTGCGAAACTTTTCTCACAATCATCTGACCAGTGGAACTTGACCATCTTCTGAGTCAACCTAGTCAATGGTGAGGCTATGGATAAAAATCCTTTCACAAACCTTCTGTAATAACCCGCTAGACCTAAGAAACTTCTGATATCTATAGCAGAGGTAGGTTTGGGCCATTGTTTCACTGCTTCTATCTTCTGTGAATCTACGCGGATCCCTTTGCTAGATACAATGTGACCAAGAAAAGCAATGGATTGCAACCAAAACTCACATTTGCTAAACTTAGCGAATATATGGCGATCCTTGAGAGTTTGTAGAACAATTCTCAAATGACTTGCATGTTCTTCCTCACTCCTAGAGTAAATGAGGATATCATCAATAAAGACAATAACGAACAAGTCCAAGTACTGTTTGAACACTCTGTTCATCAAATCCATGAAAGCTGCAGGAGCGTTGGTTAGTCCAAATGACATAACTATAAATTCATATTGACCATACCGAGTTCTGAAGGTTGTTTTCGGAATGTCACTATCTCTGACTCTGAGCTGATGATAACCCGATCTGAGGTCTATCTTTGAGAAATGACTAGCACCCTGAAGTTGGTCAAACAAGTCATCAATCCTGGGGATGGGATACTTATTCTTGATTGTGACCTTGTTCAACTATCTATAGTCAATGCACATTCTGAGAGAACCGTCTTTCTTCTTTACGAACAACACTGGTGCACCCCATGTTGAAATACTAGGTCTGATGAAGCCTTTATCTAGAAGGTCTTTCAACTGCTCTATCAATTCCTTAAGTTCTGCTGGGGCTATTTTGTAAGGAGGAATAGAAATAGGCTGGGTATCTGGAAGGAGATCAATTCCAAAGTCGATTTCCCTTTCGGGAGGGACTCCGGGAAGATCTTCTGGAAATACTTCTGGAAATTCACAGACTACTTGAACTGACTCAAGAGTTGGGGTTTCAAGGCTAGAATCCTTAACCCGAACTAGATGATAGAGGTAACCCTTAGATATCTTCTTTCTGGCCTTAAGGTAAGAAATAAATTGACCCATAGGCGCTAAGCTACTACCCTTCCATTCTAATCTTGGTTCGTCTGGAAACTGAAAACAAACAATCCTAGTTCTACAATCGACTGAGGCATAACATGAGTGTAACCAATACATGCCTAGAATGACATCGAAGTCTACCATTTCTAACTCTACTAGATATGCTGAGGTGACTTTCTGAGAGACTGTGACAGGGCAATTTCTGTATACCCGTCTAGCTATAACTAGGTCACCGACTGGAGTAGAGACTGAGAAGGGTTCTGAGAGAGTTTCTGGACTGACACTGAATTGTACTGCTATTTAAGGAGTTACAAAAGAAAGAGTAGCCCCTGGATCTAACAATGCATAAACATCAAGGTCAAAGACTCGTAACGTACCAGTGACTAAATCAGGAGAACCTTCCTGATCCTGGCGAGCCTTAAGAGCATAAATTCTGTTCTGGCGCTGACCGCCACCTGTACCAAATGAGTTACCCTGCTGAGTTGGGTGACTTGCTGGTGCTACTGAATTTGTAGACTGAGCTCTACCATTACCACATCCTTGACCCTGTCTAAAAGGACAGTCCCTCAACCTGTGACCAGACTGACCACATCCAAAACATCCTTCTTTTCCTGCAAGACACTCGCCCGGATGGTTCTTACCACACTTAGGGCAAGCAGGGTAAGTCTTGGTGCCTGAAACACTTTCCTAAGACTTAGAACCTGGTGCTCTGCCCTTCTGGTCATACCTATTCTTGGAGGATGGAACACTAGCTGATGAAGGGGCTGGAACTGAAAACTTCTGCTGACCCTGCGAGCGATTTCCACCACCCGATTTATGCTGAGAATAGTCATAGTTCCCAGTCCTAGCCTTCTTATTTTCCTTAGCCTGTTCCCTAAGCTTATCACCCTCAACCTGCTGAGCATGAGTCATAAGCCTAGAGATGTTCATATCTCCAAGCAACATAGCATTTTTGCACACTTTCTTCACCAAATCTGATACTCCATACAAGAACTTATTCATCTGAGCCCTGGAGTCAGCAACCATGTGAGGAGCATACCTGGAGAGTTGGTTAAACTTCAGCCCATACTCTTGGAATGTCACGTTTCCCTGCCTCAAGTTCATGAATTCTTGGGATTTTGCTTCTGTCAACTCTATTGGGAAAAAACTGTCGAGAAAAGTCTCACTAAAGCACTCCCAAGTTATAAGAGCTGCATTTGCACCCCTATTCTCCTTCCACTAAGTGTACCAGATATGAGCCACATCTTTCAGTTGGTATGACGCCAACTCAACCCGATCATTCCAAGTAACCTGCATCACCTCAAAGATCTTCTTGATTTCATCCAAGAAATTCTGAGGATCTTCATTAGTCTGTGATCCTAAGAACTCAGGCAGATTCATCATAACAAAGTCACGGACCCTTGCTGCTGCTGCTGCTGATCCACCATTTTTATTCAGAGGAGCATGAACCCGATTGTTCTGGTGGGTCATACTCTGAGCCAACATCTGTATGGCATTCCTAAACTCAGCATTGGAGACTTCTTGATCTGGGACTGGAGGAGCTGCATTTGCATTCCTGGCATTCGCATTCCTAGCATTAGCTCTACGAGGAGGCATGATCAGAAACGTAGAACGTCAAGTTAGAATGGAATAAGATCATACCTTACGCACGATAAGAGTAACAAGAAAGTGAAGGTTTCCTAAAACACTTCATAGCCTCCCTCTCATTATATGTGGTGCACTTCACACCCATGAAAAGGACTCTACTTAGTGCGGCTTTTCAGACATCCTAGGACTCTTGAACCTAGTGCTCTAATACCAAGTTTTGTCACGCCATGAGCTACCCCCGAGACGCGGACACGGAACCTAGGACCACAAGTGATCCCAAGCTAACCCTGCTGGCATGATCATGAGCATAGTAAAGAACAATACACTGATGCGGAAGCTAAATCATAAATTAATGTGAAAATATGGCGAATACCCATATGCTAAAACTGATAATATGAAAACAATGCGTTTAATACAAAAGAAATATTAACTCAATACTAAGCTGAATCTAACTATGTCTGGAAATAGCCTCTAAACTGGACTAGAAATACTGGGACAAGCCCCAGTTAAATGTAGCAACAATTGAAACCAAAAGACTAAATACTGAAAAGAAACTCATGACTATTGTCCTCGGAGAATGAGGACTCACCACTGAATTTGCTGAACTGGAGATCGAAAATTGATCTATGCGTGATGTGGATGCTGAGAACCTGAACCTACACCACGAGAAGATGTAGCGCACGTATGCGTCAGTACTTGAAAGGTACTGAGCATGTAGGATGGAATAAAACTGAAATAAAACATAACTAAACAAGAACAAAAGCAAGTATAATAATCTGAACATAATATACTGAATTTCTGAGCTAACTGAATGCAATGACCAATTTATAACATGCTGAAACTGAATACGGAATATACTGATAAATGGTCAATGTAGAAAGTCTGACTGAACTGTGGAGATACTAATAACCGATAATAAAACCACATGAGATAAATGTGGAGTCCGATGTATACGCCCCATCGAGAGGACCCAATATACCCTGCCAAAGGTATAAAGGCATGCTGGCGTGATCACTAAAATGATTGCCCACAGAGGGGACTTACAACCTACTTGGCTAGTAGTTCTGGGACTATTGGGTACGCTAAACCCTAGTCCAACTCGGTATTATGCTACTCCCAATGAATTATGTAAATTAACTGATTATGTCTGAGTTTCTGTAAATACTGGATAGCTCAAAACTGAACATGCAAACTGAGAATAAAACAATTAGTCTGGTAATTATGCATTTATAACTGAGGCATGTATATCTGAAATGTCTGAAATATCTGACCTAGCATGTGTAATTCAAGAACTAAAGAAATACAAAACTAGGGTTCTGAAATTCATGTGATAATCTGAGTAATAACATGATAATATGATTTGGAACATATATTTAATAAATTCATGAAGTTCTATCAAAGTTCTAGAAACCCTAGGTTTAATCATGACAAGAGAATCAAAAATTGACTAAAAACTAGGGACCCAATGGGTGAAAGGAACCCACTAGTGAAATCCCACATACCTGGTGATGAAAGCCACGGAAAAATACTTAAGTTTTGGGGCTGGAACTGCTGGAGCTTGTGGCGTTCTTGAACTAGGGTTCTTGAGCTTTTTCTCCTCTCTTGCTTCTAATTTTCTAAGTTTTGATTTAATGATTTGACTTGGATATGTTTTAATTATGTTTCTAGGCTTAATGTAACAACCCTAAAAAATGGATAGGATCAAGACTTAGGTTTTTCAAGAATGCTTGTGATTAGACCAAGGTCCACACGTATTGATACGCGTAGAACCAGACCTCAGAACTCTTACTACGACCAAGCCAACTAACTTGGGGAGTTAATTGAGCTTGGAAAGGTTAGAACCAACCATGTGAGGCTCGCGAAAACGAAGATTTAATTGAAAGAGTTTTTACCGGACTCAAAAGAAGAAATCTTAAGTTTTGAGAGTCCAAGGGTAAAATGGTCTTTTCCAAGGCAAGGGTAATATTGTAATTACCCTGAGGAATTAATTTATTAATTAATTAATTAATTAATTTAGGGGATTTCGGGTGGGGCAGCCCGAAGTGACCCATTTCTCGCAAATGGGGTCACTCGGGTTCAAGCCCCACTAGAAGCAAGATTTAACTTGCTTTTATTTTAATGTGTTAACTTAGTTTTAATAAATAATTAATAATAGCTGATTTAGGAAAAAAGAAATCAGATTTTTATTAATTTTGATTAATTAATAAGTTGACTAATTCATACCCACAAAGTCCTACTTATACTAGACTTCTATCTCCCATTTCCCCACACTCTCTTGCACGATTTCTCTCTCTCTTTCTCACACACTCTCTGGCTGCAAACGTGTACAAAAGTCAGAAAGAAAACAAAAATTCTTCATGCTTGAAGAATTCACAAGCAAAACACAAAAGAGAAAGCAATTCGGTAACGTTAAGCAAAGCATACTACGCTAGTCGGGTGAGGTGTGAGTGTGGGTGTTTGGACTGATTTTTGGAGAGGTTCTTGGGCAGCATTCTGGAGATTTAACAAGAACACAAAGGTATGGGTCATCTTACTCTTGGTCCCTTTCCCAAGAGACCCCTAGGACTCAGTATATTCGGCTCAAAAACTAAGGTTGATTCCCCTGTTGCATGTCCCTGTCATTAGCTCCCAACGAATGTAGGTTGGTATGAATGCTGGTAGACTTAGGATTATGTGATGTTTGTGCTGAATGTTAATGTATTGGATGTACGTTAATTCATAAAAGGCAACCATGTGTGTGTTCGAATTAAGAAAAACAAAATGTGTATGGCATGTTGAGTCTCGGCCTAGGGACTTGATTTTGTTAATATTTTGTTGGTTGTTTTATGTACACTAATTGAAGTAAAATGTGATGTTCATGTGACATGAAGTGTGGCTGAATTGAGGAGTAAACATTTTGGTTAAGAATTCGTGAAAAATTGTATTAAAAAACGTACCAAACGAACTTTGTATTGTCCTATGAATCTACTAACAAATGGAGATAAAAATGAGTAAAGAAGTTACTTTGAATTTCCAGCATTTTGTTGATATATCTCTGCCAAATTAAGATGTTTAGAATGCCAAGAAAAATAAGGAAGATTAGGTGAGGTCATTGAGAGTGAAACCCGAGACCTCACCCCTTTAAAATAAAAAAAAGGGTTTAATTGAAGAAGAAGAAAATTCGTGTGGTGAGGGGGATTCGAACCTGTCTTGGCTGGGAAATAAGTGTGAAGAAAAAGAAATTAAGAAATGAGAGGGGTGGGATTCGAACCCACACCCTCTCGGTTAGAAACCAAAGAAAAGGAGAAAACTAAAGAAAAATTTTGAGAGGCGTGGGATTCGAACCCACGACCTCTATGCGGATGAGGGAGATAAATATAAAAATAAAATGAGGCTGTGGGGATTCGACCCCACAACCTCACAGTCAACTCAAATAAGTCAACTTTCAAAAAGTAGAATAAAATAAAGAGGTTGTGGGGGTTCGAACCCACAACCTCTCGGCCTAAGAGAATGGACGGGAGGGGAAATTAAAGGATAATTTAGTGTGGATGAGGGGACTCGACCTCGGGTCCCAAAGCCATACATGAACCGAAACAAATAAAAGAAATACAAAAATGGGGTTGTGAGGGCTTGAACCCACAACCCATCGGCCAATGCAAGAGAGATTTAAAATAGAAAAGTAAGCCTTCAAATTAAATATTGTGATTTGACTTAGAGTTTAAAATGTTATGAATATTAGAATAAAATCAATTAAAAATGTAAATGATATCCAATTGATTCAAGACTTGGGATTCATTGCCCAAATTTTTGTATTGATACATAAATCATACGTGAACAAAACGTACAATAATAAATGCCACCTACTTAGATCTAATTCAAGATCTTGACATAAATACAAGATACATAAGTCTTGTACAACATAATCTTAGGAATGTAAGAATTACTTAACGAACTACGAATGAAGCCTCATGGCTTGTGTGTAAAGACTCATAAGTCTAACATACGTTCAAAAGTAAGTGAACCTAAGATGTATGAAATGAAATGATGAACCCTAGAAGGGTTAAAGTATGAGTGTAAATACACTAAATGGCCAAGTGCATTGGCATATGATGAGATGAACAATGAAATGATGAAATGAACATACACGTAATAAGAGGTGAATAACTAACAAAAACAAAGATGCAAATGATGATGAATGTGGTAACAACATGATATGAGGCTAATGTAAATGAGGAGAGTAATCTCAAATGAGCCTAAGTAAAGGTTACCAACATGTATTCACCTATGAGAGTGTAAGATAATGAAGAGACCAGTCTCTATAAACACTCTAATCAGAGTATTGAGCTTAACACACTTAATAAGAATGATGAGATGAGAAATCATCTAATGAGCTATTATGTCCTCATACTAGAAGTTAGCTTCCATGACGTATGAGATGAATGTAATGAAACTTTATACTGAGCACCGATAGGCTAGCTATGAGTGGTGATGCCTTCTTTCGGAAAGGGCGGAGGTTCACGTAACTCTCATGAGATGAGACTGTCCGACTTGCCGGGTATGGGTCTCCTTATATCTCCTAGTCTTCGAACCTATACTGTCAATATAGGGATCTGGCGGGGTTAAATTCCCATGTACGCTACCATGTTATTGGATCACTTTGGCCGGTGATTCCACCTCTTTTCAGTGTGGGGGAGACACTGTTTCATGATGCTCACATGATCTATGTCGGTTAAAGTTAAAGTTCCCAATGAATGAATGAGGCCAGCCTCAAATGATGCACATAATGAAATGAATGATACCAAAGGTGTTAGGTTAGGATAATCAAGAGGTGAGTTAGATTCAAGTAATGACATTAGGTCGTTCTTGGTCATTGCATAACGAACCTAATGAAAGTCTTAAACTACATCCTAGGTATAACCGGTGGTTACACTGGACTATGAACGAAATGAAATGAAGTACGTATGAATGAATGAAGCAGACTCTGTGTTTGCTAATGAACACTCCCTAGTTGAGGTCCCATATGTTGAGCCCTCATTTCTGGATGTCTTAATGTCAAGTCCATGATTCCAAGGTCTCATGGCATATGAATAAATGATATGAAAGAAGTTATGTGCTACATGTAAAATGTACTGTATGCTATATGATATGTGCTATGTGTAATGTTATGTGCTGTGTGAAAATGTGAAAAGTATGATGATGTATGTTATTCTCATGGTATCACTTTCCTAATCCAAATTTGGAAAGCTCAATTACTTTCCTAATCCAAATTTGGAAACTTTCCTAATCTCAATTTGGCAAGTCCACTGACTTGACTTCCAAAAATCATGTTGTTAGGAAAGAACTATTCTTTCTCATGCATGTCCTTGGTGTGTGCTTGCATATACCCATACTTAGTACAAGTGTGTACTAACCCTATACAAACTCTACTATTTTAGGTGCAGGCACAGGTGGACGGTAGAGCTACAGGATCATCGCTGCAGTTATCCGGACGTCTAGCATTCATCCGGGTTTTGGTAGGTCCTCATGCTTTTGAGGATGCTACTGTTTATGTTCTAGCTTAGTTTAGGAGCTGAGCTAGTGGAGCATGTTCCACTAGCGTTTCTTTCTTACTTTATTCGGACTATGTATGGGTGCCATTTTGGCAATTATACAATTATGTTATTGAACTATTTCTCTCATTTGATTATCTCTTAATGACTAGATGGTTGATGTTGAACGAATTACGAATGTATTAGAAATGTTTAGTAAGTAATGTTTAGAAACAAAAAAGTTTCAAATTTTCCGCTAAAATTAACCTATGTAAAGTAAGAATGACGTAAGTAGGCTTGCCTGCAACCTCTGAGAGGTCAACGACGCCGGTCTCATCTGGTGTCTAGATTCCAGTCGTGACAAAGTTGGTATCAGAGCACTAGGTTAAATTACAAAAATAATAAGTTCACATCAACCACATTGAGTAGTTTCTAAGTCATGGTAGTGAAGTGCACCACTATCCTGGATTAGAGACTGCATGATGCGTAGGAATGTTTCCCTTCTTCTGA
Source organism: Solanum sitiens (assembly GCA_016801875.1). NCBI lineage: Eukaryota > Viridiplantae > Streptophyta > Magnoliopsida > Solanales > Solanaceae > Solanum > Solanum sitiens. Next base: position 34,787 of record JABWTJ010001431.1, on the reverse strand, counting down.
TCTTATCGTGCTTTTCTAAATGCCTGAATTCTTGGTGTTATGAGCGTGTCTAACATCAATCCTTTTTGTTTTTCCAAAGAATGAACACTAGGAGAGGATTTGGTCAGAGGAGAGAAGGAGCAGCTGCTAGGGATAATCAGGATCTACCCCAGGCTCCAGCTGAAGGAGTGTCCATACCAGTTAACCCAGCTGGGTTGACTGATGCTGAGGTGCGGGCATCTTTGGCCCAAATGGCACAGGCCATTACCATGCAGGCACAGGCTATGACTGCCCAGGTCAACAAACAGGATGTTCAGAGGGAGAACCCACTGGTCTGTAGCATGGCTGACAGACTGAGGGATTTCACGAGGATAAATCCTTCCATTTTCACAGGGGTTAAGACATCGGAGGATACTCAAGAGTTTGTAGATGAGGTGCATAAGATCCTGGTGGCTATGGGGGCCACTGACATTGAGAAGGCTGAGCTGGCTTCCTATCAGCTCAAGGATGTAGCACAGACTTGGTGCAAGATGTGGCAAGATAGCCGTGTCTTAGGTGGAGTACCAGTCACATGGGAGCTGTTCAAGACAGCATTTCTAGAGAGATTCTTTCCCAGGGAGATGAGGTAGGCCAAGGTTAAGGAATTCATCAACCTCAAACAAGGCTCCATGACAGTCAGGGAGTATTCCCTAAAGTTTGTTAAGCTGTCAAGGTATGTTGTTTTTCCCTAAGTATTTAATAGCAAGAATAAGAATAATACTGAACCTTGTTGAAATCTCCTAGGTATGCTACTTCCCTGGTTTCTAACAACAGGGATGAGATGAGCAGGTTCCTCACAGGAATCAATGGAGACCTGGAGGAGGAGTGTCAATCTGCTATGCTCCATGACAATATGGATCTTTCCAGGTTGATGGTGCATGTCCAGCAGGCAGAGGACAGCCGCAGAAAAAGAGGTGTTCGTGATGCTAGGAGGCCCAGGCCTCAAGACCAGGCAGGACCCAGTCATGGAGGCCACAGGAATAACTTTGGCATCCGTGAGCAGCCAAGGTTCAAAAAGGGGCAGCAGAGTTTTGGAAATTCTAATCCTCAGAGGAGTGCTACATCTAAAGGAGGCAGACCTGAGCCCAAGAAGGTAAATGGAGGTGAGATGCAGCGTACTAAGAAGAATTGTGCTAAGTACGGCCGAGCTCACAGTGGAGAGTGCAGACAGGGCACTAATGCCTGCTTCGGTTGTGGTAAGAGTGGACACATGGTCAGAGACTGTCCACAGAACAGAGGTCAGGATGGAGGTAATACTCAGCCTAGGCCTAATCCACAGGGTGCAACAGCAGCCGAGCCTCCTTAGAGGAACAGGTTCTATGCCCTGAAGGGCAGAGAGGAGCAGGAGAAGTCCGCTGATGTGGTCACAGGTATGCTGCAAGTATTCTCAACTTTTGTTTATGCTTTACTTGATCCAGGGTATACACTTTCCTTTGTAACTCCTCTACTTGCTCTTACTTTTGAGGTATTGCCTGAAGTTCTACATGATCCTATAGTGGTTAGTACACCTTTAGGAGAGAATGTAAGAACTGATAGAATATACAAAGATTGCCCAATAGTTGTGAGTGGAAAAACTATGTGTGCAAACCTGGTTGAGTTACCCATGCATGATTTTGATGTTATTCTTGGCATGGATTGGCTTCACAGTTGTTATGCTTGCTTGGATTGTCGTAGTAGAGTGGTGAGATTTTGCTTTCCTAATGAAGAAGAGTTAGTCTGGGAGGGGTACAATTCGAGTCATCCTAACCCCTTGATTTCTAACCTTAAGGCCAATAAAATGATGTCCAAGGGGTTATTGTGTCATCTTGTGAGTGTTAATGATTTAGATCATGACATTCCTTCCATAGACTCAGTACCTGTAGTGAATGAGTTCTTAGATGTGTTCCCTGATGATTTACCTGGAGTCCCTCCCCTTCGAGAGATTGATTTTGGTATCGATTTGGAACCCGATACTAAACCAATCTCAATTCCTCCTTACAGAATGGCTCCAGCGGAACTCAAAGAGTTGAAGCTGCAGTTAAAAGATCTCACTGACACAAGGGTTTCATTCAACCGAGCATATCCCCTTGGGGCGCTCCATTGTTGTTTGTAAAGAAGAAGGATGGAACCCTTAGAATGTGTATCGATTATCGGCAGCTCAACAAAGTCACTATAAAGAATAAGTATCCACTCCCTAGAATTGATGATCTGTTTGATCAACTCCAAGGGTCTAGTTTCTTCTCTAAGATCGATCTTCGTTCAGGGTATCATCAGCTTAGGGTTAGGGATATAGATATCCCAAAGACAGCCTTTCGTACCCGCTATGGTCACTATGAGTTTTTAGTCATGTCATTTGGTCTCACGAATGCACCTGCTGCATTTATGGACCTCATGAACAGGGTCTTCCGTGAATACCTTGACTCTTTCGTCATAGTATTCATTGATGACATTCTCATCTACTCTAAGATCAAGGAAGAGCATGAACAGCATTTGAGACTAACCTTGCAGGTACTTAGACAACATCAGTTGTATGCCAAATTCAGCAAATGTGAATTCTGGCTGAGATCAGTGACCTTCCTGGGTCATGTTGTGTCCGATCAGGGCGTGGAGGTGGATCCCAGGAAGACTGAGGCTGTGAAGAACTGGCCAAAACATCTTACTCCTACTGACATCCGTAGCTTTTTGGGATTGGCTGGTTACTATCGCAGGTTTGTGGAGGGCTTTTCTTCCATTGCTGCCCCATTGACAGCTTTGACTAAGAAGAAAGCCAAGTTCGAATGGACGGAGACTTGTGAGAAGAGTTTCCAGGAGCTCAAGGACAGACTCACTTCAGCCCCGGTGCTTACCTTGCCTAAGTGTGGTGAGATGTACACTGTTTATTGTGATGCATCTAGGGTCGGTTTGGGTTGTGTTCTTATGCAGGTTGGTAAGGTAATAGCCTATGCATCTAGACAACTCAAGGTTCATGAGAAGAATTATCCCACTCATGACCTAGAGTTGGCAGCTGTGGTATTTGCACTGAAGCTGTGAAGGCATTATCTGTATGGAGTGCATGTAGATGTGTTCACAGACCATAAAAGTCTCCAGTACGTATTCACACAGAGGGAGTTGAATCTACGTCAGCGGAGATGGTTGGAGCTGTTGAAGAATTATGACATGAATGTGCACTATCATCCAGGTAAGGCTAATGTTGTAACTGATGCTTTGAGCAGGATGAGCATGGGAAGTACAGTTCATGTTGAGGATGAGAAGAAGGAGCTGGTCAAAGATGTACACAGACTGGCCAGACTGGGTGTGCGTTTAGTTGACTCCACTAGTGGGGATGTTTCAGTTCATCCTAGTTCTGAATCATCCTTGGTAGTTGAAGTCAAGCAGGGTCAGCATCTAGATCCCGTGTTGATGGAGCTGAAGGACTCAGTGCTGATGAAGATGAATGAGTCTTTCGATTTGGGAGGTGATGACATACTTAGGTATCAGGACAGGCTGTGTGTGCCAGATGTGGATGATTTGCAGACCAAGATTGTTGCTGAGGCCCATGGTTTCAGATATTCTATACATCCAGGTTCCACCAAGATGTATCATAATCTCAAGCAGATTTATTGGTGGGATGGCATGAAGAAGGACATTGCAGAATATGTGGCCAAGTGTCCTAATTGTCAGCAGGTTAAGGCAGAGCATCTTAAGCCTGGTGGTCTGACGCAGATTATTGAGGTTCCGACTTGGAAATAGGAGGCCATTAATATGGACTTCGTGGTTGGGCTTCCGAGGACTAGGAGGCAGCATGACTCTATATGGGTTATTGTGGACAGATTGACTAAGTCTGCCCACTTTATCCCTATGAAGTCTACTTACAGAGCCAAGGATTATGCGAGGCTCCACATTGATGAGATTGTGAGATGGTATGGGATTCCCTTGTCTATTATTTCAGACAGAGGAGCTCAGTTTACTTCTCATTTCTGGAGATCTTTACAGAAGAGCTTGGGCACGCAGGTGAAGCTTAGCACTGCCTTTCACCCTCAGACAGATGGGCAGGCAGAGCGCACCATTCAGACATTGGAGGATATGTTGAGGGCGTGTGTGATTGACTTCAGAGGTAACTGGGATGACCATCTGCCTTTGATAGAGTTCTCATATAATAATAGCTATCAGTCCAGCATTGGGATGGCACCGTTTGAGGCATTGTATGGTAGGAGGTGTAGATCTCTAGTTGGGTGGTTCAAGGTTGGAGAGTCATCCATTTTGGGGCCGGAGATCATTCATGAGGCCTTAGAGAAGGTCAGAATGATTAGGGACAGGTTGGCTACTGCGTACAGTCGGCAGAAGTCATATGCTGATAACAGAAAGCGACCCTTAGAGTTTGATGTTGGTGACCAGGTTTATTTAAAAATATCACCTATGAAAGGGGTGATGAGATTTGGTAGGAAGGGGAAGCTGAGTCCGAGATATGTTGGGCCATATGAGATCCTACAGCGTATGGGTGAGGTGGCCTATGAGTTGGCATTGCCCGCAGAGTTAGCTTCTGTCCATCCAGTTTTTCATGTATCTATGTTGAAGAAGTGCCTAGGTGATCCAGCATCATCAATCTTAGACATTATACTCTTAAACCTATGCTTCCTTACCTCCCCGTAATTTGTTGCTATTGATTGACTGTGTATAGTGATTTTATTACGACCTGACTGGCATTACAACATGAAGTAGTAGTGTCATTCGGGGACGAATGTTCCTAAGGGGGGGATAATGTAACAACCCTAAAAAATGAATAGGATCAAGACTTAGGTTTTTCAAGAATGCTTGTGATTAGACCAAGGTCCACACGTATTGATACGCGTAGAACCAGACCTCAGAACTCTTACTACGACCAAGCCAACTAACTTGGGGAGTTAATTGGGCTTGGAAAGGTTGGAACCAACCATGTGAGGCTTAATCATGACAAGAGAATCAAAAACTGACTAAAAACTAGGGACCCAATGGGTGAAAGGAACCCACTAGTGAAATCCCACATACCTGGTGATGAAAGCCACGAAAAAATACTAAAGTTTCGGGGCTGGAACTGCTTGAGCTTGTGGCGTTCTTGAACTAGGGTTCTTGAGCTTTTTCTCCTCTCTTGCTTCTAATTTTCTAAGTTTTGATTTAATGATTTGACTTGGATATGTTTTAATTATGTTTCTAGGCTTAATGTAACAACCCTAAAAAATGAATAGGATCAAGACTTAGGTTTTTCAAGAATGCTTGTGATTAGACCAAGTTCCACACGTATTGATACGCGTAGAACCAGACCTCAGAACTCTTACTACGACCAAGCCAACTAACTTGGGGAGTTAATTGAGCTTGGAAAGGTTAAAACCAACCATGTGAGGCTCGCGAAAACGAAGATTTAATTGAAAGAGTTTTTACCGGACTCAAAAGAAGAAATCTTAAGTTTTGAGAGTCCAAGGGTAAAATGGTCTTTTCCAAGCCAAGGGTAATATTGTAATTACCCTGAGGAATTAATTAATTAATTAATTAATTAATTAATTAAGGGGATTTCGGGTGGGGCAACCCTAAGTGACCCATTTCTCGCAAATGGGGTCACTCGGGTTCAAGCCCCACTAGAAGCAAGATTTAACTTGCTTTTATTTTAATGTGTTAACTTAGTTTTAATAAATAATTAATAATAGCTGATTTAGGAAAAAAGAAATCAGATTTTTATTAATTTTGATTAATTAATAAGTTGACTAATTCATACCCACAAAGTCCTACTTATACTAGACTTCTATCTCCCATTTCCCCACACTCTCTTGCACGATTTCTCTCTCTCTTTCTCACACACTCTCTGGCTGCAAACGTGAACAAAAGTCAGAAAGAAAACAAAAATTCTTCATGCTTGAAGAATTCACAAGCAAAACACAAAAGAGAAAGCAATTCGGTAACGTTAAGCAAAGCATACTACGCTAGTCGGGTGAGGTGTGAGTGTGGGTGTTTGGACTGATTTTTGGAGAGGTTCTTGGGCAGAATTCTGGAGATTTAACAAGAAAACAAAGGTATGGGTCTTCTTACTCTTGGTCCCTTTCCCAAGAGACCCCTAGGACCTAGTATATTCGGCTCAAAAACTAAGGTTGATTCCCCTATTGCATGTCCCTGTCATTACCTCCCAACGAATGTAGGTTGGTATGAATCCTGGTAGACTTAGGATTATGTGATGTTTGTGCTGAATGTTAATGTATTGGATGTACATTAATTCATGAAAAGACAACCATGTGTGTGTTCGAATTAAGAAAAACAAAATGTGTATGGCATGTTGAGTCTCGGCCTAGGGGCTTGATTTTGTTAATATTTTGTTGGTTGTTTTATGTACACTAATTGAAGTAAAATGTGATGTTCATGTGACATGAAGTGTGGCTGAATTGAGGAGTAAACATTTTGGTTAAGAATTCGTGAAAATTGTATTAAAGAACGTACCAAACGAACTTTGTATTGTCCTATGAATCTACTAACAAATGGAGATAAAAATGAGTAAAGAAGTTACTTTAAATTTCCAGCATTTTGTTGATATATCTCTGCCAAATTAAGATGTTTAGAATCCCAAGAAAAATAAGGAAGATTAGGTGAGGTCATTGAGGGTCGAACCCGAGACCTCACCCCTTTAAAATCAAAAAAAAAGGGTTTAATTGAAGAAGAGAAAATTCGTGTGGTGAGGGGGATTTGAACCTGTCTTGGCTGGGAAATAAGTGTGAAGAAAAAGAAATTAAGAAATGAGAGGGGTGGGATTCGAACCCACACCCTCTCGGTTAGAAACCAAAGAAAAGGAGAAAAATAAAGAAAAATTTTGAGAGGCGTGGGATTCGAACCCACGACCTCTATGCGGATGAGGGAGATAAATATAAAAATAAAATGAGGCTGTGGGGATTCGACCCCACAACCTCACAGTCAACTCAAATAAGTCAACTTTCAAAAAGGAGAATAAAATAAAGAGGTTGTGGGGGTTCGAACCCACAACCTCTCGGCCTAAGCGAATGGAAGGGAGGGGAAATTAAAGGATAATTTAGTGTGGCTGAGGGGACTCGACCTCGGGTCCCAAAGCCATACATGAACCGAAACAAATAAAAGAAATACGAAAATGTGGTTGTGGGGGCTTGAACCCACAATCCATCGGCCAATGCAAGAGAGATTTAAAATAGAAAAGTAAGCCTCAAATTAAATATTGTGATTTGACTTAGAGTTTAAAATGTTATGAATATTAGAATAAAATCAATTAAAAATGTAAATGCTATCCAATTGATTCAAGACTTGGGATTCCTTGCCCAAGTTTCCGTATTGATACATAAATCATACGTGAACAAAACGTACAATAATAAATGCCACCTACTTAGATCTAATTCAAGATCTTGACATAAATACAAGATACATAAGTCTTGTACAACATAATCTTAGGAATGTAAGAATTACTTAACGAACTACGAATGAAGCCTCATGGCTTGTGTGTAAAGACTCATAAGTCTAACATATGTTCAAAAGTAAGTGAACCTAAGATGTATGAAATGAAATGATGAACCCTAGAAGGGTTAAAGTATGAGTGTAAATACACTAAATGGCCAAGTGCATTGGCATACGATGAGATAAACAATGAAATGATGAAATGAACATACACGTAATAAGAGGTGAATAACTAACAAAAACAAAGATGCAAATGATGATGAATGTGGTAACAACATGATATGAGGCTAATGTAAATGAGGAGAGTAATCTCAAATGAGCCTAAGTAAAGGTTACCAACATGTATTCACCTATGAGAGTGCAAGATAATGAAGAGACCAGTCTCTATGAACACTCTAATGAGAGTATTGAGCTTAACACACTTAATACGAATGATGAGATGAGAAATCATCTAATGAGCTATGATGTCCTCATACTAGAAGTTAGCTTCCATGACGTATGAGATGAATGTAATGAAACTTTATACTGAGCACCGATAGGCTAGCTATGAGCGGTGATGCCTTCTTTCGGGAAGGGCGGAGGTTCACGTAACTCTCATGAGATGAGACTGTCCGGCTTGCCGGGTATGGGTCTCCTTATATCTCCTAGTCTTCAAACCTATACTGTCAATATAGGGATCTGGCGGGGTTAAATTCCCATGTACGCTACCATGTTATTGGATCACTTTGGCCGGTGATTCCACCTCTTTTCAGTGTGGGGGAGACACTGGATTTCATGATGGTCACATGATCTATGTCGGTTAAAGTTAAAGTTCCCAATGAATGAATGAGGCCAGCCTCAAATGATGCACATAATGAAATGAATGATACCAAAGGTGTTAGGATAGGATAATCAAGAGGTGAGTTAGATTCAAGTAATGACATTAGGTCGTTCTTGGTCATTGCACAACGAACCTAATGAAAGTCTTAAACTACATGGTATCACTTTCCTAATCCAAATTTGGAAAGCTCACTTACTTTCCTAATTCAAATTTGGAAACTTTCCTAATCTCAATTTGGCAAGTCCACTGACTTGACTTCCAAAAATAATGTTGTTAGGAAAGAGCTATTCTTTCTCATGCATGTCCTTGGTGTGTGCTTGCATATACCCATACTTAGTACAAGTGTGTACTAACCCTATACAAACTCTACTATTTTAGGTACAGGCACAGGTGGACAGTAGAGCTACAGGATCATCGCTGCAGTTATCCGGACGTCCAGCATTCATCCGGTTTTTGGTAGGTCCTCATGCTTTCGAGGATGCTACTGTTTATGTTCTAGCTTAGTTTAGGAGTTGAGCTAGTGGAGCATGTTCCACTAGCGTTTCTTTCTTATTTTATTCGGACTATGTATGGGTGCCAATTTGGCAATTATACAATTATGTTATTGAACTATTTCTTTCATTTGATTATCTCTTAATGACTAGATGGGTGATGTTGAACGAATTACGAATGTATTAGAAATGTATAGTAAGTAATGTTTAGAAACAAAAAGTTTCAAATTTTCCGCTAAAATTAACCTATGTAAAGTAAGAATGACGTAAGTAGGCTTGTCTGCGACCTCTGAGAGGTCAACGACGCCGGTCTCGTCTGGGGTCTAGATTCCAGTCGTGACACTTAAACTGACTAAAATCTGATGATTTAGGGTCAAAACAACGTAACTTAGGGTTTAAACAGAGTGGGAAACCCTGGGAAATTTTCTATCGGACCAAACGATGGCCAGGACTGACGGTCCGTCGTCTGACCGACGCCCCGTCGTTGGGTCCGTCGACTGGGCCTGTTCGACAGGCCTTTATTAAAATGTGCATAACTTTTACTCGGAGGTCTGATTTTAGCAAGGTCGGTGTCTATGGAAAGATAATTCAATTATCTATCTATTGGTAGGTCATGGGACACCTAATTCAGTTTGTGCTAAGAGGTATGACCATTTGAAGTTGACCCAACTGCATTTCCCCTTAACTTTTTGCAAATTTTCCACCTACGGTCGGACCGTGTTGGTCATCCGTAGCTCTTGTCAGAGAGTGGGTGAAGGGAGTCTTGATCGATGGTCACGGACTACGGACCGTCATCTGACCTACGGACCGTAAGTCCGTCCGTCGTCCAAGACTTAACCAATTTTTCTGGGTGAAATTTTTGGGAGTTGCTGATCCCACCGTTGGTTGCACCTGTAGATTTTTCTGAAAAACTGATTTTTGGTCTGTTTTGGCTACAGGGTGTTACAAAATTGTCCTACTGTTTATGAATCCTCTATAATACTAAGATAGATGTTGGGACAAACCCACAACATCCTATAAAACAAAAAATTGAAAAGCGAATATATGTTTCCTCCAGAATGCAAGGAGGCTCACCACTAACTCGAGTTCTCAACTGGATGAACGAGGCGCTGGATGATGTTCATCCTGGTTACCTGTGTCTGCATCACGATACAATGAAGTCCAACTGGCATCAGTACATTGAATATACGAGTATGCGAGTTGGAATGCTAATAATAACTTTATCTTGAAAAAGAGTAAGATGGAACACTTACCTTGTCTCTACTCAACTCATGAATAACTTGACTTAATATAAAGCTATTAGACACATGCAATATATAAAATTTGTAAATAATAAAAAACACTTAGTTCGTTAAAGAAAAAGCAATAACAAGCTCAACTTTACTTACATATGAAGTAATATAGTTTCTGTGGAAGATTCATTAACCGACAACCACCACTATGAGCCTAAAATGGTGATACACCGTCTTTCCCATGCTGCTAAAATAGTCCTATACTTTGCCGTCACATAGAACTACTAAACTTAGATCCGCTATCTTAACTTAAGTGATCATCTAAAAAGTATGACCCTTTGATACCCATGATGGCTAAAGACTTAAGTTAATATGAACTCTCATCCTCATATGGGTGCTCAATATTACTGCAAAAAATATACTTAGCTCATATGTTTTTATAGCAACTTCTTTCTTTAGTTTGTGATAATTACTCAATGCTTAGCCCATAGGCTCTTTTGGAATCACTGTTCCCTTTTCTTGCTCAAATATGAAAATATTTATAAACTTCTCTAGGAATACTTAGTTCCCTAATAACTTTCGAAGAATTTTCTCGAATCTTTACCCTTTGCTTAACTTGACACATGAGCCTTATATCGAAGTTAGGACGTTTATTAAAGACTCTTGAAAACTTTAAGAAACTTAAATTTACTTGCTTCTTCACTTCTAGACTTAACTCTTAACTCCTTTGACTTTGATCTTAACTTTCCTTGAATTGAATTATGGATTCAAGGTTCATGATCTCATGTTTGTGGATGATTTCATGATGTTTAGATATACCTTAGAGTGTTAGAATCGACTAGTTAACATACGTACATCACTTAGTAACTAGTACGAATAGATGAGTTAAGAATGGGGAGAACTGGCGTCCCTGGCGCTATGAGAGGTGCGGGGCGCCAGCCCTCAAACTTAAGAGAAGTTTTTATGGTGAACATACTGGCGCGACGCGCCAGAGGCCAATGTTCAGAAGAACTCTTCTGGCGCTCTGGCATGCGCAACGCCCCAAGTCTTGCCCAAAAACCTTCTGACTTTACTCCTTCATTTTTCATCTCTAAACCCCTCTAACTTCTATACTTTTTCCCCAAACACTTAGGATCATTAGTACCCTTAATACCCATTAGGTTCAACCTGAGAAAAAAAACTGGGAACACGAATCAAATTAATAATAGGCTTTCAAGAACTTAACCAACAAAAATTCGACAACGTTGTTCAAGAACTTCACTTTTTAACATGTAAACAACTCAAACCAGTGAATTGAAACAAGTTTGTATGTGGGTGAACAAACCCAACACTAAAAGATCTCACATACCTTGATAGGGATCACCCCCTACGAAATCCACTTGCAAATCTTGTCGTTCTTGGCGAATTCTTGGTTTTTATCCCTTTCCTTCTTCTGTTGATTTTCCAAAACTGAACTAAACTTAGTTTTTACCCCAATAAACCCCTGAAATGAAATAGGAAATTAATGGATAAAAAGACTAGGTTGCCCTTCCATAAATCCGAATTGGGACTTTGCTTACTTCAACAGCCCAACTTCCGATAGGCATATCTCCCTCATACAATATCGAAAATGCAAACACTTGGCAGCGTTGGAAAGATCTACCCAAGGGATTTCCAACCAAATCAAGAACTACCTCTACCTAATCCTGAGCGAGAAGTTATGGCCTTTTGAAAATGACCAAAACTCACTTTCTTAACATTATGCTATTTTCGAGATTTTTCCTCTCCTTTCCATAAATGAATATTTTTAAATTCTTAGTTTATTCCTTGCTATTTCAAATTGTGAGATGTTACAATATCTCCCCGTTGGAAACATTCATCCTCGAATGAGATTTCTTTCACAAAGCTAAGGATAGTTACATCAAGTTCAGCACTGGACAAACAAAAGCAAGAAATCACGTGCTTACTCATAGTTGATAAAGTACTAAGAAGAGAATTAGTACATTGATCTGCATTCTCTCTGGATTCAAAGAGATGTGGAGATATCCTTTTCATATCCTCTTCAGCTTCCCAAGTAGCTTCTTCAACAAATTGGTTCCTCCAAAGGACATTGACCGATTCAACCTCATTTGTTCTTAACTTGCAAACTTGGCGATCTAAAATCTAAACAGGAATTTGTTCATAGGATAAGCATCCTTAATCCGCACATTTCAGTTGGCACAATCAATTAAGAATTGCCCATGCACTTCTTCAACATACAGATGTGAAACATTGGATGTACTACTGCCAACTCTTGTGGTAGCTCTAACTCATAAAACTACCTTGCCAATCTTTTTGACTATGAGATAAGGTTCAATATACCGGGGACTAAGTTTACCCTTCTTACCAAACCTCACAACACCCTTCATGGGTGAAACCTTAAAGTACACGGAATCATCCATTTTGAACTCTAACGGCCTTCTCCAAACATATGTGTAGGATTTTTGACAACTTTGTGTCATTTTCAATATCTCTTGAATCACCTTCACCTTTTCCATAGCTTGGTGAACTAGGTCTAGTTCTATAGGCCCTACTTCACCAATTTCGAACCACCCAATAGGATATCTGTACCTTTTCCCATAAAGAGCTTCGTATGGAGTCATTTGGATGCTTAAATAATAATTGTTGTTTTAAGCAAACTCAATGAGAGGTAGGTGAATTCCCCTTGAAATCAGTCACGCGATCCCTCTACATATCTTCTAAGGTATGGATAGTACTCTCCGCTTTCCCATCCGTCTAAGGGTGTAAAGCAGTGCTTAAGTTCACCTTCGAACCCAAACCTTTTTGGAAAGATTTCAAAGAACTATGCGGTAAATTGTGAACGTCTACCTGAAATGATTGAAACTGGGACTCCATGAAGTCTCACCATCTCCTGAATTGATAACTTTACACAATCCTATGCCAAATAAGTGGTCTTTACTAGCAATAAGTGGGTTGATTTTGTCATTCTATCGACAATCACCCAAATCTAATCATGCTTCCTGCGAGACCTTGGAAACCTTTTGATGAATTCCATATTAATCATCTCCCACTTCCATTTTGGAAGTTCTATATTCTGAGCCAACCCTCCAAGACATTAGTATTTCAACTTTCACTTGTTGGCAATTTGGGCACTTGGGAACAAACTCAACAATGCCCTTCTTCATACCTTCCCACCAATATACCACTCTCAAATCGTGGTACATCTTTGTGGAACCCGGATGAATATAATATCTAGAGCTATGAGCTTCCTCCATCATCCTATCTTGGATTACATCCACCCTAGGAATACACAATCTATCTTGATACTTTAGCACACCATCTCCCCTTTTTCAAAAGCTAATACTCTTTGCTTATGAACATTTGCCTTAAAATCAAGCAAAATGGGTTTTTGGTCTTGTGTTTCTTTCACCTCTGACACTAGTGATGATTCATCCTTGTTTGTCACCACTATTATTTTCAAGCGTGCAAGTCTGTGCACATCTTTGGCTAACTTCCTCTTTTATTCCTCAACATGGGTGGTACTCCCCATACATAAACTGCTTAAAGCATCAGCAACCATATTAGCCTTACCTGGGTGGTAAAGAATACTCGTCATAATCCTTGAGTAGTTCTAACTACCTCCCCTGTCTGAGATTGAGCTCTTTCTGGGTAAACACGTATTGTAAGCTCTTGTGATCAATGAATATGTCACCATTAACACCATATAAGTTGTGTCGCCATATCTTCAAAGCAAAAACTACTGCAACTAACTCTAAGTCATGGGTTGGATAATTCTTCTCATGAACATTCAATTGTCTGAAGGCATAAGCTATAACTTTGTCATTCTGCATCAACACACAGCCAAACCCAACTCTAGATGCATCACAGTATACCGCAAAACCTTGAGTACCTTCCGGTAAGGTCAACACCGAGGCAGTAGTCAACCTCTTTTTCAACTCCTGAAAATTTTTCTAATAATCTTCACACCATTAAGACTTAACTATCTTCTGAGTCAACTTGGTCAAATAAGATGAAATAGATTAAAACCCCTCAATAAACCTTCTATAGTAGCTAGCCTAACCCAAGAAACTCCTTATATCAGTTGGAGACGTGGGTCTAGGCCAACTCTGAATTGCTTCAATCTTTTGGGTATCCACTCTAATTCCACCACCGAAAACTATGTGGCCCAAGAATGCTTCAGGCTTAAGCCAAAATTTACACTTTGAGAACTTGAAATATAACTCTTTATCTTTCAAAGTCTGAAGGACTATCCTGACATGACTAGCATGATATTCTTCATTCTTGAAATAGATTAGTATATCATTAGTGAAGACGACAACAAACTTATCCAAATAATATTTGAATACTTTGTTCATAAGGTCCATGAACGTTGCTGGTGCAATTGTTAAATGAAAAGACATAACCAAAAACTCATAATGCCCATATGTGGTCCTAAAAGTTGTCTTCATAATGTCACAATCCCTAACTTCCAACTAATGGTGGCCAAATATGAGGTCTATTTTCGAAAAAAGGGTGGCACCCTGAAATTGATCGGATAGATCATCTATCCTTGGAAGAGGATACTTAGATGGTAACCTTATTCAAATGGCGGTAATCTATACACATCCTAATGGAACCATCCTTCTTTCTCAAAAACAAGACCGGAGCACCCCCCAAGGTGAGAAACTTGGTCAAATGAAAGCCTTATCTAACATATCTTTCAACTGTTCTTTCGACTCTGGTGGTGTCATTCTATATGGTATAATAGAGATAGGACGAGTATTAGGGATGATGTCTATGCCAAAGTCTATTTCTCTCTCACGAGAGACTCCGGGTAGATTATTAGGAAAGACTTCTGGAATCTCTTTTACTATAGAAATTAACTGACGGGAAGGTACCTCAATACTTGAGTCATTAACTCAGACTAAGTGATCGATACAACCCTTTGAAACTAACTTTCTCGCCTTGAAGTACGAAACAAAATGACCCTTAGGCACTCTTGAACTACTACTCCACTCTATAACTGGCTCATTAGGAATGATACTTGACAACTCGAGTTCTACAATCTATTGATGCATAATAGGCATGAAGCCAGTCCATACCTAGAATGACATCAAAATCTACCATGTCTAACTCCACTAGGTCAGCCATGGTGTTCTTGTGATTGATGGACACAAGACAATCACGATAGACTCTTTCGCTATAATAGACTCTCCAACAAGTGTAGAAAAAATGAATGGTTCACAAAGTTTCTTAGGAAGAATTTCAAACTTATTTGCAACATAAAGAGTTACATAAGACAAACTTTCTCCTGGGTCTAGCAAAATATATACATCAAAAGTAAAGATTTTGATCATCTAGTGGCAACATATGGAGAGTTTTCTTGCTGTTGGCAGCTAGTGATTGTATACATGTGGTTGGCCCGTCTGCCAGTACCTGAAGTAGCTCCTATAGGTGCAACCCTTTCTGGTGGAGCACTTAATGAAGATTGGGCTCTGTTGCTCGGATTTCCATTACTCTGCCTGTTTTTAGGGAACTCCCTCATGAAGCGACCCTTCTAACCACACTTAAAGCGACCTGTTTGGTCATCCAACATTTACCTGGGTGGGTTCAACCACACTTAGAACATGTAGGAGCTCAACTACCTCCCTGTGTCACACTTCCTTCAGACTTTGCTTGTTTAGCTCTGAAGTTCTGTGAATTCTGGCCATGATGCTCACCTTTGTTTTTGGGTGCAGGCGCACTAGAAGATGATGGTGAAGGCCCCTTTTATTTCTAAAATTATGGTCGATTCGTACCAGCTTTTTGCTGCCAAAACTCATTCATGGCTTAGCTTACTTGTTTCTATATTTTTCTCTGTCACTCACCTTCTCTTATTTAACAAGCTGCATATAAACCATCAACCTAGATATGTCCATGTCGCCTATCAGTATTGCAACCCTGCCCTCTTTACTTGATGCAAGACCTAAGACAGTGACAAACAAGCTTATTCTTCTCCTCATGTCCTTAACAATTTTAGGAGCATAATGGGACAGCTGGGTGAACTTCAATTCATACTCATGTGCACTCAAATATTCCAATTTTAGTGTAAGAAACTCCCGTACCTTAGCCTCTTTCAATTCTCGAGGAAAGAAGCCCCTAAGAAAGCCTCTTCAAAACAGGCCCAACTCAGATGTGGTGCATCTTCATCTCTACCCTCCTTCCATTGATCGATCTAAGTTCTAGCCACATTCTTCAGTTGATATACAACTAGCTCAACCCTTTCAGCATCAAAAACATGTACCACATCAAAAACCTTCTTCATCTTTTCACAAAATTCTTTGGATCCTTAGTAGTGATCGAACCTGTGAAACTGGGAGGATTTATTCTCAAAAATTCACGAATCCTCGAGGTGTCAACCTCTTCTTGTCGATCTCCTCTCTGTTGTCCAACCTGATTAGTCATAACTTTTCTCCACATCCGGATAGCCTCACTGAATTCAGAATTTGTGGCTTCTTCTTTAGGTTGCACGTTTGGTGCATTAGGTACCTCTAGCTCCTCGAAATTCCTCCTAGCTTGAAGACCCCTAACTGATCTTCGTGGAGGCATGGTAATATGAAAACACGCACAAGTACGAATTAGAGGAAAACACTTATAGATAAGATTTAACGCACGAAAATACATATGAAAGAAATGAGAAATTCCTAAATATTGTAGCCTCCTAATTATAGATGTGGCGCGCTTCACACTGATAACTAGGACTCTACAGAAATGACTTCATAGACTCCCTAGGACTCTTGAACTCAGGGCTTTGATACCAAGTTTGTCACAGCCCAAACCTACACCCTGGGCGGGACTGGCACTCAATGACCATTGTTGGCCTTGAGCGGACCCTTGGCCTGGCTTACTTAACTCAATAAAAGAAGAAAATCTCATAAAATAACTTAAAGCAAATAACTTGGCCAAAATGGAACTAAAGTCTAGCAAAATTTCTACAATACAAAGAAGAGACTCAAAACTAAACTATGTCACTTTCTATGAAGCCTCTATAATACTAAGGTGGATGTTGGGACAGACCCCACAACATCCTATAAAAAAGAATAAAAAGCAAATAAATGTATCCTCCAGAATGCAAGGAGGCTCTCCATTGATTCGAGGGCTCAACTGGATCAACGAGGCACTGGATGATATTGATCTTGCTTACTTGTGTTTGCATCATGATACGATGCAGGTCAACTGGTATCAGTACATTGAACGTACCAGTATGCAAGTTTGAATGCTAACTACAACTTAAGCTTTAGAAAGAGTAAGAAGGAACACTTACCTTGGCTTTACTCAACTCATGAATAACTTGACTTAATATACAGCAATTAGACACATGCAATATATTAAACTTGTAAAACAATTAAAAACACTTATTTTGTTAAATAAAATGCAATAACAAACTCAACTTTACTTAAATATGAAGTAATATAGTTTCTGTGGGAACCGACAACCACCACTATGAGCCTAAGTGGTGATACAACGTCTTACCCACGCTTCCAGAACTGTCCTATACTTTGCCGTCTCATAGAACTACTTAACTTAGTTGATCCACTAGCTTAAGTTAAGTGATCATCTAAAAAGTATGACCCTTTGATACCCATGATGGCTACATGGTTTATACAGACTTGAGTTAACATGAACTCACATCGCCATATAAGTTCTCAATACTACTCCCAAAAATATACTTAGCTCATATGTTTTTAAAGGAATTTCTTTCTTTAGTTTGAGATAATTACTCAATGCTTAGCCCAAAGGCTCTTTTGGAATCGGTGTTCTCTTTTCTTGCTCAAATGTGAAAACATTTATAAACTTCTCTAGGAATAATTAGTTCCCTAATAACTTTTGAGGAATGGTCTCAACTCTTTACTCTTTGCTTAACTTAACACTTGAGCCGTAAAATGAAGTTATGACGTTTATTAAAGACTTTTGAAAACATTAAGAAACTTAACTTTGACTTGCTTCTTAACTTCTAGACTTAACTATTAACTCCTTTTACTTTGATCTTAACTTTCCTTGAATTGAATTATGGATTCAAGGTTCATGATCTCATGTTTGTGGATGATTTCATGATGCTTTGATGTACCTTAGAGTGTTAGAATCGACTAGGAAATATAAGTACGTCACTTAGGAACTAGTAGAGAAAGATGGGGGAAGAATGGGGAGAACTGGAGTCCCTGGCGCTCTGAGAGGTGCGAGGCGCTAGCCCTTATACTTCAGAGAAGTTTTTGTGACGTACAGGCTAGCACGACGCGCCATAGGCCAAAGTTTAGAAGAACGTTTCTAGCGCTCTACAAGGCGTGACGCCCCAAGCCTCGCTCGGAAAAAATCCAACTTTACTCTTTTATTTTTCATCTCGAAGCCCCTGTAACTTCTATAGTTCTATCCCCAAACACTTAGGATCATTAGTACCCTCAATACCCATTACATTCAAATGGAAAAATAACCAGGAAACGTGAATCAAATCAACATTAGGCAATTCAATAACTCAAAAAATAAGAATTCAGCAACGTTCTTCAAGAAAATCACTTTTTAACATGTAAAACAGCTAAAAACACACTGAATTGAAACAATTTGGTGTGTGGGTGAACTAACCCAACACTAAAAGATCTCACATACCTTGATAGGGATCACTGCCGACTAAATCCACTCGCAAACCTTGTCGTTCTTGGCAAATTCTTGACTTTTATCCCTTTACTTCTTCTTTTCTCTCTTCTCCAATCCATACACGTGATTTAGATTTGCCAAAACTGAACTAAACTTAGTTTTTACCCCAATAAAACCCAAAAACGAAATAGGAAATTAATGGGTGAAAAGACTAGTTTGCCTTCCTTAAATACGGATGGGGACTTTCCTTACTTCAACAGCCCCAACTTCCGATAGGCATATCATCCTCATACAATATCAAAAATGTGCAAACTTTGTGGCGTTGGAAAGATTCTCCAAAGGCTTTCCAACCATATTATTAACTACCTCTAACTCATCCAGACCTAGAAGTTATGGCCATTTGAAAATGACCAAAACTCACTTTCTTAACATTAGGCAATTTTCCATATTTTCTCTTTCCTTTCTAAAAATGAATATTTTTAGTTTCTTAGCTTACCCCTAGATATTTAAAATTGTGAGACGTTACATGTTTTCACTCTACTAGAGGGTTCAGACGGTTAGATTTGCCTTAGGTTATGTGTTGATTCAGTGAGGTAAGGTTATAGCTTATGCTTGTAAAAAAACTTAAGGTGCATGAGAATAAATATCCAACTCATGAACTCGACCTTGCAGTAGTGGTGTTTTCACTTAAGATTTGGAGATATTACTTGTATGGTGTTCACGTAGATGTGTTCACAGACCATACGATCCTTCAGTCTGTGTTCACCTTGAAAGAGTTGAATCTTCGCCAGAGAAGATGGCTTGAATTCCTTAAAGATTATGATATGAATGTGCATTACCATCCTGGTAAGGACAGTGTAGTAGAATATTCTCTTAGTAGACTATCTATGGGTAGTGTAACATATGTTGAGGAAGAAACAAACGAACTAGCAAAGGATGTTCACAGGCTTTTTTACTTAGGAGCCCGTCTTATGAATAATAGATACTGGTGTAACAATGCAGAATGGGTCAAAATATTCACTGGTAGTGGAGGTCAAGGAAAATCAACATAGTGATCCGATATTGCTTCAAATAAAGGGTGCAGTCCATTAGTAGAGAGTTGAGGTTTTATCCCAAGGGGGTGATGGTGTGTTTCGTTACTAGGGTCGATTATGTATTCCTAAGTCGGGTGAGTTGAGACAACAGATTCTGGTACAAGCCCATAATTCCAGGTATCCTATTCATGCAGGCGCCACTAAGATGTACCGTGATCCGTGAAAATTCCTTTGGTCAAATCGCATGAAGAGGGATAGAGCAGATTTTGTGGCTAAGTGCCCCAATTGTCAACAAGTCAAGGTAGAACATCAGAATCCACAAGATATTACTCAAGAGAGCAACATTCCTACTTAGAAGTGGGAAGTGATCAACGTGGACTTCATTAAAGGTATACATCATACTCGGAGACAACATGACTAAATTTGGGTGATTATTGATAGGGTTACTAAGTTTGTACGCTTTTTCGCAGTGAAGACAACTAATTCGACGGATGACTAAGCCAAGCTTTACATTAAAGATATAGTCAGGCTGCATGGGGTTTCTTTGTCTATCATCTCTGATAGAGTTCCTCAGTTTACCTCTCATTTCAGGAAGTCATTTCAGAAAGGTCTTAGCACTCAGGTTAAATTAGCACAACATTTCATCCACAAACGGATGATCAGACAGAGCATACCATTCAGACCTTAAAAGACATGTTGAGAGCTTGTGTGATCGACTTCAACGTTAGTTGTGATGATCACCTTTCTCTTATTGAGTTCGCTCACAATAATATCTACCATTCCAGCATTCAGATGGCCCATTATGAGGCATTGTATAGGCGCAAATTTAGATCTCTAGTTACTTGTTTTGAAGTAGGTGAAGCAGCCATGATACGGACAAACTCAGTTCATGATGCTATGGAGAAATTACAACTCATTAGAGATAGACTTAAGACATCCCAGAGTCGCTAGAAGTCTTATACAAATGTAAGGAGAAGGGAATTAGAGTTCCAAGCTGATGATTCGGTTTTCGTGAAGGTGTCACATATGAAGGGGGTGAAGAAATTTTGCAAGAAAGGGAAGCTCAGTACCAGATATGTAGGCCCTTAAAAGATCTTGAGAAGAGTTGGTAAATTTGTGTATGAGTTAGAATTTCCACCACAACTAGCAACAGTACATCCGGTTTTTCACATTTCGTGGTTGAAGAAGAATGTGGGTGATCCTGCATCTATAGTGCCTTTAGAGAGTGTGGATATGAAGTATAGTTTCACTTATGAGGAGGTACCAGCTGAAATTCTTGATTGTCAGGTTTCAAAGTTGAGAAATAAAGAAGTCGCTTCAGTTAAGATTTTGTGGAGGAATCAGTCCGTAGAGGGAGATACTTGGCAATCTAAAGAAGACATGAAGGCCAAGTATCCTCACCTCTTTCCTTTTTATTTCATTCCAGCTTTAGGTAATAGTTACTTTTCAGTTTTTCAGTCATACATGCGTATATTCAATCTTAGTATCATGTTCCTTTAGTTTGTACTTGCATTTTCAGCATATTTACATGTTCTTGGAACTTAGTTCAGTCAGAAATGAACAAGTATTTAGTGTTTGGATTTGAAGCTCTTTCCCTTCATTTCAGCTAGTTTAGTCGTTATTCGAGGACGAATCTGCCCGTGGTGGAGATTTGACTCCACCAGGCCCAGACGTCAGACCACGGGACCCTTCATAGGTTGTGGTCTTGATGACGGGCCATAGTGGTTGTTATGCCGTAATTTATCTATCTTTAGAAAAATCACTTTTTCAAATGTTCTAAGCATAGAACAATTTGAGAAAAATATTTAGAAAGAGTCTCCGCTTAATTTTTTAAAGAAATTAAAAAAACTTAATTTAAAAATATTTTAACACATTAAATCTTTATAAATTTAGATAAAATGGGTAAGAGGTTCTTATTTACGCTTCAAGAAGGGTTTTAAGGCATTTGAAACATCCGTTAACACATGGTTATCCTACGACTTGACAAAATATTACTATTTTTAGGAAAATGATTAAAATAATAATTTACAACATTTGATTAACTTTGAGAAAATAGTTAAATAAAGAATTATTTATTTATTTTATTTTTTAGAAAAAAGGGAGCTAAAATGAAACATTTGAATGAAGATGCAATACAAGACTATTAGAATTTATTTGACACATTTTTAGATAATAATTGTAACCGAATTTTTTAATTAGATTATTAAAACTATTTTAACTTAATTCAAGAATAAACAAAATGTTTTGATTACATATATTCATAATAAGTATAAGACTTGATAAAAATGAATTATATAAAAATATACTAACATAAAGAATATAGTTTATCTTTTGGGGAATTTAATTAAAGTATAAGAAGCAAATAAATCGTTAAAGTTAAACAAATCAAATAAATAAATAAATGCAATAAAATAAATGAAGAGGTAATTGACTTGGGCTTTTAAAGCTGCTGATTTGGGCTCTGGCCCTATTTTAACCCTTGAAATCTTGCGTATTCGCCAAGTGTATATGGGTCATTTCTTAACTCTTTTTTCAGTATATCGAACTGCATAGCGACTGCATACAGTCCGCTTTGACGCCTCCAACCTGTATCTTTGTTCTTGGCCACTTATTTTTTCCACTAAACCTGTATATCAGTGTATAGAGTTGTACACAGTATGTATACAACCAATTTCTTGGGCTTTTGAGTTAAATTGTAGCAGTATGTTGGAGCTATGGAACCTGTAACAACTTCCGAATATATAAGGGGGCTGACTGGAAAGCAAAGATTGAGCCTTTATGACTTAACTCTGAAATGCAACATACATAAGTCCACATTGACTTGAAATGGGTTCATGTGAGAAATGAAAGAAAGAACAAAATTAGTGCTTTGAGATAAGAAAATAAAGGCGGCTTAACTTAGTTGAAAAAGCGTAACTTAAGTAGTTCAGGCCAAAATGTAATCAAAAGTTATTCATCAGACATCAAAAAAAAGATGACCTTGAGAAGAAATTAAAAAAAAATGAACTAACTATATATCAACAAGCAACACATCTAAAACTTGGAAGCATATTCTTTTGATCAAAACAATTTAAAGTAAGAAAAAAAAAGCGACACAACGGAGTTGAAATAAACCAAATGTCATGTTCATTGTTTAAAAAATATCCAGTGAGATTTGGACAAAAATATAAGTCCCATCGGCTACGTCAATACATAACTAGAAAGGTCAAAATGTAATCACACATATCTTCGATTATTTAGCAAAAAGAGACCAAAACGTCTAACCCAAAGATAATATACTAATCAGGGAAGTTAAACTAAAATGAGCATGTTGAGAAGTCATTATTTGAAAGGACGTGAAGATGGAAACTTAAACAGTCCATCAATTTGAATAAATAAATAAAAACAGCCCACCAAAATATATATGAAACAACCGAAATAAGTTTAGCAATGACACCTTTACACTAAGACATGGTCGACTTCATATATACAAGCTTAACAAACCACAAGGAGATGAATTAAACACACTGAAAGTATTAGGCATTTTCAAAGAAACATAACAAGGCTAAAAGTGACCAAAGAAAAAGAACAACACGTCAAATATTCATTTTCATAAATCAATGAACAAACAGTGAGCACAATTTGGCCCAGAAAGATAAATGTAGCTAAAAGATTATAGATTTTTCCCAATTTTAACAATACAAAAACCATCAAGAGGTAAGCAAACCGTGCAGAAAACAGAACCATACAACGAGTAAATCCCAAGTTGAAGTTAGATGAACATCAAGTTAATTATTTAGAACAAGATTGTGGCTCAACTGACTATAGAGATACAAAATCGAGCTAACAAATATAAGGACCAACATATAATATCAAGGAGCTTTATCAAGCTTTATTCATGCGTAGAACACAAGAATTCATAAGAAAACGACATTATGGAAACAATAAACAAGAAACCATATGCATTTAGCAGCAGAACATATACGAAAACTTGAACATACAACACGCCATATTGAAATGGTCTATAAGAGGGAGCAGGATTATATACCTTTGTTGGGGTAGTGAACTGAGACGACGAGCTTAACCACAAAGAACTACCACCACTGTGAGGCGATTTAGAAGCACTAAAAAAAATAAAACAAACTTCGAATTCGAATAGAAAAGACTCAAACTCTCTTTTTTCTTTTTCTACTCTTTCCTACTCTCTTTTTCTCCCCTATTTTCTCCTTATTTTCTGTCTAATGGTAGAACTCTTTCTCTCAACTCTATTTTTCTCTACTTTATTTTCTGTCTATCCGGCTATGTTTTCTCCTTATTTTTCTTCCTATTTTTTCTCCCTTTAAACAGTGAATGAGAGAGATGGATATATAGAAAGAAATTGGGGGGAAACGGGTGGATTGGATGAATCTCAAAATTCCCTTGAGGAGAAAAGTTTTCCAGCTTAAGAATAGTACAAATTCTCAACGGATTTTTGAATAGAGCCATTGCTTTTGAGCAAAGGACGATCAATCAAGGAGATTTCAACACGAGGGCCATTGCTGCTGCAACAAGAAAAGGTGGACAATTTTTCCAGATTGATGAGACTGTGAGGTAGTTAGGTCGGTTTTTCTTTCGGACTGCTGGTTCTCCGGGATTTCTGAGTTTGCTAGTGTGAAGAAGGAGAATAAAGTTGGGTGGTCAGGTGTTTGGTACGCTATATTTGTTTTATTGTATGTTGAATGAATTGGGTTTCTTTTGGTATTGCTGATGATGTTATTGTGGGCTGGGAATTACTTGGGCTTGAGGACATCTAAGGATAAATTACATAATTACACACCTTTATTTTTCATAATTTTCATTATTCCCTACCATTTTAAAATATTTCCAAAATCCCCCTTTTTCCTCTCAAACCCCACTGTTCCCGATACATTAAGTTTCACACTCAAACACACGTTTCTTTTCCTAATTTCACTCCCTTAATCCCTCCCTATTTCACTACCTTTAGCCTTTTCCTATTTTCACTCCCACAATCTTTATTTCCTTCATTTTTTAATTTTCAGATTTGTTCTCTCTCCATAAGATCACTCCATAACATTTTTCAACAACCCACGTAAGTTTTCGCTCCCCAATTATTTCCAAAGAACTACCAGATCTCCTCCCTTTCCACATTTACTAAATGTATAAGAAAAAAGTGAAAGAGATGATGTATCCCCATTACTCATTGCAACATAATCGTTTCCAGGGATCCTCTTTTGCTGATTAATTCATTTTCCATTGTTGACAGTGAAACAAAGATACAGAAGTTTGTATAGAGCAAAGATAAAAGTGTAGTGGATTTCTTCGTCATTTTATTTTTCTTTCAACAAATCAACTGTTGATGTTTTTCTATTTTTTGTAGTTCATCCTTTATAATACATATGATTTCATATTTAATGTATCTAGTGATTTTATTTATTAAACTAATGTATAATGTTATCATTAATTTTCAATGTATCTCGTTCATTTTTATTCTTAAATTAGTCTTTGTTAGTGTTATCACTAATTTGATACATCATCACTGTTACAATAACTTTTGTTTTATGCAATGTATCATATTCATATTTAAGGTGTTGATACATAATCCTAATGTTGTTGAATATTCTATTAGTTTTATCATATTCAATATAAATGTTGTTGATACATAAACACTACCTAATGTATCTTCAACATGTATCAAGTTCTTTAATATATCATCAATCTTAGTCAAATTTAAAAGGCTATTAGCCGGTAACAAATCAGTTTTGTGTTATGTATCTACACTCTTTAATATTTGTTTGGTCTTATCCAACTTAGAATGCAATGTATATTTACATTTATCCGATAATAATTTTGATACAAAAATCATAATGTTCTATAAATGGAGCACTATGTATCAGATCAAACAAAAGGTATATGATACATATTCATTCTTTGGAAAACTAGAACTACATGCATATGATACTTAATAACTACCACACAATAAGGTATCGATAAAACATATTTACTTTTCTAATGTATCTAATAGGATTACAACATTTAGCAATTTACTAAATATTCTAGGAGTAGTAATGTATCATGATTAATATATCATTTTTCCACAATGTTCACAAAGTATATCGTCAAGTTGAAATCTACCATAATTACATTTTTTTATCTTAAGGCAAACAATGTATTTTCTTCCAACACCAAACTAACACATAGAGAGACAAATTTGTAACCATCTTATAACATGTACCGGATACATTACAATAACAAATGATAAAACCATTCAACAAAATCCAAGATGGATATATATTTATGTATCATCCACACATCTCGATGAAAACAAGTAATTTACACATCTTGATAGAAGAGAATGGAATGTTGTTGAGTAAAAAAACTAAATGTTGGCGGTGGGCTGAATTTGGAGCCCAAAGTTGGCTTGAAAATGAGTTTAAAGGGAGAGTGAAAAGATTGTCAATTGAATTGCAGTTATAGCCAAATAGGAATTAAGAACTTACCCAATTGAGTTTAATTTTAGATGAACTAATATTGATTAATTAACGAGCCTCTTATCTTAATGAGATATAATAAATAATTATATTATAAAAATAATTAAATCATAAATATAAACTATAAATTAGCTAAACTGATTAATGATATATTTCGGTAAAACTAAAACCTTTTGAGATAATTTTCAAATATTAATAAACAAATATTTGCAAAATTATATAGAATATATAAATTATTTTTTGTCATTTTAAATTTTATAACAAAAATACTAAACATGACTTGGAAAATATTTAAAATTTTATAGAGTCAATTATTTCAAACCGTTTGAAATTTAAGAAGCTTGATGACTAATTTATATTGAGGAGGTCCGAAATTGGGTGTCAACAGTGGCCCTCGTGAAGGCTAACCATTAGACCCTTATACCGGAGCCAAGCCTAGCGCTTAGATCCCCACACCCAAGTAAGAACCACGAGGACCTTCACAAACTGTGGTCCTACACACGGTCCATGGGAGGGTCCGTGAACCTGAGCCAACAAACCTAAACCCAAGTGAGGACCACGAGGACCTTCACGCTCCGTGGTCCTCCACACGAGCCGTGGTAAGGCTCGTCACAAGACCCCCAGAACAAGTATCCACTGGCTAAGGACCACGACTGATCCCATGGTCCCTGCTCCCTTTCACAGTCTATGAAAGTGGCCTGGTCGACCCTATCTAATTTTAAGTAGGGTTATTTTGGTATTTTCCCTATGCATTGGGGACCTAAACTACGCCTTTTAACCCCTAAAGTTGTTTTTGTCAATTTTAGCCTAGAAACATAAGTGGAAACTGTCCAAGTCAGATCAATCACCAAAAACCTAGAAATTAGAGCGCAAAAGGAGAAAGAGGTAAAGCAACCCTAGTTCAATAACGTAGCGAGTTTCCATCAATTTCAGCCCCAAGATTGAAAGATTTCTCCGTGTAATTCATCACCAGATATGTGAGATTTCACTAGTGGGTTCCTTTCACCCATAAGGTCTCTACATTTCAGACAGTTTCTTGATTCCCTCACTATTATGAAGACGTAGGGTTTCTTGAATATTAGAAATTGTTGGGTTTTAGCTATTAGTATGATCCAAGTAACATTATCATGTTGTTTCTTAGTTCTTTGCATGAAATTCAAACCCCTAGCTATGTTCTATTTTTAGTTCATGAATCGCACATGATAGGTTAGTTAATTTTTATATATAAATACATGTTTCAATTCAAGAATGTCACATTATCAGTATAATGTTGCATTCTGAATTTGCATGTTCGTATTTTGAGTTATCTAATATTAAAGTATTTGAGTCATAATATTGTTTATTTACATAATCAATTGAAAGTAGATTAATACCGAGTCGGACAAGGGCCAATCACCCTTATAGTCCCAGAACTACGTGCCGCCGTAGGTTATAAGTCCCCTCTGTGGGCATCATTTTAGTGATCACACCAGTCATGCCTCTATACCTTTGGTAGGATATACTGAATTCTCTCGATGGGGCATAAATATCGGACTCAACATTTACCTCATGTGGTTTTATATCAGTTATTAATAGTTACCACAGTTTAGTCAGACTTTATTGCATTGACCATGTTATCAGTTCAGTATTCATTCTCCGATATGTTATAAACTTGGTCATTGCATTTAGTTAACTTATGTTAAGTATATTCAGTATCCTTACCATATTCAGGCTATATCATTGATTTTTCACTTCGTTCTTCCATATTGTTATTCAGCTTAACTCTATCATGCATGCTAAGTCCCTTTCAAGTACTAACGCATACTCTGCACTACATCTTTCACTAATGTAGGTTTAGGTTCTAAGCTTTCATATAACGCTTATATTGGTCCCTGATATTCAGCTCTGTAGCACCAACGGTGATTTATCATTCTTCGAGGAAGGAGAATTCGACACGAGGGTCACGGCTGCTGCAATAAGAAAAGGCGGACAACACGACTTTTTCGGGTTTTTTGGATTGATGAGACTTTGAGGCAGTTGGGTCGGTTTTTCTTTTGGACTGTTGGTTCACCAGGATTTCTCACTTTGCTGGCGTGAATAAGGAGAACGAAGTGGGGTGTCCGGGTGTTTGGTACGCTATATTTTTGTATTGTATGTTGAATTAATTGGGTTTCTTTTTGTATTCCTGATGATGTTATTGTGGGTTGGGAATTATTTGGGCTTGAGGAAATTAAATAGAAGAGAATGGGCTGCAGTTGAGTAAAAAAATGAATTTTTGTTGGTAGTCTGAATTTGGAGACCAGAATTTTCTTGAAAATGAATTTAAAAGGGGAGTGAAAAGATTGCCAATTGAATTGCAATTATATCCAAATAGGAATTGAGAAGTTACCAAATTGAGTTTAATTTTAAATTAATTAATTAACGAGCCTCTTAATATTAACGAGATATAATAATTAATTCTATTATAAGATAATTAACTCAAAAATATAAACTATAAATTAGAATATATAAAAAAATAAACATTTTAAAATGTATAAAAATGACAAAATACTTAAAATGACTTGGAAAATATTTAAAATTTTTTAGAGACAATTATTTCAAATAATTTGAAATTTAAGAAGCTCAATGACTAATATAGATTGTGGAGGTCCAAAATTGAGTGTCAACAGTTGTCCCTCATTTGACTTGGATTGATGAGATGAATTCGAGGCAAATGAAATTGACTAATCTAATTTTGACAGACCACATCTACATCTCTTAGAAAAGGTATTTTGGTATGGATTTTAGGAATTATGGTCAAACCCCGGTATCGGGTTTCCTACATATCTAAGGCTATATGAGAATTTAGGTCATTTGTAATTTGATACGCTTGTTTTGACGCACTATTATGAAAGAAATCAAAAGCTATCCTGATATCGAATTATGAAGAGACTCAAATGCTTGAGAATAAGATTTGAGAGACAATGTTGGAATACAGGTGAGTTTTCAATATTGAGCCCGCATACATATCCTTAAATCTTAGGAATCAGGCTGTTTATAGTTTGACTCGAGCGGTTGAAAAGGAAATCTATTATGCAAGATAACCTTTGGTTCTTTAGGAGTGACAACTAAGTCGAGTATGAAAAAGAGGCTTGCAACCTTTTAGCCATGAATGTGGCGTGCGTCAAACCCATAAGTAACAAATTATATGGACATAATTTCCAAATCTCTCAGTGTATTGTAACTCAGATTGGAAAGTTATCTCTGGTGAGAATGAAACCCCACATGCCTTTTTATAGGGGTGTGGTATGATTGTGGTGGAATTTGTTGCTCAGCTCGCATCCTAAGAGTTTGATACTCCCTTCTGACTATGTCCCAGTTCGCTACGAAGAAAAAGTTCCACGTTGTGCTGCATCCTTTATTTTGTCGTCCACACTTGTGGTTTGATTTGAGAAATCATCCTTTTGGATTCTCTCGGGAAAGCATTGAAACAAATTTGTTAGTAAAAACTATAATTTAAATAGATGAGTGTTATGTTTTACCCTATTCGGTTTAAGAAATACTTTGACGTCAGCCTCTTTTAGTTTTGACGCAATAGATGATGAATTGATATAATGTGACACGATGATTACTTCCTCGATAATGCAATGTTGTTGATGATGATACTTCGTTGATAGGATGATAATAATGCTACATTTATGATGAATATATGGATGCTCGATTTGTAAGATATTGGTGCCACATTTATGATCCATCAAAAGGACGATGTTGATCCAATGGTAGGTTGATGTTGTCGAAGATTGGATGGTAGGATGGCAATGTTCTATCGGCAAGATGATGTTGATCCATTCATCAATAATGTTATGACCTTTGATAATATAATATAGATGACCCTCTTAACAGTTGATTATGCAATGTCCCTCTTGGCATTGGAGGAGCAATGTCCCTCTTCACATTTGAATGCATGATGACCCTCTTGGCAGTTTGAATGCGTGATGAACCTCTTGGAAATGAAATATGCAATGCCCCTCTTGGCGATTGTAGATGATTGTACTTTCGGCTTTTGAAGATGATGGCCCTCTTGGCGGTTTGAAGATGCAATGTCCCTTTTGGTAGTTTAAAATGTAATGTCCCTCTTTGCATTTGAATGCATAATGGACCTCTTGGGTTTTGAAGAAGCAACGGCCCTCTTGGAATTGAATATGATTTCCCTCTCGGTGTTTGAATATGCAATGACCCTCTTGGCAATTCTAGATTATGGCCCTCTCGGCATTTGAAGATGTAATGGCCCTCTTGGCGGCTTGCATGTAATGGACCTCTTGGAGGATTGCATGTAATGGCCCTCTTAGCAGTTTGAAGATGATGGCCCTCTCGACGTTTGAAGATGCAATGGCCCTTAGGCGTTTGAAGATGATATCCCTCTCGGCGTTTGAAGATGCAATGGCTCTCTTGGCGTTTTTAGATGATTGTCCTATTGGCTGTTTGAATATGATGGCCTCCTCGGTGTTTGAAGATGCAATGACCCTCTCGGTGTTTGAAGATGAAATGGCTCTCTCAGCATTTGTAGATGATAGCCCTCTCGGCGTTTGAAAATGCAATAGCCCTCTCAGTGTTTGTAGATGATGGCCCTATCGACGTTTGAAGATGCAATGCCTTCTCAGCATTTGAAGATGTAACAACCTTCTTGGAAGATGCAATGGCCCTCTTTGCATTTGCATATATGATATCCCTCTTGGCATTTGAAGATGAAATGGTCCTCTCGGCATTTGAAGATGATGGCCCTCTCGATGGTTCACATCATCATATTTGATATCGACGGAATTTGTGAATATTCTTCAAAAGTTTTGATGGTAAAAATGTAAGTTGATGTCATTGAATATGCTTCTGCATGTTGAGAGCAGTGCTCTCACTTGTTTCCTATTTTGAACATTTGGAGTTTATTGTGACTCATGCTTTGTAGGAGATTTGAATAAGGTGTTGTCGCTTGTATTTTGAACTTTTTGTTTTTTTGAAAAACTTCAATGACTTCACTGCCTCCACAGAAAAGTTGTCCATTTCAGGAAGCTACTCGCCCTTTTGAATTCTCCATATTCGTAGAATGGAGGAATATGATTATCTTGAAGTAATATTATATACCTACATCTACGAGAAAATTATTAGTTTTTAAAACAAACTGATCTGTGTTGACTTCTTCAATCTCTTTCTCCTTGTCTTGCTATCTTCGGTTGATCACTTTGATCTCGTTCTTCTCAATAGACATAACATGAGATTATACAGAACATTTGACATATTAAAAATTCTTTAAGGAAAGAAATGTTTTGGAGATTCAATTTGGAAAATATCATTGTCAATGTCATGTCATGCAGAGCTTACACGAACGTCCATGGTTCAAACTTTTGACATGTCTGAAGAATTGTTTCTACAAAATTCAAAAAATCCTTGAAGCTTGAGTAATTTTTGACGTGGTTCTCCTGAAATCCTCCATGTTTGTAAAGTTTTGTAGTTGACTCTAAAATCCAACGGTGTTTGAGATTGTTGAAGTTGACTTTGAACTTTAACGATGCCACAGATCATTTGAAGTTAGCTCTAAACTTCTGATCATGCTTGAAATGTTCAAAATTAATTGCGTACTTTTAGTGATTCTTGAAGAATTTTTTGAACCCATCCTCAAAAATTTATGTCCCAGTTAGATGTCTTGGAGTATCTAAAATATTTGATATATGAGTTGTAGATTTTTTGAGTCCCTCTCAAAAAATTTATCCTAGTTGCAATTCGCAATGTGACTTTATTCTTGACTTGTCGAAGATTTTCTTTTTCAGAATTTTTTAGAGGACTCAAAAATTCTGTCCCGGTTAGATGTTTCGGCGTACCTCGAACTGTGGATACATGACTCGTAGAATTTTTGAGACCCCCTCAAAACTTTTGTCCCAATTGCAACTCACAATGTATCTTAAGTCTTGACTTGTTGGAGATCTTATTCTTGAGAATTTTTTAGTCTCTCTCAAAAATTTTGTCCCGATTTCTATTGTAAAGGAAAATATAAAATCTTATAAGAGATATGACCTAACCCTTGTGGCGCCTACGTATCCCGTTAAGGCAGGAATCAGGTCAAACGTAGTTCCTCCCTCGAGGTTTAACTGAAATAGAGTATCTTGATAAGGAAATAACTGAGGCCGACATAGGTCGCCTACGTATCTCATTCTTGAGAATTTAGGTCAGATGTAGTTCGTTAAATGCTAATTTTCTAACCATAAAACATAAGATGGTTACAGGCAAATCATGCGATTACAAGGAAAGAAAATAATGGAACTCTAAATCTTCAACTCCTATAGCTCTTGATATCATATGAGTAGATTCGCCACCTAAGATGAACGTCTATTCTCAACCCCGAGATGTCATCAAAAAAATGTATCGATAATTGCCTAAGTAAGTTGTTGAGTTCTCTTTTCGGAACTTCTGTCAGATATACACTTATTCTAGTCTCTTAAACACAATCGTCCTTTTATGTATCATCCATATTTGACTTATCATGATTCTCGAGTTGTTTCAATTCTTTGGCGATGTATTAAAATATAATGATCTCCTCATCATACTCTTAGAACACATCGGGACCTACCTTTTTTATTCATTCAGCTTGTGACATTACATGATATTGACAGATTTAAAATTGTTTTTACAATAACAAACACAATTAAAGCTAGTGGAATAAATTTTTGCAATAGAAGAGACTTTCATTGAAAATAAGGAAATACGACTTCGGCCATGACCATGGGCCATTTTTCCTTTTTCAAATTTTTATGAAGAAAATTGAAAAATGACATAAAATGGTGGTCCCAAGCCTCATTCGCATTGCCACCGATTTTAGGAATGATAATACAATTCATCTTTGTCTACCAAGATGACCGGGAAATCAAGAGCGGCGTGGAAGTCCAATTAAGAACTCTCCCCATTCGCTTGGTGTCTCGTATGCCTGGTGTCGTGATCAGTTCCTCCAACACAACGTCAACTTCTTTAAGAGGATCCGTAGTTCCCTCTTTGAGACTATCATCATTGTCATATTCTTCTACTAGAAAAGACTGATACAAATGCGGCAAAGGCTTTGTCGATACATGATTGACCTAGAACCTAGAAAATTAGAACACAAAAAGAAAAAGAGGTAGAGCAAGACTTGTTCAAGGATGTAGCGAATTTCCATCAATTACAGCCCCAAAATTGAAAGGTTTCTCCGTGGAATTCATCACCAAGTATTTGAGATTTCACTAGCGGATTCCTTTCACCCATTAGGTCCCTAGATTGAATCACTTTCTTGATTCCTTCACTATTATGTAGACCTAGGGTTTCTTGAATGTTAGAAATTGTTGGGTTTTAGTCATTAGTATGATCCAAATAAGATTATCACGTTGTTTCTTAGTTCTTTTCATGCAATTCAGAACCCTAGCTATTTACTATTTTTAGTTCATGAATTACACATGATAGGTCACTTAATTTTGATGTATGCATACATGCTTCAGTTCTAGAATGTAACATTATCAGTATAATGTTGCATTCTAAGTTTGCATGTTCGTATTTGAGCTATCTAGTATTACAATATTTCAGTCATAATATTGTTTATTTACTTAATCAATTGAGAGTATATTAATATCAAGTTGGACTAGGGCTAGTCACCCTCATTGTCCCAGAACTACGTGCTCTCGTATGTAGAAAGTCCCCTCTGCGGGCATCATTTCAGTGATCACACCAGGCATGCCTTTATACCTTTGGTAGGGTATATTGGATCCTTTCGGTGGGGCATATACATCGGGCTCTACATTTATCTCATGTGGTTTTATGTCGGTTATTAATAACTCCCACAATTCAATCAATCTCTATTGCATTGACCATGTTATCAGTTCAATATTCAGTCTAAGTATGTTATAAATTTGGTCATTGCATTCAGTTAGCTTATGTTCAGTATATTTAGTATCCTTACCATGTTAAGGTTATATCGTTTCTTTATCGCTTTGTTCAGTGATATTGTTATTCATATTTACTCTATCATGCATGCTCAATTCCTTTCAAGTGCTAACGCATACTCTGTGCTACATTTTTCCATGATGTAAGTTTAGTTTCTCAACTTTCATATCACGCTTAGATTGTTCCCCGATCTTTAGTTTAGCAGCATCAGTGGTGAGTCTTCATTCTTCGAGGACGAAGGACATTATTATCTTTCTTTGCTTTTAGCTTTAGCTTCAGTTTTTCTAGATCAAGCTAGGCATGTCCCAACATTTCAAGTTAGTAGAGTCATTATATCAGACATAATTTGTTTTAACATATGTGTTAGAGTTTGACTTTTCCATTGTATTTCAAACTCTCAGCTTTCATATTTTCAGATTTAGTATATGGGTATTCCCCATCATTTCAGATTAACCCATGATTAGCTTCAGCACAATATTTATTGCTTTAGTTACTTTAGTTGCTTATTATATGTCAGCAGAGTTAGCTTAGGGTCACTCGTGTTACTAGGTCCCATGCCCGCGTTGTTGCTCCCAATTGCACTCGCAAGTGTACGTGGTCGCGCAAGTAATATAGTTTCTTTTAGAAATGAGTTATCGTTCCCAAGGGATTTATAATTAACTTATATTCCCACTTAATTCCACAACTAAAGATAAAAGTAATTACTTCGATGGTTAATTGTTTCATGGTTAACTAAGACCATTATGGTGCTAAATTTAAAGTAAACAATAGTGAACGACTTTGATTTAATGTTTCAGGCAAGATTAAAAGCAATT
>JABWTJ010001430.1:0-60266 GCA_016801875.1 Solanum sitiens | reverse complement strand
CAATATTTCTTTCCCCATTCTACCGTACATGGAAACTACTTCATTATATGTACACTACTCTATATACTTGTGTAATTTCCCCTTGTGTTGTTATAGAAATGGTATTTGCAAAAGAAAGTTTAGTGAATCCTTCTCCTAAGCCAATTGAAGTCAATTGTGCCATTAAGGTCTTAAAGTAAGGTGTTGATGTTTCATAGCTCCTTATGTCATTGTTACTGCCTCAAAGTATTGTTTTCATGTATTCCACTACTGTTCCGTAATTTCATGTCTCCAGATGATTATGACCACCAAATCAACATCTCAAAGTGTTACAATTATCCAAAATAACATCTCAAAAGAGTTATGAACTGATTAACAATAATCTCAAAGATTAAAGAATCTAAGTGAAGAAATCTATTTAATTAAGGGTGGCAGCTCAGGGGCGAAAGCCTAGCATGGGCCGATCCCTATTGGTATAGAAGGGTGGCAGCTCAGGGGCGAAAGCCTAGCATGGGCCGATCCCAAGTTGTGTAATTATGAGGACCGCATCCCAGGGGTTAATACGCCTAGCATGGGTCATCCTCTTCTACCACTGATCAGCTGGTCACTTGTATCACATGCCCAATAAAGATTATAACATACAAAGAAGGTAAAGAAAAGAATCTAGCTTACTTGATTCCACAAGAGTAAGCAAAGGTGGTCTTCTCTCCTAATCTATGCACTCATATGTTGCTACTTGATTTCATTTGTGCCTTGTATTACATATACTTTTTGCCTTACATATTCAGTACATTTTTCGTACTGACGTCCCGTATTGGGGACGCTGCATTTCATGCTGCAGGCTCAGGTACTCCAGCTAGTAGACCTCCTCAGTAGAAGCACTCGAAATTCTGCTACTTTTGGTGAGCTCCAAGTTGATTCGGAGCTTTATTAAGTCCTTGGTAAATTCGTTTGGTATTTTATCGTAGTTAAGGGTAAGGCGGGGTCTGTCCCGACCTACTCTATTCTTCTATCTTTTAGAGGCTTTGTAGACGTATGTACATGGTTCAGTTGTGTCTTAAGGAGTTGTGGCCTAAACGGCCAAGTCTTGTATATAACTTTTGGATCTACTTACGTTGGTTTGTATCGCTGCATCCAAAGTTAACTTGTCTCAATTGTTATAGTATATGCTCAGTAAGAACAGGTTGTAGGTTGGTTCTCTCGGGCCTTTAGGGCATCGGGTGCTTGTCCGTCTTAATGGGTTTTGAGGCGTGACATCCAAACTTCTCGAAACTTCATATAATACAACTTAACATCATTATAACTCATTTTTAGACATTATAATCTAATTCATACACATATAAGCACGCATAGACATATGAGGCACATAGGTGACTAATCGTCGAACGTCTTGGTCGTCCCTTGATGTTTGACTTCCAAATCACCTCAAACATTGCACACTGCCTCTTAACCATATTATGAGCCATTTTAGGACCTTAGAACGTTAAGACAAATATGTTAGTCTCTAGAAACCCTAACTCATTTTGGGGGTCTTACAGCTACTGTCTCGAGACAGTTTTTAGACACAATGCAAGGATCCTCCTTAAGGACCTTCTGGTTGCTACTATGGGTTTCATACCCGAACGTTTCAACTATAAATAAACTCTAATATGTATTAGACACCTTAATACCAAATTCCATCGAATTCTGACTCCTAAAACCTAGTAAAATAGACTAAGGCACTAGCACCTCTATAACTAGTTTTCGGACGTCATGGACGTTTCTTGACGCTTTGATTCTAAGACTTCCTAAATGACTTATATACATTATACTTGACCTTAAACGTTGTTACAACCCTTAGACCCTCATGTTAGGCTCTAGATTAGGATTTAGACTTTCGGAGTATTACAATGTCATACTACATAGGATCAAGTATCCTATCAACAATGGGAATGAGCAAGGAAAAATGTACATAAAACATGAGTAAAATGATAACCCCACTTGACTTGCTATCTAAATATTTCATGGGAGGTGGACTTAAATCGGTGAATGTGGTTGGAACAAAGGTTGGAAAATATACCCAGAGGATTCCAAATTTGAGGAATTATACAGTGATAAAGTACAATACTTGGGGAACCAAATGGTAGGTTCTCATATTGTTTACCTAAGACAGGGTAAGAACTAAGTTCGGAACAAAGATCAAGGCAATGAATGGGTAGATTGAAGAAATTGAGGTGGCAATTGGAGATATGGGGAAGTTGAAAAAGATAGGTATGTCTTGCCTCATAATCGTCCTAAATCAAAGGAATCAACTAGATCAGATGGAAATTTCAATAATGAAATGCTTACACGTATCTTCAACAAGGTTGAAATGTTCGATAAGGTGTTCAAAGAATTGAAAAATGATTTTTCCACCTTAACTCAAATGGTGACCTCTCATTTAGTGTCAATTAAACAACTCAAAACATAAGTGTGAAAAATCTCCACTCATTTTAATCCAAGGCAAAAGGAAGATACCTAGTGACACTATCTCAATGTCACAACCCGAGACCATACCCTAGAAGATAGGGTGCAATCTCGGATTGCGACCGGCGTCGTCGAACTCTCAGAGTTCTAAGACAAGCCTCATTCATATCATTCATTGCATATACATAGTGAAAAGTAGTGCGAAATTAAAACTTTTCACTAAAACATAATATAGTCTTTAAAACTATTTCATATAAAAGTAATAGAAATGCTAAGTCTCAATCTCATCATCTTAAGACACAAGAGTACTTTTAATACGAAAATAGAAATAACATAGTCTTATTACAATACTTCATAAAAGAAACATAAGATGACATATATGCCCTCGATACAAATGAGGACATACTTCAATTCTTCTACTCGGAAGATTCTTCTAAGCCCAAGTCTTCTTCTCCAAAAGCTCCTTACCTACCAAGGACTATAGATAGAAAATAAAGAATGGAATTAGTACAACCACATGTACTAAGCATGGCTATATGCATAAAATCATGAAAACGGACTTTATTGGAAATATGCATATTTTCATTTAGAAATCATAGTTTAAACAGAAGAACATAATTTAGCAATTAAGAAACACATAATATAACATTGAATCAAATATAGCATTTAAAGGCTCACTTTACAGTCCCTTCACTGTACAGTGAAGTCCCTTCACTGTTACAGTGAAGTCCTAGCCATCCCTTTTAACATCTTCTAGCATGTAATTCTCTCACTTAAAGTCATCCTAAGATTCACTTAAGTCACACAAAGAGAGACCGCCCATACACCCTCTCTAGATGTGCCTAAACGACCCTTCACTGTTACAGTGAAGTCCTAGCCATCCCTTTTAACATCTTCTAGCATGTAATTCTCTCACTTAAAGTCATCCTAAGATTCACTTAAGTCACACAAAGAGAGACCGCCCATACACCCTCTCTAGATGTGCCTAAACGACCCTTAAGATTACCTACGATGAGTCACATACATACTTAGAAAACAATCATAAACATCTATGTAAGATTCTTCTACCAAAGGTGATTCTAAGTCTCACTTGAGTGAGTGTGGAGCGACCGCCCATACAATCTCTATCACACACACACAAGAGATCCTATAGACTACCTCAAATAGAATCATTCTCACTAAACACACCAACACTTAAAATTAGAAGACATTCTCTTTCCAAAGCCTATAAAAAGGCCTACTTAAGTAAAACAAGAAGATAAATTCCATAGTGCAATAACCTCTTCAAGATTACCTAAATTGTCCTTAAGGCTTCCTCAGGTTTAGATCATGTTAACAAGATTAACCAACTTCCCTAACTAGAGTCATCCTTAAGACTTCCAAATATAAGATATGAAGAGACCATCCTTTCATGTCCTCCTCACACTTTAGCTAAGGAATGCTTAAGTCACTTTAGATTAGGTACTCCTTCAATTACATAGTTACTAACATAGGTCATTAGTTCATTAGTTCATTAAGACTCATACATCACATAAGACACTCACATAAAGCATCACATAAGGCACTCACATAATGGTCTTGGACAAGACCTAGGAACTCCACATAACACCTTCAAAGTCTATTGTGTATTGTCTAGATAGCGTCCCATACCACCACCTAAACCTCATAAGCTTATCTAATGCTAATAGGTATTCCACATGATGAGAATAGGAAATAACCGACATAGACCATGGTAGCAAGACATGAATCCGAAGTTCTATCCTACTTCGATGAGGTTGTTCTACTTGCCAATGGTAGAACTTAGACACATCCCATGTAGGCACATGGTTAAGGAATATGAAGAGCTTAATAAGCATTCAGTCTGTTCTTTAACTGAATCAACTTAACCCTACTCATACTCACTCGGTACTAGCCTTCGTTCTCAAAGATTAGTTCACATTAAGGTTCATATAAATAGGTCCTTATCTAGTTCATGACCCCCTTTACATTCACCCTACCAAAGTAAGTTCCACTAGGGCATATCTCACTTTTGTGACAAGAAGCTCATAGAGATTTTCCTAAGGTATGAT
Source organism: Solanum sitiens (assembly GCA_016801875.1). Classification (NCBI taxonomy): domain Eukaryota; kingdom Viridiplantae; phylum Streptophyta; class Magnoliopsida; order Solanales; family Solanaceae; genus Solanum; species Solanum sitiens. The sequence continues at coordinate 55,773 of JABWTJ010001430.1, read as the reverse complement.
ATGATGCCGTTCCAGCCAACCATCCCTAAGTCCATCACTCATAACATGAAGGATACCATTACGACTAACTACTTCACAATTCATAACCTCGCCACTAAGTTCAAGGTTCCACATAACATTGACCTTCTTATCTTTAAGGTCCCACTTATATTATTATTCAAGACTAAGAGTTATAACACCCTATATCAATACATCACATATCCATAATCATATATACATCAAGTAAGAGATACAAGTCAACCAAGACAAGACATCACATACTTCACCTTTAACACATAATACAAGCCATTGTAGAAACTCTTCTAAAACAACCTATCATCTTCAAGTCATCCTATATATCATCATAACATCATTAATATACTCCACATAGACTCATAAAGTCAAATAGGAATAACCAAGACTTAACCCTAACACTATACTCATAATGTCAAGACAAAGTCTAACATGATCACTTAAGGCAACATAACTAGAAGAATACATACATGACTATATAACTTCACATGTAGATAAGTAATATCATACTCACATTATCAACTACACAAATAGCCACATAACTTCAAGTAGTTGCCAATAAGGCCATGCTCATAATATTGCATAAAGTAACGCCGACAAGGCCACATCAATTGCAAGTAAAACACATAACACCGCCACCATAAGTGGACCATACCAATCACAATAGAATCAAAGTATAATTAATATCAAATTAAAGAAAACGGGGAAGCATACCTTCATACCCATATCCACACTTCAATTCAATGCCAATTCAACCAGTTCAACATCACAAGGCCCTTACCCATGGCCATGAACAACAATTCAAAGCAATAACCATAAAACTCAATGAATCTACATCAATTCAATATAGGTTTAGCAATCTAAGATCAATTATATGTCAATTGAATACAATTCTTACATCAATAGAAAACCCATAAGAAACTACACAACAATTCATCAACATTAGCTTAATATCAAGTAACCAAAAACGTAATCAAAACTAGGGTTCATCAATTCACATGGGTTCATAGGTAATTTATGTTGAAATCATCAATACAATATTAATTACATCATAATTCAATGTTTAGAAATCATTTATGCAAGAACCCATGGTAGAATCCCGAAATTGGACAATTCACTTTAGAAAACTTTGTAAAACACTTTGAGGATTGGGCTCCTTGATGAAATAAGTTTCAAGGATAAAAAGCCATACCTCAAGGATGATAATTATTCACTTTGATGAAGAATTTCCACTCAAGAACCCCTCACCAAGCCGCCTCTTCAATGGAGGTTTTGGGATTTCTAAGGGACTTTGGGGTTTTGAGTTTTAGAAGAATGAATTATTCTAAGTGTTAAACACTTATATACTCCAGTGGCTTGACAAGGGTTCCCCCTACACCCTTGGACAATGCACCCACGACGGAACCCTTGTGATGGGGCGTCACAGCCATGACTGGCCGTCGACTCCTCCGTTGCCAAGGCTGCCTGGGACAGCCTGCCATCAGGTTTTGGGTTGTTTCCTCAAGGACCCTTTGATGGTCCTTGGGGATAATTTCCCGGACGTTTACAACCCAAATATGATCATCTATGAGCTTAACACCTCTCACATGAATTTCATCCAAAACGAACACGTAAAACTTGACAAAACTCGCCTAGACGTACAAGGTCGACTCAAGGCACATCTTTCGAATGCCTTGGACGTTCTTGATCGTTTGAACTCCAAACTTCACGAAACTTTAACCACTGCCTATACATGCTATAATAAATCTATTAAGAACCTTTAGACACCATTAAACACACATAAACACATAAAACCACATAAGAGACATTTAGGTGACTTAGTCGTCAAACGTCTTAGTCGTCCCTTGACGTTTGACTTCCAACACCTCTAATATTTTAGCTAATGCCTCTATACCACATATTAAACATATTAGGACCTTAGAACACTAAGACCAACATGTTACGCTCTAGTTAACCTATGTTATTTTTGAGGTCTTACACTCAAATACCAAAATGATGATTGTTGACTAAGAATTGTGTCATGCCATGACATTAAATAAGGTGCTTGTTGGGAGAACACCCAAGTTTAGTTTATTGATTTCAATAAAATGTGTTGTGATTGGATGCTGAAAAATTCAAAATGTCGAGAAAGGCAATTTAGGAGATGTTAAAACCATGTCAGTGATCCGTTGAATTCATTGTACGGATTTCTTCAAGTTCGTTATATGTGCTAAAAAATTGGATAATGTGTACTGCCAACTTTGGCTATTTGATCTTCAATCGGCGATCCACTAAAGTGGACTAAACAGACTCCATCGAGTACCTCGATTCAACCTTAAGGTTTGGTATTTATTCAGGAATTTTTATTGAGCTTAATGTCTTTTGGTGATTCGTTAAATGTGTTTGGCAACGTATTTCACATCTGGCGAGTGGGTCTGCGTTAAATAGGCCCATAGTTTTTTCATGTTCTAAAAGAATTCTTTTCATACTTTTGAGCTCTTTATCTTCCTAAACCCCCATACTTTGTTTTGGTGCATTTGTGACCTCTTTTGTCTTATTTTACTTGCTTGGAGTATGGTGAAGTGCTTGCATCTCGATCCTAAACCTATTTGCCTCGATTTTGTGCTTTGCTATCATCACTAAGGTTGCTTTTTAAGTTATATATTATTATTTGTGCTAGCATTTTATGCTTTAGATATAGGTTTGATCGTGTTAATGATATATTGTTGTCTAATTTTTATGGGTTGTTCTAATACATCATATTGAATTGTGCCCATGAGTTCGGATAGTTGATATTGAGCCTGAACTTGCTAAAATGGTTTCTGATGGTTTAAACTTGAAGTAGAATCGTAAATTGTATTAGGTATTACCTTAACTGTTTGTGGGTGGAGTTCTATTAGCCCAGTGTTGTCTTGAAGACTTGCGTTTGCCCAATGATAGATAGAGTGACGAATTTTTTAAGGGCAAATATTTAATTTGGGCAATACTTTGTGTAATTTCGGGGAAGTCTAAGAACCCATGGGTAGAAAAACATGTGGGTAGACTTTAGAAATACTTGGGAAATGGGTATTATCAAATACTAGTGGTGATGTTTAAAAATAGGCACTCGACTAAAAATTACATATTAGGTTAGCTTGTCTTAACTCGCTAAGGTGATTAGGTGAATCATTGAATAAGTCCCAGATCGGATTCTGTTCTTGAATATGTGACTTGGGAACTATTATTTCGGCGGCCATATCTTAGCTTGCTGAAACCCACTCAGTGTATTACCAAGTGAAAGTGGACATCAACATTCATGCTTGTTCCTTTTAATTTTTCATTGTGACTTTTTGCAGACTTGTCTGAGTCCGCCCAAACCAATTCGTCTAACAGCTAAGTTGGAGATGAATTATGCCCTTCATGCCTGAGTTAAATGGAACTATGGTAATTCAACTTCGGCAAGCTCACCTAAGCTCGCCTTACCTATTATATGAATTGTTTTCCTAGTACACAAGTCTTAGAATTTAAACTTTGTTTCTTTTGAATTTGATTTCGACTAACCTTCATTGAATTTGTGTTTGAATGATGGTGCCTTGCAGGAAATGGCCAAAGCAAGAGGAAAACAAGTAGTGGATTCTGATACATAATCTAATAGACTCTCCTCCTTTCCTAAGAAAAAAGAGCCTCTTTAGAACTGATCCTCTTGTAGCATATCAATAACAACAAACCACTTCTCCCTCTTCTACGAACGTGCGTAATAAATCAAAGAAAATGGTTGTGAGAAAGAGGACTGACATCAGGTCCAAGTTACCACAAGGTGTTCAATCTCAAGCACGTTCTCCTAGCTATCGCTGCAAGGACCCTCAATAGGCTAAAAGCAGCCGAAGAACGTATAGTCCTTGAGGAGAGACAACTCTCCACAGATGGGCTAATCAGTGACTACCCATCCATCTAGAATATGATCAAGTTTCATAGTATTGAGAGGTTTACAAATATTCAGAGTTTTATGTGGCTTATGCAGAAGCGTTGCCCAAGAAGAGAAATGGAATAGTCTTGAAACCATTAGATGAAGTCCAGTTCATGGAATAAAATTACCATTTCTTAGAGGCAATATAAATAAGATATTGGGCATAAAAGTTGACACTAATTGTTATTAAAGGCTCCAGATAAATCACGCCTAGAGGCACTAAATGTGTGGTTGTCCTCTCTTATATCTAATTTCTCCCTGCCATGGATAGCTAAGGGAGCGAGGATAGAAAATAAGGAAATAAACGTCGCCTGTAGATATTGGTTCAGTTCATTTGTAAACCTATCAAGCCATCCATAAATGAGTCGATTATCAAGCTTCCAAATGTCGTATTGGTTGGCAGTATCATGGATTGTTGAAGAGATGTCGATGAGGTCTCTTCAAGATGCCACGACCAAGGAGCACCCACTAAATGCAAAATGGCATACAAGACCCCGAGAGGCCTCATATAATCAACTTAGCTTTCATAGACAAGATAATTTAACGTCAATAAAATTTAAAACATTTCAAACATAACAATAGTTTTATAAAGCGAAGCAGAAGTCTAATATACTTGTCTAAAATATCATCTAATACAATAGAATCTTGGGATACAAACCATAAAACATTGTCAAAACTCAAATGAAAAAAACATAAGAAAAGTAGTGGCCAATTCTTTCGATGCTATGAGGACTCACCAGTCTTTAAATTTGCCTCTACTATGGATCCTAGCCATGGGGATGAGAATAGGGAATGACGGACCCTACATTTTGATAATAAATGTAAGCAAGAGTATGTCTTAGTACAAAGAAGTAATAAATATGATAAGTTACATAAACATAACATAAGAGATAGACAACATAAGTCAGAAATCATAATCAATGCACATAATAGATCACTTTAACATATAAGGTGTACTTCTTGAAGTAACCTAATTCATACTTAATCAAGACATGTGTAATCCGCCACTAGTCTTATTCATCATATAAGGCAAGCTCAAGAAAAAATTCAAGCTCATCACCTATCATAATCCTAGCTTATATTTTAAAGACACGGGGAATATCCTCTTGCCTTACTATAAAAGAAAATGCGGAATCTTCTTTAGCCCTTCTTACCTTGGGAGCATGGGTAGTCGCTTATATTCCCTATTACTATAGGATCATGGGTAATAGTCTCTTGTTCAACATACTTTAGGATCTTGGGTAGTCGCCTCTTGTCCTTTTATCACGTGACATGGGTAATTGCCTCTTGTATTTCTATCATATGATGTGGTTAGTCGCCTCTCTTCTCTTACTTAGGATCATGAGTATTTGCTTCTAGTCCGACTCTAAGGAATATGGGAAATTGCCTCACATTCTTCTCATTAGAGGTCAAGGTTAATTGCCTCTTGCCTCATCTCATTTTCACAATTCCTAAGCTTAGATTCATTTAAGGTGAGCAATCCTTTCAACCTAGAATTATTATATGTGAGAAAGCCTTTCACATTCATACATAAGAATATCATGTGGGAAAATCCCTTCCACAACAATTACATCAATAATCAACAATTCATAACATAAACTTCACTCTGAAAGAAATTCACCTCATAATCATGACATATGCTTCAATATTGTTTTTATATCACGTCTTATTTCTCCTATAAGAATGCACATAAATCCGTAAATTCTCCTTTTATAGAGTAAAACCTATTTATATTCAAATCATACTAGAAACATGGGTTAAGCATGGGTACATGTGAATTTATCATAAGATCATGTGCTCCTCTCAATTCATGCATAATAAATCATAACTGAACCAATGAATCAACATTCATAAAGTCCCACAACTTAGAATAAAACATAACTCAAATTAGGGAATTTCTACTTTTCAATTGAAGAACTCAGGGGATGCATGGATGCAAGGATTCCATGGATGAAAAGATATCATACCTTGGTATAAAATCCTACAATCAATTGGAGAATGGAGACTTGACCTTGAACCCTAGCTTGAATGTTCTTCTTCAAAGGTTCTAGAGATAAATATCTTAGAGAGGAAGAAATTTGGTCTTCTTTTACTATTTTAGGAGAATGACTTGAATGAAATAATTTGGGGGTTAAAATCACTTTTATAGGTCTTTTAGGCATAGGCAAAACGACATAGTATAGAGGTAAAATAATTAGGAATAGACCCAACTATCTCTAAAATAACCGCGACCCTACCACTCACGGGCCATGACAGATGGGCCATGGACAAATCGATATTCCCTCATGCACAATCGTTACTACATTCTGAAACATGGATTTTGGGGTCTTGAAACCACAAATCCTCAACCACGGACCGTGGAACTACCGACGGTCCGTTGTTCCAGGTTGTGGTTCGGCTGTCTCTGTGTGACCATCCATGGACAAGACCTACCGTACGTGGTCTATGATAACATTCAAATATACTTATTGAAAATAAATATAAACAATTGTACGCAATATATTTACCGAACTATGAGTCCGGGTCGATCCCACAGAGAATTGGAAGAGTATTATCAACAACAAATGTTTAACTCAATAGTCGTTTTATAAAAATGGGGGATTTAAAATAAAATAAAAATAAAAGCAATAAAAATAGCTTTGAACTAAGTATATATTTATATCCAAATTAATAAAAATAACAAGGAATGTGTTTCCCATAATCTCATAAGATGGTAATCCTAGTAATAACAATTCTTTCCTAGTGTATTACATAAAAAGTGATAACTTAGGTGTCTCTAATTCCTTGGTCCGGCAACTAGAGAATTTAACACTACACCTTGGTCCGGCTACGTGTGTATAATTTACTAACCCTTACCATTATCTCATATTAGACATCATAATCGATGTATGACTTAGTTATTACTTCGCAGCAATCGACACTAGCCTATTAGATAGTATCATACTAAATCTATGTTGATAATTCTTTTATTAACTACCTTCTTGATCCAGCAAGTAGCAACAAGGCGAGTTCTAACGTTGGCCACCGTTAAAAAGACTTTTAAACGAAAGGATTATCAATGCATGCAAAACACTATTCAAGAATTCTTTAGTTTCTAGTCATACTTAGTTAATTATCCATGGTTCCCACAACCCTAGTTGTGAAATTTAGCTACTCATTATCTCAAAAACACAATCAAGATTTATTATAATAAATATTCTTGTGTTAATGATAAAAAGTTAAGAACAATAACTAAAATATCTTTTGTTAATCACGAATACAAAAAAATAATTAAGGAGAAGCAAGAATAACCTACAATTCTCCGACCTTCACAGTGGCTCTTTTAAAGTTCCAAAGCTAGAAGAAAATTTATATTGTGTCTTGTTTCTTGGCGTCCCCAAAAATAATTTTTCATGCCCTATTTATTGATATAAAACCCTAAATAAAATAATTGAGTTCAAGACATATTAGGAAACCAAAACCCGGAAGGAATTGATTTTGGTTATTATATATATATATATAGAGTATTTTATTCACAATAATCCATTAAGATGCCTGCTTGATTTCCTTCCTCAACCTTTTATCTTTAATTCGTTTAAGATCCAAACTTCTTCATTTTTCCACCAAATTAATCCTACAAATAAAATATTCCATAAAATTATGCTCAAAAGGGACAAATATAAATGATAAATGTGGGTAAATAATGAAAAAAGACTATTTTGGCCTCACATCAATTGACTTCACGGGAAGTGATTAGACTCAATCTATGGCACCTGGAAGTCTTGAAAACTTGCTATGTTGCCCTTTCTCGAATCCGAGGTGTTACATTATCTCCCCTTTGGGATCATTCGTCCTCGAATGAGATCAAGACACTACAAAACGAAAAGGACTCTAAACTAGCACCCAATCATGCATGAAATTTCATCTAAATGCACTCAACCAATGAGGAAGTTTGACTCAAAGCTAGAATATATTCAAAGCATCATAAGGAAAATAGGAACTAGACCTAGTAGCGTAATATGCATGCCGGTACAAGATTACTCATATCCTAAGAGGAAATACCACATTCAAGCTAAAAGCATGATCATATCATCATATCATGAAATCCACATGAAACTCATACACAAACAAATATATACGAGGAGGAAACATAAAATCCAATCTAAATCATGTTCAACAATTCATCTCATGAGGTCTACATGCAACTCATTCTCAATTCATATCAACATGAAGAAAATCAAACATATAAACTCAATTTTTTTTTCAAAATTTAAGTTTTGCATGAACATGCATAAAATGAGAAATCATGGGAATGTCTATGACACATGACACAAAATCATAGAGTAAACAAAGAGGAATTCATTACGTCAAGCTAAAGTAGAAGTGGAAGGAAAAATATGAGGATATCAGGAAATCATATCGGCCTTGGCCTCCCAAGAAGGATCTCAACTAATTGATTTCTCCACAATACTTTCATAGAACCAACTTCATTGTTTCTCAACTTCTTAAATTTTCGATATAAAATATCAACCAGAACTTCTTCATAAGAACGACTCTCATCAACTCCAAAACCTTTAAGATAACCATAAATGCCGAATCTCTAACAAATTTCTTTAACATAGATACATTAAATGCCGAATGCATGGATGCAAAATAATTAGGCAATTCAATATCATAAGAAACCTTACTAACACGTCTAAAAATCTGATATGAACCACATAACGGGGACTAAGCTTACCTTTCTTCCCAAATCATATTACACCCTTAATGGGTGAGATATTCAAGTAGACTCAATGGTTAACATCAAACTCAAGATATATTCTTCTAACATAGACATAGAAATTTTATCGACTTATGGTTGTTCTCAACCTTTCTCTATTAAGTATGTCTTTCTCCATAGCCTCATGAGGTAACTCGAGTCCTATCAAGTCAATTGCACCCACCTTAAACAAACCCATAGAAGATGTACACCTACTACCACAAAGATCCTCAAATGGAGATATACCAATATTAGAGTGATAATTATTATTATAAGCAAACTCGATCAATGGAGATTGTTCATCCCAATTTCCCTTACAATCAATCACACAAGCTCTCAACATGTCTTTCTATGTTTGGATACTACACTCCGCTTGCAAATCAATTTGTAGATGGAAAGTCATGCTAAGATTAACATGAGTTCCAAAAACCTTTTGGAAAGATTTCCAAAATTGAGCAGTGAAATGAGTACCTCCATCATAGATAATGGATTAGGACACTCCACGCAACCCTACTATTTCTCTCAGATTCAACCTAGCATAATATTCCGCCGAATAAGAAACTTTAACGGGAATGAAATGAGCCAATTTAATCATATGGTCTACTACAACCTAAATCAAATCATATTGTCACAAAGTACGACACAACCCTAATATGAAGTCCTTGTTCAAATCTTTGCACTTCCAAGTAGGAATACTAATATCTTGGGATAAACCTCCAAGTTTCTGATGCTCAACTTTCACTTGTTGACAATTAGGACACTTAGCCACAAATACCGTAATATCCTTCTTCATCCCATTCTAGCAATAGATCTCCCGCAAGTCATAGTACATCTTGGTGGTTGATCAGTCCAGGATTTGACTCATTTAGGGCTTTATTTTAATAGATTTAGTGTCCTCAAATGAATAAATTCTTGATTTTCAAGTATTTGGGATTGAGGAACAATGCATGGAAAGTAATGAGAAAAAATGAACAAGACAACTGAAAGAAAGAAGAAAAGAAGGACTAATGATCGCCTAACCCCTTGGGCGATGTAACAACCATAAAAAAATGAATAAGCTAAATGTTTAAGGTGTCAAGAATTCTTGCGATTAGACCAAGGTTCACACGGATTGATACGCGTAGAACCAGACCTCAGAACCTTACTACGACCAAGCCAACTAACTTGGGGGTTAGTTGAACTTGGAAAGGTTGGAACCAACCAAGTAAGGCTCTCGAAAATGAAATTTAATCGAAGGAGTCTTTACCGGACTTAAAAAGAAGAAATTTTAAGTTTTGAGGGTCTAAGGGTAAAATGGTCTTTTACCAGGCTAGGGGTAGTATCATAATTATCCTAAATATATAATTAATTAATTATTTAATAAAGTGGAGGGGCAACTTGGGGAGAGAGAGCCGAAATTGGTCTCTTGAAATGAAGTCTTGCTCCACCCGGGTTCGAACCTAGGTGGGAGCAAGGATTTAATATGATTTTTTTTATTATTGGTGAATTAATTTAATAAATTTATAATTAATGGCTGATGTAAAAAGGAAAATCAGATTTTATTATTATTTATTATTTATTTACTTATTTATTAATGTTTTTTCTAAATTGACTAAGTCTTGCCAACTATCCTAGTATTAAGATGCACTATCTCACACTATCTCTCTCCCTCAAGCCTAAATCTCACTCTCTCATCCAAATTATTTTTCTTGGCTGCAAAAACAGAAGATAAAAACATTAGAAAGCAATCAAAAGTTCTCTAAACTCAAAGAAAAAAAACATACAAGCAAGCAAGCTAACTTAAGAAACGTAAACTTTGCATCATCTTCTCGACGGGTTTGTGTTGAAGGTTTAGGGGAGGAGTTTGGCAGCACTTGGAAGGTGTGGAAAGCTAAAACAAGGTATGGGTTTTCTCTCTTGGAATCCTTTCTACAAGAGGAATTTCTTTCTACAAAAGTCGACATATGAAACTAGGGCTGTCCCCTTGAATGTTGAACTCCTTATCCCTAGTCTCCTTCCGATTTCAATCTAAATTAGTTTAGAAATCATGTTGTTGGTATGGTTGCTCATAGCTAAGTGTGAAATATGATGTTCCTTGTGATTATATGTTTGTAAATAGCAAGAATGTTCAATGCTGTCAACCGAAAATGATGTGGTGCAATGTGTAAAATGTTTGTTGTTGTTCTCCGTTTTGAAGTCTTAAAATGGCTTGTTTGATGATTGAAATTATTGTGCATAAGGTGTGTAAATTGTGATGTTAAATGAAGTGTAAGGTGGCTGATCATAAGTGGAAAAATCTAAGCTAAAACAACAATAAATCTACACCTAATAATGTGTTAAACGATTCATGAAAGTACCTCAAAATGAACGTATGAATGTTGTTAAATAAAGGCTAGAAAATTTAATAAAATTTCCAGCACTTGGTGATGGAACTTTTGGCCAGAATACTTAAGGTTGAGAGGTTTAAAAATATATTTAAAATATGTGAGGTCAGTGGGGATTGAACCCAAGACCTCACTACATGAAAGCTGGAAAAAAAAGAGGTGTGGGATTCGAACCCACAACCTCTCGGTCAAACAAAAGAGTAAGAGGGGAATTTTAAATTAATAAAAATAATGGGAGGAGTGGGATTCGAACCCACCACCTCTTGGCTGAAGAAGGAGACAAAGAGAGAAATTAAAAAAAAAATAAAGTGAGGCTGTGGGGGCTCGATCCCACAACCTCACTGCCAACACTTAAGTAGTTGACTTTTAAATAAAAATGAAAATAAGGAGGCTGTGGGGGTTCGAACCCACAACCTCTAAGTCCCAAGCGAAATAAAGAAAAAATAAATAAAGAGAGGCTGTGGGGGTTTGATCCCACAACCTCCTGGTTAGGCCGAAATGGACAAGGAAAATAAATGGAAAATAAGAGAGGGCTGTGGGGGTTCGAACCCACAACCCCTCGACCAAAGGAGAGAAGTTCTAGAGAAAAGGAACTAAAAAGAAATGTTGATGTTGGGGTTCGACCTAGGGTCCCAATATCATGAGGACTAAAAATAAAGTCAAGGAAAAATGTAAGTATTGTCGAAGGGATTCGAACTTGGGTTCCCTTGCCCAAATTTCCGTATTGATACATAAATCATACGTGAATTAAATGTTCAAGAATAATGCCACCTACTTATATCGAAATCGATATCTTGGCATATATACAAGATACATAAGTCTCGTACTACATAATCTTAGAAAGATATGAGTCACTTAACAAACTATGAATGAAGCCTCATGGCTTGTATGTATAGACCCATAAGTCTAGCATACACTTAAAAATAAGTGAACCTAAGATGTATGTAAAGAAACGAAGAAACCTTAGAAGGGTTAAGTAAGAGTGTGAAATACGCAAATGGCCAAGTACATGGCATATGATGAAATGAACTTTCACGTAAAATGGGGTGAGTAATTATGAAGAGCAATTGTGCTAATGTTAATGAATGTGGTGACAACATGATATGAGGCTAATGTAAAAGATGAGAACAATCTCAAATGAGCCTAAGTAATTGTTACCAAAACGTACTCACCTATGAGAGTGTAAAGTTAATGAAGAGACCAGTCTCTATGAACACTCTAATAAAAGTATTGAGATTAACACACTTAATACTAATGATGAGATGAGAAATCATCTATTGAGCTATGATGTCCTCATACTACAAGCCAACTTCCATGAAGTATGAGTTGAATGTAATGGAACTTTATACTGAGCACCGATAGACTAGCTATGAGCAGTGATGCCTTCTTCTGGGAAGGGCGGAGGTTCACGTAACTCTCATGAGATGAGACTGTCCGGCTTGCCGGGTATGCGTCTCCTAATATCTCCTGGTCTTCGAACCTATACTGCCAATATAGGGATCTGGCGGGGTTAAATTCCCATGTACGCTAGTATGTTTTGGGTCACCTTGGCCTGTGATTTCACCTCTTTTCGGTGTGGGGGAGACACTGGATTTCATGATGCTCACATGATTTATGTCGGTTAAAGTTAAAGTTCCCAATGAATGAATGAGGCCAGCCTCAAATGAAGCACATAATGAAATGAATGATACCAAAGGTGTTAGAATAGGATAATCAAAGGGAGAGTTAGATTCAAGTAATGACATTAGGTCATTCTTGGTCATTGCACAACGAACCTAATAAAAGTCTTAAACTACATCCTAGGTATAGCTGGTGTTTACACTGGCCTATGAACGAAATGAAATGGAGTACGTATGAATGAACGAAGCAGACTCTGTGTTTGCTAATGAAGACTCTCTAGTTGAGGTCCCATCTGTTGAGCCCTCATTTCTGGGATGTCTTACTGTTAAGTCCATGATTCCGAGGTCTCATGGCATATGAATGAATGATATTAAAGGAGTTATGTGCTACATACAAAGTGTGTTGTAAGCTATATGATATGTGCTACGTGTAAATGTTATGTGTTATTTGCAAATGTTAAAATTATGATGATGTATGTTATTCTCATGGCATAAGCTTCCTATTCCAAATCTGGAAAGCTCACTGACTTTCCTGATCCAAATTTGGAAAGCTCATTGACTTTCCTAATCCAAATTTGGGAACCTCCTAATCTCAATTTGGCAAGTCCACTAACTTAACTTCCAAAAATCATGTCGTTAGGAAAGAGCTATTCTTTCTCATGCATGTCCTTGGTGTGTGCTTGCATATACCCATACTTAGTACAAATGTGTACTAACCCTATACATCTATACTATTTTAGGTGCAGGCATAGGTAGGCGATAGAGCTACAGGATCATTGTTGCAGCTATCCGGACGTCAACATTCATCCGTAGTTTGGTAGGTCCTCATGCTTTCGAGGATGCTACTGTTTTACATTCCAGCATAGTTTTAGAGTTGAGCTAGTGGAGCATGTTCCACTAGCGTTTCTTTCCTGTTTTGATTCATACTTTGTATTGGACCGTTTTGGCAATTATACAATTAAGATTTATTGAACTATTCCTTTCATTTGATTATCTCTTAATGTTAGATGGTTGATGGTGAACAAATTACGAATGTATTAGAAATGTTTAGTAAGCAATATTTAGAAACAAAAAGTTTCAAATTTTCCGCTAAAATTAACCTATGTAAAGTAAGAATGACGTAAGTAGGCTTGTCTGCGACCTCTGAGAGGTCAACAACGCCGGTCTCGTCTGGGGTCTAGATTCGAGTCGTGACAAAGTTGGTATCAGAGCACTAGGTTAAATTCCGAGAATAATGAGTTCACATCAACCACATTGAGTAGTTTCTAAGTCATGGTAGTGAAGTGTACCACAATTCTGAATTAAAGACTGCATGATGCGTAGGAAAATTTCCCTTCTTCTAATCTTATCGTGCTTTTCCTAATGTCTGAGTCTTGATGTTGTGAGCGTGTCTAACATCAACCTCTATTGTTTTTCAGAGAATGAACCGTAGGAGGGCTATTGGTCAGAGGAGGAGGGGGGCAGCTGCTGGGGGCAATCGAGTTCCACCCCAGGCCCCAGCTGAAGGAGTGGCCATGCCGGTTAACCCAGCTGGGTTGACCGATGTTGAGGTGAGGGCATCTTTGGACCAGATGGCACAGGCCATCACGATGCAGGCTCAGGCTATAACTGCCCAAGTTAACCGGCAGGATATTCAGAGGGAGAACCCACCGGTTCGCAGCATGGCTGACAGACTGCGACATTTTACGAGGATGAACCCTCCCATATTCACAGGGGCTAAGACATCGGAGGATCCTCAAGAGTTTGTAGATGAGGTGCATAAGATCCTGGTGGCTATGGGGGCCACTGATATTGAGAAGGCTGAGCTGGCTTTCTATCACCTCAAGGATGTTGTACAGACTTGGTGGAAGATGTGGCAAGATAGCCGTGTCTTAGGTGGAGTACCAGTCACTTGCGAGCTGTTCAAGACAACATTTCTGGAGAGGTTCTTTCCCAGGGAGATGAGGGAAGCCAAGGTTGAAGAGTTTATCAACCTTAAACAAGGATCCATGACAGTTAGGGAGTATTCCCTAAAGTTTGTTAAGCTATCCAGGTATATTACTTTCCTTAGTATTTAATAGCAAGATTGAGGAGAGTACTGAGGCTTGTTGAATTATCCAGGTATGCTACTTCCCTGGTTTCGAACAGCAGGGATGAAATGAGTAGGTTCCTCAGAGGAATCAATGGAGACTTGAAGGAGGAATGTCGGTCTGCGATGCTCCATGATAATATGGACCTTTCCAGGTTGATGGTGCATGTACAGCAGGTGGAGGACAGCCGTAGAAAGAGGGGTATTCATGATGTTAGGAGGCCTAGGCCTCAAGATCAGGCAGGTCCCAGCCACGGAGGCCACAGAAACAACTTTGGCGTCCGTGAGCAGCCAAGGTTTAAGAAGGGACTCTTCCACCAAAGGGAGTCAAGTTCATCCAGTGGTCTCTATGATAGGGATTCCGAGTCACTAGATAAGAGAAACAATGAAATATATACACCTAAGGAAAGGCAACCTTGCAAGAAGTGTGGCAGACAGCATGGAGGAGAGTGTATGATGGGCTCTAACGCTTGTTACAGCTGTGGAAAACCGGGACACATGGTGAAGGATTGTCCGAATAGAAGAAGTCAAGAACAAAAAAAGGAGAGAGTTCAGACTAATGGCCCAAATGAAGAGGCTCCAAGGAAGCAACGATTCTTCGCACTCAAGTCTAGGGGTGCAGGGGAAGGCACTTCTGATGAAGCCTCGGGTGCGTATCCTTAATTAGCCTTTCATATATTTGACTGTGTATGGTGTTTATGCCCTAGTATAAGGTTAATATGTTTGAAGTCATCATGTTGGTTGCTGATTTATATGACTTTTATTTTTACTTATGATGTATGCTTTGATGAGACTAGTTTAGGGAAGAATTCCTTAGTCTATTAATGTGAAGCTACTAGTAGGTTTCAAGGATGTGTACCATCCTGTTAAGATGCGAATCAGATATTCACCCATGGAAGTATTAAAGTACCTACGTATGTGTACGTTCTATAGATGACATACTTATTGTTAGTAAAGAGTAGTGTCATTCGGGGACGAATGTTCCTAAGGGGGGGATAATGTAACAACCCTAAGAAATGAATAAGCTAATTGTTTAAGGTGTCAAGAATGCTTGCGATTAAACCAAGGTTCACACGGATTGATACGCGTAGAACCAGACCTAAGAACCTTACTACGACAAAGCCAACTAATTTGGGGAGTTAATTGAACTTGGAAAGGTTGGAACCAACCAAGTAAGGCTCTCGAAAATGAAGATTTAATCGAAGGAGTATTTACCGAACTTAAAAAGAAGAAATTTTAAGTTTTGAGGGTCTAACGGTAAAATGGTCTTTTACCAGGCTAGGGGTAATATTGTAATTACCCTAAATATATAATTAATTAATTAATTAATTAATTTGAGGGGCAATTTGGGGAGAGAGATCCGAAATTGGTCTCTTGAAATGAAGTCTTGCTCCACCCGGGTTCGAACCTAGGTGGGAGCAAGGATTTAATATGATTTTTTTTATTATTGGTGAATTAATTTAATAAATTTATAATTAATGTCTGATGTAAAAAGGAAAATCAGATTTTATTATTATTTATTATTTATTTACTTATTAATTAATGTTTTTTCTAAATTGACTAAGTCTTGCCAACTATCCTAGTTTTAAGATGCACTATCTCACACTATCTCTCTCCCTCAAGCCTAAATCTGTCTCTCTCTCATCCAAATTATTTTTCTTGGCTGAAAAAACAGAAGATAAAAACATTACAAAGCAATCAAAAGTTCTCTAAACTCAAAGAACTTACAAAAAAAATATACAAGCAAGCAAGCTAACTTAAGAAACGAAACTTTGCATCATCTTCTCGACGGGTTTGTGTTGAAGGTTTAGGGGAGGAGTTTGGCAGCACTTGGAAGGTGTGGAAAGCTACAACAAGGTATGGGTTTTCTCTCTTGGAATCCTTTTTCCAAGAGGAATTTCTTTCTACAAAAGTGGACATATGAAACTAGGGCTGTCCCCTTGAATGTTGAACTCCTTGTCCCTAGTCTCCTTCCGATTTCAATCTAAATTAGTTTAGAAATCATGTTGTTGGAATGGTTGCTGGTAGCTAAGTTTGAAATGTGATGTTCCTTGTGATTTTATGTTTGGAAATAGCAAGCATGTTCAATGCTGTCAACCGAAAATGATGTGGTGCAATGTGTAAAATGTTTGTTGTTGTTCTCCGTTTTGAAGTCTTAAAATGGCTTGTTTGATGATTGAAATTATTGTGCATAAGGTGTGTAAATTGTGATGTTAAATGAAGTGTAAGGTGGCTGATCATAAGTGGAAAAATCTAAGCTAAAACAACAATAAATCTACACCTAAGAATGTGTTAAACGAATCATGAAAGTACCTCAAAACGAACGTATGAATGTTGTTAAATAAAGGCTAGAAAATTTAATAAAATTTCCAACACTTGGTGATGGAATTTTTTGCCAGAATACTTAAGGTTGAGAGGTTTAAAAATATATTTAAAATATGTGAGGTCAGTGGGGATTGAACCCAAGACCTCACTACATGAAAGCAGGAAAACAAAAAGAGGTGTGGGATTCAAAGCTACAACCTCTAGGTCAAACAATAGAGTAAGAGGGGAATTTTAAATAAATAAAAATAATGGGAGGAGTGGGATTCGAACCCACCACCTCTTGGCTGAAGAAGGAGACAAAGACAAAAATTAAAAAGAAAATAAAGTAAGGCTGTGGGGGCTCGATGCCACAACCTCACTGCCAACACTTAAGTAGTTAACTTTTAAATGAAAATTAAAATAAGGAGGCTGTGGGGGTTCGAACCCACAACCTCTAAGTCCCAAGCGAAATATAGAAAAAATAAATAAAGAGAGGCTGTGGGGGTTTGATCCCACAACCTCCTGGTTAAGCCGAAATGGACAAGGATAATAAATGGGAAAATAAGAGGGGGCTGTGGGGGTTCGAACCCACAACCCCTCGGCCAAAGGAGAGAAGTTCTAGAGAAAAGGAACTAAAGAGAAATGTTGATGTTGGGGTTCGACCTAGGGTCCCAATATCATGAAGACTAAAAATAAAGTCAAGGAAAAATGTAAGTATTGTCCAAGGCATTTGAACTTGGGTTCCCTTGCCCAAATTTCCGTATTGATACATAAATCATACGTGAATTAAATGTTCAAGAATAATGCCACCTACTTATATCGAAATCGATATCTTGGCATATATACAAGATACATAAGTCTAGTACTACATAATCTTAGAAAGATATGAGTCACTTAACGAACTATGAATGAAGCCTCATGGCCTGTATGTATAGACCCATAAGTCTAGCATACGCTTAAAAATAAGTGAACCTAAGATGTATGTAAAGAAACGAAGAAACCCTAGAAGGGTTAAGTAAGAATGTGAAATACGCAAATGGCCAAGTACATGGCATATGATGAAATGAACTTTCACGTAAAATGGGGTGAGTAATTATGAAGAGCAATTGTGCTAATGTTAATGAATGTGGTGACAACATGATATGAGGCTAATGTAAAAGATGAGAACAATCTCAAATGAGCCTAAGTAATTGTTACCAAAACGTACTCACCTATGAGAGTGTAAAGTTAATGAAGAGACCAGTCTCTGTGAACACTCTAATAAAAGTATTGAGATTAACACACTTAATACTAATGATGAGATGAGAAATCATATATTGAGCTATGATGTCCTCATACTAGAAGCCAACTTCCATGACGTATGAGTTGAATGTAATGGAACTTTATACTGAGCACCGATAGACTAGCTATGATCGGTGATGCCTTCTTTCGAGAAGGGCGGATGTTCACGTAACTCTCATGAGATGAGACTGTCCGGCTTGCCGGGTATGGGTCTCCTTATATCTCCTGGTCTTCGAACCTATACTGCCAATATAGGGATCTGGCGGGGTTAAATTCCTATGTACGCTAGCATGTTTTGGGTCACCGTGGCCGATGATTTCACCTCTTTTCGGTGTGGGGGAGACACTGGATTTCATGATGCTCACATGATCTATGTCGGTTAAAGTTAAAGTTCCCAATGAATGAATGAGGCCAGCCTCAAAGGAAGCACATAATGAAATGAATGATACCAAATGTGTTAGAATAGGATAATCAAAAGGTGAGTTAGATTCAAGTAATGACATTAGGTCATTCTTGGTCATTGCACAACGAACCTAATGAAAGTCTTAAACTACATCCTAGGTATGGCTGGTATTTACACTGGCCTATGAACGAAATGAAATGGAGTACGTATGAATGAACGAAACAGACTCTGTGTTTGCTAATGAAGACTCTCTAGTTGAGGTCCCATCTGTTGAGCCCTCATTTCTGGGATGTCTTACTGTTAAGTCCATGATTCCGAGGTCTCATGGCATATGAATGAATGATATTAAAGGAGTTATGTGCCACATACAAAGTGTGTTGTAAGCTATATGATATGTGCTACGTGTAAATTTTATGTGTTGTTTGCAAATGTGAAAAGTATGATGATGTATGTTATTCTCATGGCATAAGCTTCCTATTCCAAATCTGGAAAGCTCACTGACTTTCCTAATCCAAATTTGGAAAGCTCATTGACTTTCCTAATCCAAATTTGGGAACCTCCTAATCTCAATTTGGCAAGTCCACTGACTTAACTTCCGAAAATCTTGTAGTTAGGAAAGAGCTATTCTTTCTCATGCATGTCCTTGGTGTGTGCTTGCATATACCCATACTTAGTACAAGTGTGTACTAACCCTATACATCTATACTATTTTAGGTGCAGGCACAGGTAGGTGATAGAGCTATAGGATCATTGTTGCAGCCATCCGGACGTCAGCATTCATCCAGAGTTTGGTAGGTCCTCATGCTTTCGAGGATTCTACTGTTTTACATTCCAGCTTAGTTTTAGAGTTAAGCTAGTGGAGCATGTTCCACTAGCGTTTCTTTCCTGTTTTGATTCAGACTTTGTATTGGACCGTTTTGGCAATTATACAATTAAGATTTATTGAACTATTCCTTTCATTTGATTATCTCTTAATGTTAGATGGTTGATGGTGAACAAATTACAAATGTATTAGAAATGTTTAGTAAGCAATATTTAGAAACAAAAAGTTTCAAATTTTTCGCTAAAATTAACCTATGTAAAGTAAGAATGACGTAAGTAGGCTTGTCTGTGACCTCTGAGAGGTCAACGACGCCGGTCTCGTCTGTGGTCTAGATTCCAGTCGTGACAGGCGAGTCACGTAATAGCCATGATCTCACCTAAAGTTCCAATGTGCCAAGACCTGAACGAGAAAATATAGTCAGCATAGAAAAGAGTAGTCGACGAGTCACCGAATGATTCCATGATGCATTTCTATATAGCCCAATGTTATAGAACATGAAGTTACTGGATGCCAAAGTAAAAATTCGATAAAACTGACCAAAGGGCGGATTGCCGATTGGATTGGGAATCCCGACTTGCTGCACCAAATGGTCCTTCGCAACACATTTTTGGCGACTATAAATATATTTTTAAATTCTTAGTTTAGTACTTGTTTTCAATGTAGAATCATAATTATCAGTTTTTCAAGTTAGAGAACTTAGAACTGAGAGTATTGAGACAATATTTTCCTTTGCTTTGAAGATTTCCATTTTTAATAAATTGGAAGTGTGTCTTTGAGATTCTTTAGTCTTCAACTTTCTAAAGACGAAATTAATATCATCCAGTTGATAGAAACACAATTCATTAATGATTTTTTTTTAATCTTTTTATGATTTCTAGCTAAAACCACAATTCTTGGGGTTTGATTATTTGATTATGGGTTGATTTAGCTATTGGGTATTGTTAATTATAGTTTAAATGATGTTTACAAGTGATATCATTTGGTAATTGTGGCTTAATCTAAAGGTTTGTAGTTGCAAATGCAACTCTATCTTAGTGTTTTTTGCTTGCTTGAGAGAGAAGTTTTATAACCAAGATTACAAATTTGATTGTCTGTGGGTATTGCGTTTTCATAGGTTCAGCTCGAGAGAGTTAACCCTAACCCTTTTCAACACATTCATCTCGAGAGAGTGAATGTACTAAAGCATAGATTCTTCTTAACTTCTAAGTATTGATGTTCGAGAGAAACAACTTTGATCGGGGTAAATTGTTCTAGAGAAAATGTATCTCCAATAAAGTCTAGCCTATTTACCAATTTACAACTATTTACAATTAATTGCAATCACCCATTTGTCTACCGTAACCCATAATCCAATCACATCCCAAGAACACATCTCTATACTTGTTACTTTCATGTTATTTGCTGTTGTACTTGATAATCAAAACCAAAACCCCCTTATTATTTTACACCAGTGTCACCCCAAGCATGAACCAACCAAAACCCCCTTATTATTTTACACAAGTGTCACCTCAAACATGAACCATGCTTTTATTTGTAAATGTTTTTACCAATGATTGACTTGAACATGTTCATACTTGTCCATTGATTCTCAAATATGTACCACTCGCTGTGGGATTCGACCCAACTCTCTTATTTGGATAATATTACTAATTAATGATCATTGACACAAGTGTTACATGAAGTGTCTTTGAAACGTTAATTAAATCAAAATGGCGCTGTTGCCGGGAAGTAGTGTTATTTGATAATTTTTAATTAAGTTGAATTTTGTTCTTGTTAGTCATAATTGAACTTGCTTAATTTTAGTTTTGTTTCGCTTGTTTGTGTTTGATACAGCAAGTATGAGTGTGAAAAAGCAATGGAAGCGAAGTAGGCCATCAAGATGACATCAAGAACCTCAACGATGTCAACGAGCATAATGATAACCCCATCTTATGGGTGGTATTGGTTCCATTCGCTTGCATCCGCCCAAAGGGAATGTAATGTTTTACATCATAAGTACTATGTTGCAGCTCCAGCAAATCAAGGGGCTGTTTCGAGGTTCATCGCATGAGGATCCCCATGAGCATACTAGAAACTTTGTGGATGTTTGCGGACTATTCTACTTCAAGAACATTTCCCAATAGTCGGTCCGGTTGAGGTTTTTACCTTTCTCTTTGATGGAGAGGAATGTAAGTGGCTGACTGAATTTCCACGTGGATCAATCAATCATGGGTGGATTTGGTCACCGCATTTCTAATGAGCCAGGAGTACCCCCAAGTCTCCACACGGTGTATTCGACCTCTCGGAGGTCTTATGCAAGCTTTTAGACATCCTTCATCGCATATATATGTAAAGTAGTGCAGAATTAAAACTTTTCATCTCAATAGTCAAACTTGTTTTATAGAAATATAAGAAAGATCTATGTGTCGTCATAGCCATCTTAGACACATATAACATAATAGGGTCACATCCTTTGCATAAATTTGAAAAAAAACTATAGTCTATAACAAAGTCTTTGAGAAAGGAAAACTAAAACATAATACATGTCCTTGAACATATGTGGACATACAAAGCTTCTTGAGAGAATGATATTTCCTAAGCTTCAACTTCTAAGAATGTCATGACCCTAAAAATAAATAAGGATGAACTAGAGCTTCACGTGAAATTTATGAGTTAATAACTGGTTAAAATAACGAGGAATAACTTTTAAAATCAGTTTTAAAGAGTATGGAGGTCAAACGTCAAAGGACGTCCATGATGTCCGGAAACTAGCTTGGTTGAACTAGTGTCACGTAGGGGTTTGTAGTTGATTTTTGAGTGTCGTATGGAGGTGAATTTAAGTATAAAGGGTTCCTAAACCTATATGGACATATCTAGGGTCAAAATACTTGAGTACTAATCCCCAAGGAAAACTCTAAGGTTCTCCAAGGAGGACCCAAACGTTGGCCAAAGAAGCTGCCCTAGCAGCTTGTGGATAGTGAGTGTAGGGAAGTAGTCCGTGTCGCGGACATGCTCCTCTAAAGGGGAAATTTTTTCTCCGCGTCGCGGAGACACAGCAGATTCTTCTGTCCCAAAAATTATTTTAAAATTTTTTGAGGGAACACCTCCGCAACGCGGACTTGTTCCACGACGACTTCTGCAACTTTTAAAGTTAAGTTTGACTTATTTAAAAAGGTCTAATTAATGTAAGGTTCTCGGGGGTACTTTGGGGATTTTTGAAAAACGTTTATAAGTCATTTATCCCTCAATTAAAGTCACTTTTCAGTAGACCCAATTCAAAAAACCCAAATCCTCCGAACTCTAATATTTCTCTCTAAAAAGAACTTCCATTAAAAAAGAATCTTAGGGTTCAAGAAAGAGTCAAGATCAAAGGTTGATTTGCTTAAGGCTTGTTCTAAGAAATTTTTTAAGGTATGTAAAGATATTCATCTATTGGTTCTTCCGCCCATTATGTCCCCAAGAATTTTCCCTATTTTGTAAGGAGGAACCCCAATAAAGTTAGGGTTGATTCCAAAAGGTTGGATTCTCCCCATATATGATTAACTTCATGTTGATTCATGTGATTTTGAAAAATTTATGTTGAGTTCATGTATAACCCTAATTTCTAGATTATGTGGGTTTAGGCTTTGAATGAGAAATTGATTATTCTTGTTAGATTCTCTTGAGTTGTTAATAGGCATAGGCCTTAATCAAGAATAGAAGTATGGATAATGAATTAACCTAGATCTATGCATGTATGATAGAAAGTGAATAGAATTGATTAGAATTGGTATTTAATGATGAACTATGCTTCGAATTGACTTATGACTAAGGCTTAGAACTAACGTATCTTGAAATCTAGACTAGTATGAAAAAAATAATGAAGTGAAGTTTGAATGTAGGACTTGAAGCCATAAGGTTGATTACTAGGGCTTATAGAATGAGTCTAATATGATGAGTAGCTTGCATGTATGTAGAATGTGAAAGGTTAATCACCTAAAATGGATCATACTTGTTAGAATAGCATATATTGGGGTTGAATCTATGGATTACTTCATGAATAGTTGATTTAGGTAGCTTGGGATGGTAGATATCATGGTAGCTTGGGATGGTGTGTCTCATGTAGCTTGGGTTGGAGGAGTTAAGCTCTCCCATGGTTATCTTGAGCATGCATGAGTAGAATGCTTGTCATGGTAGCTTGCATTAGCGTAGTCATGGCAGCATAGGAGTGAGGATCAATACTCTCCTAGGTTTAGCTTGGAGTAGCATGACTAGAGTGCCTTCATGGACGCTTTATTTGGTTAGGCAAAAACCAACTCATGGTATCTTAGCATTGAGATATGTGGCTCTCCAAAGACTAGATTAGGGTTGAGTTTTTAGGCACCCCTATGGATAGCTTGCATCTACATGATTGGTTGCATGGTGTCTTGTCATGACCCGAGAGTACCCCCTAGAAGTTAGGGCATTCTTAGGTCGCAACCAGCGTACTCGAACTCTCGGAGGTCTTGTACAAGCCCTTTGACATCGTTCATTGCATACATGTATGAAAAGTAGTGCGGAATTAAAACTTTTCACACGAAATAATAATACTTCAAAATATCTCTTTAATAGAAAAACATAATGAAAGGCTAAGTCTCAAAGTCTCCATATTAGACATACAAATATATTGGGACACGACCCATACTTCATCATATAGAACATAGCTAAGTATATTACAATGCTTTCAATAAGGAAATCTAAACATCAAGACGTCCTCGAATCTAGTGAGGACATACCAACTCTTTGCTTGAACGAATCCCTAATCCAAGCTTCCACTTCAAGACTCCTCTCAAACGCCACCTACACCTTTAGAGATAGACAAAATATATGGAATTAGTACAAACACTTGTACTATGTACGACATAATGAATAAAATCATGATAAACAGACTTTTGTATGAAACATGCTCTTTTGAGAAAACCTTTTAAGACAAGTATAATAGTCACTTACAAGTCAGCATCTATGCACATAAGTCACATTCCACAATAAAGCATGAACATCACTTCAACCCATAAAAATGTATACACCTTCCACCAAGGGTTATCCTAAGACTTACTTAAGTAAGACAAGAAGAGACCGCCCATACACTCTCTTCTATCCAACTTAAACAATCTTTAAGACTACCTAAGATAACTACCCACCTAAGGTTACTCCAAGATTCACCTAAGTAGGACAAGAAGAGAGCCCCGTACACCCTCTTCAAGCTTACCTAAGCAACCCTCAAAGCTACCCAAGGTAGAGCACATTCTAATCAACATACATTATCTAAAGTCATAATCATTCATTTAGTAAATTATAAGACATTTCATTCATTAAGAATTTCACATGATGGTCTTGGAAATACCTAGGGACTCACATACTAACATCTTCAAAGTCTAGTCGTGCAATTTCTACATAGCGTCCCATTCCACTACCTAAACTTCCTAGTACTTATCCAACACTAGAATGTATCCCACCATGATGATAATAGGAAATAACCAACATAGACAATAATAGCTAGGCATGGAATCCGGAGTCATAAACCTACTCCGATTGAGGGTGTTCTACATGCCAAGGGTAGAACTAGGGCACATCCTATGTAGGCAAATGGTTAAGGAATATCAAGGTATTTTATGCACTCTAGTCTCATTCTCAAGTAGAGATACATTGTACTCTAGTCTCCTTCTTAAGTTTATCTACAAACTAAAACATATTCACTCGTTGCTAGCCTTTGTTCTCATAGAGTAAGTTCAATAACAAGGGGCATATGAAAAGGTACCATCTCTTAGTCATTACCTAGTCAGAATGCACCTACCAAAGATGGGTCCACTAGGGTTGCCACTCAATGGTTTATAAGGATAGCTCATTCTTAACCTTCTTTCAATATAGAAGTTTCCACATAATTGTCATCCTTAGAAGGGTACCATCTTAGGTATACCGATCCTAGACTTTCATTCAACATTCATCCATACACCTACAAGACAAAGATGCATACTCCTACTAAGTCAAGCCGTTCATATTAATAATTTACATGTATCAAGTAAGGGACACAAGTCTACCAAGACAAGATACACACATCTTCACATATAGCATATCATTCTATAAGCACATAGGTATAACCAACATCATCTATAGGTTACCCTATTCACTACCATAATATCATCAATATAACCATCATAAGACTTACATAATCAAATAGGAGGAATCATGCATCAACTCTAAGACTACACATACAAGGACATAGTCCTAGTCTAACATGATCACCTAACATCATAAATAGAAGAATACATACTATCACCTAAATCACATGTATCTATATGATCATATTTCACATAATCAACTACATATATTATTATAGTATATCAAGTAGTTTCCGACAAGGCCATGATCATTATAATACATGATGTAACGCCGACGAGACCACATAATTCACAAGTAAATCACATAACACCACCACCATAAGTGGACCATACCAATCACAACACAATTCAAGACCTACATTTCATAAAATAAAGAGAATTAGGGAAGCGTACAATCAATCCATTCTCACCACTTCAATCCATAACTAAATCATCTAATACAGTACCAATAGGCCTTTATTTATGGCCAAAATCATCAATTCAATAAAAAAATAACAATACTTAATGAATCTAACTCAATTCAATATATGTTTATCAATCTAAGACATCTTATGCATCAATTCAATACAATTCTTACATCATTCAATAGCCCATAGTTTACACTAAAATTCATAAGCATTGAGACAAGATCACTTTACCCATAAAATAATCAAAACTAGGATTGCATGATTTGCATGGGTTCATAGGAATTATAACTTTAAAACATTGCATTAACATAAATTCAATTCTAAAACATTTATTCAAAACCTTTTATGCAAGAACCCATGGCTAGATGACAAAATTGGAGAATTCATGTTTTTAATCATCTTTGAAAATCATTGGAATTGACTCCTTGAAGAAAGAGATTTCAAGGGTGAATAACCATACCTTAATTTTGATGAAAAGCCCAAAATATTGATGTAGACAAACTTGAGAAATCTATCTTCTTCCTTGGATCTTCAAAGCTTCAACAATGTAGTTTTGGAGAGAGTGAATGGAGAGGTTTTGTTTTTAGTTGAGCGTTTTGATTTGATTGGTGAGTTTAAGGGTTTATAAAGTTCTAATAACCCTCCATAATATACCCCTATATTATTCATTACCCCTACATTTATTGACCAAATTAACCAACTCAAATTTGACTTAAAAACGACGAAATGAAATCTGGAACTTTACTGCGCGTCCCGGAGACACTTCCAAATATTATTTTTCAAAAATTCTTGGACAGAATGGTTCGTAAAAGCCCCGCGTCGCAAGGAAAAACTTTTGCCTACTGCGTGACATCTGCGCGTCGCGCAGCATCATGCCAATTCTTGGCTGCTTGGCAGCTTCGCTGGCCCATGTTTGGGTCCTCCTCAGGGACCTTTTGATCATCCCCGGGGCATTGTGCTAGGATATTTCGACCCTTTCTATGTCAGGATACGTGTAAGAACTCTCGATACTGAATTTGACCTTCAAACCATCCCCAAAACATCACTACAAAACACTATGACACACTAGATCAACTTTGACTAGTTTCCGAACGTCTTGGACGTTCTTTAACGTCTGACCTCCAAACACTTCCAAACTTTATATACTGCCTAATAACACTATTATTAACCATTTTATTACTTTAAAACATCATGACACTAGTGTTAGTCTCTAGTTTAACCTAGCTCATTTTGAGGGTGTAACTATACTCCCCCACTCGGAAACATTCGTCCTCGAATGATACTTGCCACACTGTGAAATATTTAAAGAGTTAAGACTCAAAGACTAGCATCTCATAACCATACCACACAGTATACCATAACACACTGTATACCATACACACATGTAGAAAAAACATCAATTTCACATACTTTAAGAGACTCAAAACACAACAAGAAGATATGAACTACTTCTAGAACTTATCATGCAATAAGACTCACATTTTCATTTCATATAGGAGTGTAAGGTCTCGAAAATGACATAGGTTAACTAGAGCCTAACATTGTTTTAAAGGTTATCTAAGGTCCTAAATATGCTTATAATATTGTATTGAAGCAGTAGCTAATGTATTAGGTGCATTGGAAGTCAAACATCAAGGGTCAACTAAGACGTTCGACGACTAAGTCACCTAAGTGTCTCATGTGAGGGCCTATGTGTTTATGTGTATCTTATAAGGTTCTAAGGTCTTAAATGAGTCTAATATGATGTGTATATGTAGCTTGTCAAGTTTTGAGAAGTTTGGAGGTCAAACTCTCAAGAACATCCATGATATTCTAAAGATGTGACTTGAAATGACCTTTTGTGTATAGGCATGTTTCGTCGAGTTTTACGTGTTTGTTTTTAGTGAAATTCATGTGAGATGTCCTAAAATTGTATATAGACATGTTTGGGATGGAACCGTATGGGAAAACATCCCCAAGGACCAACCAAGGGTCCTTGAGGAAGAACCCAAAGTTGGTGCCTAAGCTGCCCATGGCAGCCTCACCTACGAAAGCCAATCGACAGCCAGTGGGCTGGTCGATGGTTCGTGGGTGATTGGTGTGGGTAGTTACTTAGACTGGGTGAAAAAGCTACATGTCCCAAGTATTTGAAACCATCGAAGGAGGAAAGGACGGACCATAAGTGGACATACGTCCCGTCGATGGCAAGACCATGTCCAAGACCACGGACCAAAGGACGGTCCGTAGGTCCAAGGACGGTCCGTCGATGGCCCCGTAGGTTGGGACTTAGGCTGGGAAAGGTAGTGAACCACGTACAGCCTCTGAACCAATCGACGGGAGGACAAACTGTCGACCGACTGCCACCGTCGATGGTGCCAAGTCATGCGTGCAGTTTCACTATAAGTTGAGGGGTGAAATTGTAATTTCACCCCACTTCTAAATTGAAGGTTTGGCGGTTCCCTAAGCGTATTTTTGGTATTTTACATATGTTTATAAGGCTTTAACACTTAGAAGATTTTATTCTTCAAAATTAAAACCCCAAAATACGTTAGAAATTCCCCAAGACTCCATTGAAGTCCAAAGTCAAGGAAGAGCTTGGTGTGACGTTTGGAGTGGAGATTCTTCATCAAAGTGATGAATTAGCTTCATTAAAGTATAACTTTTGATCATTGAAACTCGTTTCATCAAGGATCCCAACATTCAAAGATGTTTTCTAAAGTTTTCAAAAGATGAATTGACCTTTTGATGATCTACCATGGGTTCTGGCATAAATTGTTTCTAATCATTGTTTAGTCATTGAGTTGTGGTTATTAATGTAACTTTAACTCAATTAACCTATGAACCCATGAAATTAATGAACCTTAGATTTTGACTAACTTATGAGTTACTTGATATTGGTCTAATGTTGATGAATTCATGTGTAGTTTCTTATGGGATTTCTAATGGTGTAAGAATTATATTCAATTGTTATCTAATTGAACTTAGATTGTTGAATCTATGTTTAATTGGTTTAGATTTCATTAATTTTCATAATTGTGTATTGAATTGGTGTTCATGGCCATGGGTAAGGGTCTTATGATGTTGAATTGGGTGATTTGGTATTGGCTTGAAGTGTTGATGATGAAGTGCTGGTACTCTGCCCTATTTACTTTATATTAATGTTAATTTTACTTCAATTATTTTATGGTTGGTTTGGTCCACCTTTGGTGGCGGTGCTATGTGAATTGATGTGGCCTTGTCGGTATTATTTTAAGTACATTGATGATCATGGCCTTGTCGGCACTACTTGAAGTTATATGGCTATTTGTGTAGTTGATTTAGTGATGTAATATCTACCTATATGTGAAAGTATGTGTTAGACTATTGATACTATCTAGGTAATCACGTTATGCTTTGACTATGTGTTAAGTGTGTAGTCTTAGAATTGATACATGGTTGTTCGTAAATTGGCTAGATGAGTCTAAAATGGTTAAGTTAATAATGTTAAGGTAATGAATAGGTTGACTAATTAATGTTAAGGGTCATTCATAAGTGTCTAAAGAAAGATAGGCTAAATGTGTTAAATGGAAGTATGTTGTGTCTTTTTTAGGTAGACTTGTGTCCTTACTTGATGTTTATGTGAATATGTGATGTCTTGACTTAGGAACCTAAAGGGTCTTTGTCTTGCATACATGGCATCCTTCATGTAATGAATGATGGACTTAAGGTTGATTGATTGAAATGGCATAACATCAATCCTTATGAAAGTCATGATGAGCTTCTTGTCGCCATAGTGAGATAGCCCTATTTAACCTTGCTTTGATAGGGTAAATGTAATTGGGTCATGAACTTGATATGGGACCCATTTGTATGAACCTTAATGTGACTTAATCTATGAGAACTAAGGCTAGCACCGAGTGAGTATGGTAAGGGAAGTAGTTCTAGTTAAAGATTGAGACTAGAATACAAAGAAGCCCTTCATATTTCCTTAACCATGTGCCTACATGGGATGTGTCTAAGTTCTACCATTGGCAAGTAGAACACCTCATCGGAGTAGGATAGAACTTCGGATTCCATGGTTTGCTATCATGGTCCATGTCGTTTATTGCCTATTCTCAACATATGGGATATATATTAGCATTATAGAAGTTCTATGAGGTTTAGGTGGTGGTATGTGATGCTATATAGACATTGCAAAATAGGCTTTGAAGATGTTAATAAGAGTCCCTAGGTCTTGTCCAAGACCATTATTTGAATGTCCTTTATGTGATGTATGTCTCTTAAATGAACTAATAAACTAATGACTTAAGGATATAAAGTATGTAAATGAATAAGTACCTAATCTAAAGTGACTTAAGGATTCCTTAGTTAAAGTGTGAAGAGGGAATAAAGGATGATCTCTTCATGTCTTATCTTTGGAAGTCTTGAGAGTGACTCTAGTTAGGGAAGTTGCTTGATATGTTGACATGATCTAAACCTAGGAAGTCTTAAGGATTATTTAGGTATCCTTGAAGTGGATGTATGGGCTTTCTCTTCTAGGAGTACTTGAGTAAGTCTTTTGATAGCCTTGGTAGGGGAGATTGTCCTATCTTATATGTTATGTATGTTGATGTATTGTAGGTGTGTATGTGTCGGAATATGAGTAATCGTAAGGATCGTTTAGGCACTTCTAGAGAGGGTGTATTGGCGGCCTCTCTTTGTGTCACTTAAGTGAATCTTAGGATAGCTTTATTGAGAAGATTACATGCTAGAAGATGTTTAAAACGAAATTAGAAGAATTCACTGTAACAGTGAGGTACTTCACTGTACAGTGAATTGAGTTCACTGTAAAGTGAGTTCAAAAATTATGATTTTTGGCTAAATGTTTTCTTATGTGATTTTAAGTTGCTAAATTTTATTCTTATGATGATATTATGATGTTTAAAAGAAAAAATGCATATTTCCAATAAATGTATGTTTCATGATTTTATGCATAATGACATACTTAGTACATGTGGTTGTACTAATTCCATGCATTATTTATATCTATATAGTTCTTGGTAGGTGAAGAGCTTTGGGAAGAAGACTTGGACTAGGAGATCGTTCAAGAGAAGTTGATTTATGTCCTCACTTGAATCGAGGGCATATATGTCATTTTAGGTTTTGCTTTATGATATTTTGTAATAGACTTTATAGTAGTATGTTTTCAAATTCGTATGGGCCGTGTCCCAAGTATTCTTGTGTCTTAATATGATGATTCGAGACTTAGCATTTCCTATTACTACACATATGAAAGAGTTTTAAGACTATGTTATTGTTTTTATGAAAAGTTTTAATTCCGAACTACTTTTCGTTATGTATATGCGATGAATGATATGATAGGCTTGTATGAGACCTCCGAGAGGTCGAATACGCCGGTCGCAATCCAAGATTGCACCCTAACTTCTATGGTGTGGTTTCGGGATGTGACAAGGAGGAACTTCCTTCTCCACATAATATCATTCTCATATACATCAGTTCTATATACATCATAAAACATTTTTCATGAAAGAACAATTTAACCAATTTTTCAAAATCCTTACGGTGAACACCAAATTCTTTATAGTGAAACATGCTCAATTTTTCCAAAAATGCAACTCTTAAGCAATTTATGATGGAAGCATTACAATATTACAGATAAAACCATATAAACTCACTTTAAAACATAATCATTACTTCATGATATGCACAATGCAGAGAATCAATGAAATTCAATTTCAACTAGACTCCTAAACACAATGCAACATGCAACATGCTACTATGACATTCGATCTCTCAAGGTTGAATTGAATTGAAGAGATGAGACCACAATATACAACCCAACTACTCTCAATACTCCCCCACTTAGAAGGACCTCATATAACTAAACAGAGAAAACTATAACTTACCGGCATCATCATCATCATCCGTTTTTGTACCTTTGCCTTGGAGAGCATAGAAGCGATTCCTCTTTCGAGCACCACCATCCAGAACATTAGGAGGAACTTGCTTGGAATCTCTTCCTCTAGCCTCAATAGTAGGACAATCTCTCACCTTGTGATCATCCTTCCCACAAATAAAGCACCCACTAGTACCGGCTAGACACTTCCCAAAGTGCTTCTTCCCACAAGTAGCACAAGTAGGCTTAACCAGTTGGGAGCCACCACCTCTCTCATAGTTAGACTTAGGAGCACTAGAACCATCTTGATTTGGATCCCTCTTCTTAAACTTAGGTTGAAATTTTTCATCGGCTCTTCCCCTCTTAGCATCTCTACTTCTCCTCCCAAGTTTAGACTCTTCAATGGATTGAGCATACACCATAACCCTAGATATAGTCATGTCACCATGGAGCATGGTTGTACGACACTCTTCCTTAACAATATCCGAAACACCGGTCAAGATCCTACTCATCTCATCCCTATGGTTAGATAGCAAGGATGGAGCATACTTAGACAATAGGATAAATTTTAAGGAATACTCATCTACATTGATGCTACCTTGCCTAAGGTTTATAAATTCCTCAATCTTAACCTCCTATTCTCATGGGGAAAGTACATTTCTAAGAATTGTTCCTTAAACTCTTCCCATTCTAAGGGACCCGATTCAACCGGTTTACTATCCTTCCATTGAGTAAACCATACTTGAGCAACATTCTTCAATTGATATGAAACTTACTCCGCTTTCTCCCTAGAAGTCACTCCCATAGCATGCACTATCTTATACACCTCATCCAAGAAATCTTAGGGATATTCTTCCACCTTAGAACCAAAGAAGATAAGAGGATTCATCCTCACAAAGTCCATCAATCTAGAGGTCATAGTACTCTCCATAGCATTCACCCTAAGCCCAATGTCTCTATTCACTTGAGTTGTCATAGCTCGGGCTAGGGTAAGGAGAGCTTCTCTAATATCCCCATTATCCATAACCGGGGGAACCACAAAAACCTCATTACATCCACCCACAGTAGGGACTTGATCATCTTGATTACCTTGAACACCTTAAGTAACTTGCACACCTTGCGGAACTTGTTCACCTCGGGGAAGAAGTCCCTCATTCAAATCATCCTGCTCAACCCTCCTAGCCGGTGTCCTCTTCGTATTAATCTCCTATAAACATAACAGAAAACATTAAGAAAGGACACTTATAACTTCTAAATCTTTACGGCACGACATAGGAGTAGAAAAAAAGAGAAACTGTATTGTCCTATAGCTTCTCGCTCATGGATGTGTCGCGATTCACACAGATGGTCGAGACTCTACTAGACGTGGATTTTTGAGACTTTTCGATTCCTAAGTACTACTTATAACCTTATGCTCTAATACCAATTTTGTTAGGACCTGAGAGTACCCCCTAGAAGTTAGGGCATTCTTAGGTCGCAACCGGCGTACTCGACTTCTCGTAGGTCTTGTACAAGACCTTGGACATCGTTCATTGTAATCATGTATGAAAAGTAGTGTGGAATTAAAACTTTTCACATGAAATAATAATACTTCAAAATACCTCTTTTATAGAAAAACACAATGAAAGGCTAAGTCTCAAAGTCGCCATCTTCGACATACGAATATATTGGGACACGACCCATACATCAAAATATAGAAAATGGCTAAGTATATTACAATACTATCAATCAGGAAATCTAAATAACAAGACGTCCTCGAATCTAGTGAGGACATACCAAATCTTTGCTTGAATGAATCACTAATCCAAGCTTCCACTTCGAGACTCCTCTCAAACACCACCTACACCTTTAGAGATAGAAAAAATGTATGGAATTTGTACAAACACTTGTACTAAGTATGACATAATGCATAAAATCATGATAAACAGACTTTTGTATGAAACATGCTCCTTTGAGAAAACCTTTTAAGACAAGTATAATAGTCACTTACAAGTCAACATATATGCACGTAGGTCACATTCCATAATAAATCATGAACATTACTTCAACCAATATAAAGGTATACACCTCCTACTAAGGGTTATCCTAAGACTTACTTAAGTAAGACAAGAAGAGACCGCCCATACACCCTCTTCAAGCCTACCTAAACAATCCTTAAGACTACCTAAGATAAGATTGTTCCCTTTTCCTTTCATTTACTACCCACCTAAGGTTACTCCAAGATTCACCTAAGTTGGACAAGAAGAGACCGCCCATACACCCTCTTGAAGCTTACCTAAGCAACCCTCAAAGCTACCCTAAATAGAGCACATTCTAGTCAACATACATTACCTAAAGTCATAATCATTAATTAAGTCAATTAGAATATATTTCATTCATTAAGGATTTCACATGATGGTCTTGGAAAGACCCAGGGACTCACATGATAACATCTTCAAAGTCTAGTCGTGCAATTTCTAGATAGCGTCCCATTCCACTACCTAAAAATCCTAGTACTTATCCAACACTAGCATGCATCCCACATAATGATCATAGGCAATAACCGAAATAGACAATACTAGCTAGGCATGAAATCCAGAGTCATAAACCTACTCCAATGGAGGGTGTTCTACTTGCAAAGGGTAGAACTAGGACACATTACATGTAGGCACATGGTTAATGAATATCAAGGTCTTTTATGCACTCTACTCTCATTCTCAAGTAGAGATACATTGTAATCTAGTCTCCTTCTTAAGTAGAGCTACAAACCATAACATATTCACTCGGTGCTAGCGTTTGTTCTCACAGAGTAAGTTAAGTAGAAAGGAGATTATGAAAAGTTACCATCTCTTAGTCAATACCTAGTAATAATTCACCTACCAAAGATTGGTCCACTAGGGCTGCAACTCAATGGTCTCTAAGGATAGCTCATTCTTAACCTTCTTTCTATATAGAAGATTCCACATAATAGTCTTGCTTAGAAGGGCACCATGTTAGGTCTAGCCATCCCAGACTTTCATTCAACATTCATCCCTACACATGCAAGACAAATATGCATAATCCTAATAAGTCAACATGTTGATATTCATAATGTACATGTATTATGTAAGGGACACAAGTCTACCAAGACAAGACACACACATCTTCACATATAACATATCATTCTATAAGCACATAGACATAACCAACAGCATCAATAGGTTACCCTATTCACTACCATTATATCATCAATATAACCATCATAAGACTTACATAATCAAGTAGGAGGAATCATGCATCAACTCTAAGACTACACATACAAGGACATAGTCATAGTCTAACATGATCACCTAACATCATAAATAGAAAAATACATACTATCCCCTTAATCACATGTAGATAGATATGATCATACTTCACATAATCAACTACACAAACTATCATAGTTTATCAAGTAGTTTCCGACAAGGCCATGATCATTATAATACATAATGTAACGCCGACGAGGCGACATAATTCACAAGTAAAACTCATAACACCGCCACCATAACTGGACCATACCAATCACAACACAATTCAAGACCTACATTACAAAAATAAAGAGAAATAGGGAAGCGTACAACCAATCCATTCTCACCACTTCAGTCCATAGCTAAATCGTCAAATACATTACAAATAGGCCCTTACCCATGGCCATGATCATCAATTCAATACAAAATCACAATACTCAATGAATCTAAGTCAATTAAATATAGGTTTATCAATCTAATAAAGCCTATGCATCATTTCAATACAAATCTTAGATCATTCAATAGCCCATAGAAAACTACACTAGAATTCATAAGCAATGAGACACGATCACTTTACCCATAAAATAGTCAGAACTAGGATTGCATGTTTTGCATGGGTTCATAGGAATTATATATTTAAAACATTGCATTAACATCAATTCAATTCTAAAACATTTATTCAAAACCTTTTATGCAAGAGTCCATGTCTAGATCAAATTAAAGAATTTATCTTTGAAAATAATTAGACTCCTTGAAGAAAGAGATTTCAAGGATGAATAACTATACCTTAATTTTGATGAAAATCCCACAAGATTGATGGAGAAAAACTTGAGAAATCTATCTTCTTCCTTGGACCTTCAAAGCTTCAACATTAGAATTTTGGAGAGAGTGAATGGAGAGGTTTTGTTTTGAGTTGAGGGTTTTGCTTTGATTGGTGAGTTTAAGGGTTTAAAAAGTTTTAATAACCCTCCATAATATACCCCTGCATTATTCATTACCCCTACATTTATTAACCAAATTAACCAACTCAAATTTGACTTAAAAACGACGAAATGAAATCTGGAACTTTACTGCGCGTCGCGGAGACACTTCCAAATATTATTTTTCAAAAATTCTTGGACAGAATGGTTCGTAAAAGCGCCGCATCGCAAGGAAAAACTTTTGCCTACTACGTGACTGATGTACCGTGGTTTCACAGTATTTCTAATCCTTTTTCCTTAAGTTTAGTGTGTGTCGAAAGCCTTTTTGTGTTGATTTTTATGTAAGTTTCTCTTTGTTTACAGAAAATCTGTCCGAGGATGAACGCGGAAGTTTTTGAGAAAGAAATGCAGAAGAGACCACCTACGGAATCCATGACGGTCCGTCGAGGCTGTGACGGTCCGTAGGTGGCATCGTAGTGAAGGGAGAAGTTGCTGAAGGAAAATGGGGAAGTCTGACTAAGTGTTGGATTACGGAAGTCCATAACGGACCGTCATAGCCACGACGGTCCATCCTGCTTGTTCATTGTGATGATCAGAGAAGTAGTCCCAGTACCCAAATTCCAAGAAGTTCAAGTATTTTGGAACGAAGACCCTCGACAGACCGTCGTGCTTGAAATGATCCGTCATACCTGTCCGTCGAGGGGAATGAAGAAAGCAACAGAAGAATGTGTGAAGTATGGGACGATGGAGACCATGACGGTCCGTCACATGGTCCGTCGACCTAGACGCGTTTGGACAGATTTTTAGTAAATAGAATCCTTCTTTGATTAGATTTTGTTTTTATTATAAATAGTTGGAAAAACCTCGTTTTTGGGGTTAGACTTTCTGGATAATTTTTAGTTTTTAGTTCTTCTATTATAGTATTGAACTCTCGATTTTGGAAATTAAGATACTTTTTCGGGAATTGATTGTTGGTGATTTTGTTGATTAATCAAGTTAAATTCTGGGAAACTATTTGTTTTCATAAAAGTAAGTGCATGAATTCTTCCATTAACAATATGAATTGTGTAATTATGAACAAGGGTAACTAAACCTCATAGCTAGGGTTGTGGGAACCATGGGTGAATAACAAGGTAAAAATCTAACTTAAATAACAATTCTAGAGTGGTGTCTTGCATGTATTGATAATTCTTTCGTGTAGAAGTCTTTTTAACGGATGGCCAACGTTAGAACTCGCCTTAATACTACTTGCCGGACCAAGGAGGTAGATAATAGGAAAAGAATTATCAACATAGATTTAGTGTAGACTATCTAATAGGCTAGTATTGGTTGGTACGAGTTAATAACTTAGTCAAATACCGAATACGATGTTTAATATGAGGTAAAGATAAGGGTTAGTATAGCAACACACGTAGCCGGACCAAGGTGCGGAGTGAAATTCTCTAGATGCCGGACCAAGGATTTAGAGATACATAACTTATCACTTTACATGCAAGATATTAGGATAGAATTGTTATAGTTAGATTTACCAAGTTAGGAACCTGTGGGGAACACTTAAGCCCTAGTTACTTTTATAATTTGATTTAACTCCGAAAGCTGAATCTGTTAGTTGTTCATTTTTATTTAGTTAATCATTTTCATTAATTTAGAAATAAAACCCCCCTTTTTGTCTTTTGTTTTCTCGGAAAATAGTTGGCTAAATAATAGTAATAATAGAATAAAGTTAAGTATGAACTATTTTCCTTGTGGGATCGATCTCAACCTCATTAGTTGGGTTCTTTACTTGATACGGCCGCTTTATTTCTTATTTGAGAAGTAAATTTGAGCGCATCAAATTTTGGCGCCGCTGCCGGGGATAGTAGCTTTTAGATTAACTTAAACTTATTACTAAAGTTTAGTCAATATTTTCCTGATTTTTCTTTTTCTGTTGTTTTTGATTATTTTTTTTAGAACTAACGCCCTTGTATGCCAAATACACGGAGAGGAAGAGAACCCTTGTTTCCCTACGATCACGAGTTAGAGTGTACACTACGCAATATGAATCGAAACTTGGGTATAAACGATGATGATCCAAACCAGAACATCCCAGCTCCGGTTGATGCTCATGGTCGATTATTACCTGATAATCCTGGTCAAGGTGCACAAAGGGGACAAAATCCCGCTCCACGTCCTCAAGAATACTATAGAGGTTATGATAATATTGCAGATTCTCATGGGCCGCTTGTCTTGCCCCCTCTACCAGAAGGTCACACCTTTGTAGTCACTAGTAGTCTAATGCAAATGCACACTGCTAGAGGTTTGTTTTCAGGACTACCGTCTGAGGACCCACATGCCCATATAGCTAAGGTGAGGGCAGTGTGTAAAAGCTATGTAGGGAGGCCTGATTTGAATTTGGATGTAATAGGGCTAAGAGTATTTCCTCTCTCACTGACGGGAGAGGCTGCTATTTGGTTCACTGAGCTCCCTTATAACTCAATTTTCACTTGGAACCAACTAAGGGACGTTTTCTTAGCACGTTACTAACCGGTCTCCAAGAAACTAAATCACAAAGACAGAGTGAACAACTTTGTGGCACTACCAGGAGAGTCAGTTAGCAGTTCTTGGGATAGGTTCACTTCATTTTTGAGAAGTGTCCCCAATCACCGCATAGATGATGAGTCACTGAAAGAATACTTCTACCGGGGACAGGATGATAATAATAAAGCGGTATTGGATACTATAGCAGGTGGTTCTTATGGGGAGTGTCCTTATGCTGAAATCGCCAAAAAATTAGAGAAAATCTCCCGAAATAATAAAGCATGGAGTACTAGGAAGTCAGATACTGGGAGAAATACTTTTGCAGTGCAATCCACACACAACCCAGCCATAGATGAGATTCGTGAAGAGATGGCACAGATGAGAACTGAGCTTGGGTTGGTGTTAAAAGATGTCACTGGGTGTGCAGAAAAGATTAACGCAGTGAACTACTTGTCTAAACCACCACCACCACCAACTGATGAATATTATTATGAGGAAGATTCCTATGCAGTAAATGATCAGACGGGGGGTTTCCGACCGAATGCCCAAGGCTCCAATCAAGAAAATTGGCGCCAATGTCAAGGGAATCAAGGTCGGAACTATGGTAACTACAACCGTGAGGTTAATTATGTCTGTGATGGAAATTACAACCGCGACAACAACTTCAACAGGGGTAACTATGGTAACAGAAATGATAGGAGTGGGCCCTATGTTCCTCCTCAAAATTGTGAAGTTGCTCCTAGGGATGGTGGAGGTAGTATGGAGCGAGTTGAGGATATATTGCACAAGATGATGAGGAGGTTCGATGCTAGTGATGAGCACACCAAAGAGTTAAGGAGTGATGTAGCGGGTATTGGACAGAAAGTCGATACACATGCCATATCAATTAAGCAGCTTGAATTTCAAATGGCTCAATTATCTGCAACTGTGAACATACGGCAACCGGGCACTCTTCCTAGCAACACTGTCCAAAATCTGAAAAATAATGGACACTGTATGGCAATTAATACTTGTGGTGGTAAACAAACTATTGACCCACCGATGCCGTCTATTGTGGAAAAGGTGATGAGAGATAATGATAAAGTGGTAGAGGTTAGTGATGAAGTAGAAGATAACACTGAAAAAGATGCTGAAGTGCCTAAAAAGGTAACTCCCATGCCTAGACCCCCCCCCCCTTTCCTCAAAGATTAGTGAAAAAGACCGAGGATAGTAAATATCGGCGTTTTATAACAATGTTGAAGCAACTTTCTATCAATGTCCCTTTGGTAGAAGCTCTTGAACAAATTCCCGGTTATGCCAAGTTTATGAAAGATTTGGTTACAAAGAAAAGATCGGTCACTTTTGAGGATGATGACGGAATGCAGCATTGTAGTGCTATTGCTACAAGGTCTTTAGTGCAAAAGAAAGAAGATCCGGGTGCATTCACTATTCCTTATACAATCGGGTTATTACATTTTGCGAAAGCATTATATGATCTGGGGGCAAGCATAAATCTTATGCCCCTCTCAATTTACAAGAAGTTGGGTTTGGGTGACCCAAAGCCCACTGCGATGCGGCTACTGATGGCCGATCGAACAGTAAAAAGGCCTATAGGTATACTCCATGATGTGCTAGTAAAAGTGGAGTCGTTCATATTTCCGGCCGATTTTGTTATTCTTGATTGTGAAGTCGATTTTGAGGTGCCTATTATTCTTGGGAGGCCATTCCTTGCTACGGGTAGAGATTTAGTTGATATGGAAAAGGGGCAGATGAAATTTCGGTTGAACAATGAAGAAGTGACTTTCAACATTTGTAGGTCCATGCGGCAGAGTGGTGAGCTCCAATCGGTATCTGCCATATCCTACAAAGTTGGTGAATCACCCGAGACACAAATAGAAGAACGTCTAGGTGTAGAAGCACTGGCAGCAGTGATAATGAATTTTGATAATGAATGCATTGAAGAATATGGGTCATTAGTCGCTGCTCTTGATCGTGGTGATGTTTGGTTTAAACCGAAGAAATATGAGCTAGACATGAAGAATCGCGAGTCTCCACCCGATAAACCATCCATAGAGGAGGCTCCAAAGCTAGAAATAAAAGCTCTCCCACCTCATCTCAGTTATGAATTCTTAGGAAACGGTGACACATTGCCGGTAATTATTGCATCAGATCTGAATGAACAACAAGTTGAGAGTTTGGTCAAAGTACTAAAAAGGTTCAAAAGAGCTATTGGGTGGGCCATTGCGGACATTATTGGGATCCCTCCTGGTATTTGTTCTCACAAAATCCAACTCATGCCCGATCATAAGCCAAGTATTGAGCACCAGAGACGCTTAAATCCACCTATGCAAGAGGTCGTGAAGAAGGAAATCATAAAATGGTTGGATGCTGGAGTAATATATCCGATCGCTGATAGTAGTTGGGTATGCCCTGTTCAGTGTGTACCTAAGAAAGGGGGAATGACTATGGTCCCCAATGAAAAAAATGAACTTGTTCCAATGAAGCCGGTGACTGGATGGAGGGTATGTATGGATTACCTGAAATAAAATGCATGGACCGAAAAGGACCATTTTCCCATGCCCTTCATGGATCAGATGTTGGATAGACTCGCTGGAAAAGGGTGGTACTGTTTTCTTGATGGTTATTCAGGGTATAATCAGATATCTATTGCACCAGAAGATCAAGAGAAGACCACTTTTACTTGTCCATATGGGACCTTTGCGTTCAAGAGAATGCCGTTTGGGTTGTGCAATGCACCCGCCACATTTCAGAGATGTATGATGTCAATATTCTCCGACATGGTAGAAGATACTATTGAGGTTTTTATGGATGATTTTTCTGTGGTTGGTGAATCATTCGAGCGATGTTTGAGCCATTTATCTGAGGTTCTTAAGAGATGTAAAGACTGCAATTTAGTACTCAATTGGGAAAAATGTCACTTCATGGTCAAAGAAGGTATTGTTTTGGGCCATCGTATTTCAGAAAAGGGCATAGAAGTTGATCGAGCCAAAGTCGAGGTGATAGAGAGACTTCCTCCACCTATCTCTGTAAAAGGTGTGAGAAGCTTTCTTGGGCATGCAGGTTTTTACAGGAAATTCATCAAAGATTTCTCAAAAATTGCACATCCATTGTGCAAACTGCTGGAGAAAGATTGTAAATTTTATTTTGATGAATCCTGTCTTAAAGCATTCGGCGATCTAAAAGAAAAATTGGTATCAGCACCTATCATTATTTCTCCGGATTGGAGAAGTCCATTTGAGGTGATGTGTGATGTGAGTGGGGTTGCCCTTGGTGTGGTATTGGGACAAAGAAGGGACAAAATCCTTCATCCCATTTACTATGCTAGTAAAGCCCTCAATGAAGCTCAGAAGAACTATACAGTAACTGAACAAGAGCTCCTTGCAGTAGTATTTGCTTTTGAAAAATTTCGCTCCTATTTGCTAGGTACTAGAGTTATAGTGCATACTGACCATTCAGCCCTGAGATATTTGATGGCAAAGAAGGATGCAAAACCGAGATTAATTCGTTGGGTATTACTACTGCAAGAATTTGACTTTGAGATAAGGGATAGAAAAGGGACCGAAAATCAAGTTG
The DNA here is from genome assembly GCA_016801875.1 of Solanum sitiens. Lineage (NCBI taxonomy): Eukaryota > Viridiplantae > Streptophyta > Magnoliopsida > Solanales > Solanaceae > Solanum > Solanum sitiens. The sequence goes on along the minus strand of JABWTJ010001430.1, from coordinate 13,602 downwards.
CTGATCACTTGTCCCGTTTAGAAGATGAAGCTATGAGAGAGTTGGGGGATAAGACTGATATTGATGACACGTTCCCCGATGAGCATGTATTGGCTGCCTCACAAGAGCTGATTCCATGGTTCACAGATTTTGCGAACTACTTAGCTAGTGATATTGTTCCATCGGACTTGTCTTTTCATCAAAGGAAAAAGTTCATGTATGATGTGAAGAAGTTCTTTTGGGATGAACCATACTTATACAGGAGCTGTGCTGATGGGCTTATTCGGCGTTGTGTGCCAGAAGTTTAGATGTTGAGTGTTTTTAGAGGCATGCCATTCCTCACCCTTTGGTGGACATCATAGTGGTGTCCGGACTGCTCATAAGATCTTACAATGTGGTTACTATTGGCCAACTATTCATCAAGATGCTCATGAGTTCGCCAAAGCATGTGATAGATGTCAAAGAGATGGCGGCATTTCAAGAAAGCAAGAGCTCCCTCTAAACCCCATTCTTGTGATTGAGTTATTTGATGTTTGGGGTATTGACTCTGTGGGTCCGTTTGTGAGTTCTCATGGAATGAAGTATATTTTAGTAGCAGTTGATTATGTATCTAAGTGGGTGGAAGCCATCGCCCTCGCAAACAATGAGGGGAAGAGTGTCACTGCATTCTTGAAAAAGAATATATTCTCTCGATTTGGTACCCCACGGGCAATTATTACTGATGGGGGATCCCACTTTTGCAACAAATTGTTCAAGGGATTATTGGAGAAATATGGGGTTCGCCATAATGTGGCCACTCCTTACCATCCTTAGTGGGCAAGTTGAAGTATCAAATAGGGAGATCAAACAGATTTTGTCAAAAACAGTGAACGCTAGTAGAACAGATTGGTCAAGGAGGCTTGATGATGCTCTTTGGGCTTACCGAACAGCGTATAAGACTCCCATAGGTATGTCCCCATACCAACTAGTATACGGGAAAGCATGTCATCTTCCGGTTGAATTAGAGCATAAAGCCATGTGGGCTATGAAGAAGTTAAAAATGGACTGGAATGAAGCTGCAGAACAACGGTTAAATGGGTTAAATGAACTTGATGAATTTCGCCCAAAGGCTTATGAAAGCTCAGCCCTCTACAAAGAAAAGATGAAGAAGTACCATGACCTAAAAATCGAGAAACGAGAGTTTATGATTGGGGATTCGGTGCTTTTATTCAACTCTAGATTGCGCTTATTTCCGGGTAAGCTCAAGTCCAAATGGACTGGCCCTTACTTGATCACCCAATTATTCCCACATGGAGCGGTTGAGTTGGAGAACAAGGAAGGGGTGCGGTTTAAGGTGAACGGACAATGTCTAAAAATCTATATAGGTCATGCAGAATCGGCAAAAGAGGTGATTGAGGCATATCAACTTGATGAAGTCTGAGTAATCGAGTGTCCTCAGTCGTGCCGCGACGTTAAATTAGGCGCTGGTTGGGAGGCAACCCAATATTTATCATCTAACCACTTTATAGTTTTCTTTCCAGTAACGGTAGCATTTTCTATTAATGGGTTGTAAATTTTCAGGTAGCACATCTCCAAGAAGTTCTGCAGAAAATTACTCTACCACATTCACTGACGGATACATCGACGGACCGTTACTCCTGTGACGGACCGTCGCATGACTCCGTCGTGCCAGGTACGTTCTTTATTGTTTTGGAGAATTAGGGCACATGCGATGGAACCTATGACGGACCGTAACAAATGCGACGGACCGTCATCGGGGCTTCATCACTTCATTACCCGGCTACCCGACCCGACCCAGCTAAGGAATTTCAAAAGTTTTTAAACCCCCCCACCCCTTCATTAAACCGTTTTCTTTCCCTCTTTCTCCCATTTCCTCCCCTTTCAACTTCTTTCTCTTCCCAAATTCCCCACATTCTCCCTTTTTCCCATCCCAAGTCTCCCTTCTTGGTCGGAGTCTGCTGCTGTGCTTCTCAGTTTTCTTGATTGGGTGCCATCACATCTGGGTTGTTTTCTCCTCTTCCAAGGTATGTGTTGCTGAAACTCTACCCATTTACTCTTCTTTTTGGTTTTTATTTACTATTAGCATGTGGGTCTTTGATTTTTGACCATATATTGTCTAACCTAGGTTATTAATTCCACAAAATGCCTGGATAAAACTAGAGTAATTAGGGCTTTATACTTGTAAATTTGATAGGTATTTAGGTTAAAGAGCGTTAGAGAAATGTTGGGACTTTGGTTTGAATCACATGGGGTGAATGTGGCATCCCCAGTTCTGTCTCTGAATGACAGCACAAAAACCCGATGACGGACTGTCGTACCCACGACGGTCCGTCCTTCACAACCGTCGTGACGGTCAGAGACCCATGTCCTAAGGGTCTCAACACTTTCTCCAAGTATCCACTGACGGACATATGTGACGAACCGTTATACCCACGACGGTCCGTCCTGCACAACCGTCGTGACGGTCAGAGACCCCTGTACTAAGGGTCTCCACACTTTTTCTAAGTGTCCACTGACGGACACATGTGACAGACCGTCATACCCACGACGGTCCGTCCTGCATAACTGTCGTGACGGTCAGAGGCCCCTAACCTAAGGGTCTCCACACTTTTTCTAAGTGTCCACTAACGGGCACATGTGACGGACCGTCATACCCACGACGGTCCATCCTGCATAACCGTCCTGACGGTCATAGACCCCTGTCCTAAGGGTCTCCACACTTTTACTAAGTGTCCAAAGATGGACACATGTGACGGACCTTCATACCCACGACGGCCCATCCTGAACAACCGTCATCGGTCAGAGACCCCTGTCCTAAGGGTCTCCACACTTTTACTAAGTGTCCACTGAGGGACACATGTGACGGACCGTCATACCCACGACGGCCCATCCTGAACAACCATCATATCGGTCAGAGACCCCTGTCCTAATGGTCTCCACACTTTTACTAAGTGTCCACTGACGGACACATGTGACAGACCGTCATACCTACGACGGTCCGTCCTGCATAACTGTCGTGACGGTCAGAGGCCCCTAACCTAAGGGTCTCCACAGTTTTTCTAAGTGTCCACTAACGGGCACATGTGACGGACCGTCATACCCACGACGGTCCATCCTGCATAACCGTCGTGACGGTCATAGACCCCTGTCCTAAGGGTCTCCACACTTTTACTAAGTGTCCAAAGATGGACACATGTGACGGACCGTCATACCCACGACGGCCCATCCTGAACAACCGTCATCGGTCAGAGACCCCTGTCCTAAGGGTCTCCACACTTTTACTAAGTGTCCACTGAGGGACACATGTGATGGACCGTCATACCCACGACGGCCCATCCTGAACAACCATCGTATCGGTCAGAGACCCCTGTCCTAATGGTCTCCACACTTTTACTAAGTGTCCACTGAAGGACACATGTGATGGACCGTCATACCTACGACGGCCCGTCCTGAACAACCGTCGTATCAGTCAGAGACCTTCCTTATGATACTTTATATTACTAAGTATTACATGACGGACCGCAGGACGGTCCGTCACCAGGTCCGTCGTGCCTTACTGCTACTTCAGAGCTGTTATCACTGGTTTGAATTTATGTGTATTATTGTCTTATTTTTTTCTTGTCATGTTTGCTCCTTCTAGTACTAATGATGATTCGTTACAGGTACTACCTCTCATGGCACCTAAACAAGATCGCGTTTATGCACGTGGGCATTCTAAATCTGTCGCCCCGTCTGCCCGATTGGTGATAGGCTCTGATGATGAGCATGATCCAGAGTACGTGCCCCCAGGCACTGCTACTACAGCACGAGCTCTACGTGTATCGAGAGCCACGCACAAGAAGGTGGCGCCCGGCATAGTCACTGCCTCCCAGTCTGATGAGGAGCGCACACTGACCTGTACACGTTCTGGGTCAGCTGCCCAAGACGAAGGAGCATCTGGCTCCTTAGAAGTTTCATGGTCAGAGGAAGCCTCCGGGTCCGCAGAAGCCTCTGCCCCCGCCACTGCTACACAGTATACCTCGGATGATGAGGCTGACAGCACTGACTCCACCCCTGGCTCACCAACTGGAGTCCCTGCCTCGGTTGCCGATCAGCCCAACCGGTGGTGTGTCGACGGGCAATACAAAGTATACTTAGACGCCAAGGTTCTCAATGACAAAGGTGTCATGACACGGAACCTTACACTGGAGAGGTGGGTCCTCATGGGAAGTCTCCCCACCATGCCAGATATTCACACTCTTTTCACCAAACACCGGTTGGAGTGGACGGCTCATTCTTTGGGCCGCTACAGTGAGGAGTTAGTCCGAGAGTTCTATGCCTCTTATGTGGCCACTCTCCGATCACAGATAGATAGGCGGTCTGCTCCCGCCAAACAGGCCCCACTTGAGCACGTCCGAGTACGCGGCATACAGGTCAATATCTCCCTACCAGCCATCTGCCGATATCTGTACGGCACGGATGTTGACACCACCATGACACCTCTCACCGCCGAGTTCGACTACCGGTGGAAAATTTTTAAAGAGGGCCGGTTCTTACGCGAGCCTTCGCTGAGAGAGACCACCAAGAGGTTGATGGCCCAGCACTTGTCTTTTGATGGAGAGGCTGCGGATTGGGTGATGGAGCCGAAGGGAGCCATCAGGAAGGCCAACTTGACCTTTACGGCCAAGTTTCTTTGGTTGATAATCTGCCTTTGTCTCTCCCCCACTGCTGCTGATAATATAGTCACATGGGATTGTGCAGTTCTGATGGCCACAATGATGGCAGGGTTCGAGGTCGATTTCGCTTGGCTTCTCCAAGCGGTCATGCATGAGAGGGCCTTCAAGATCACCACTACTTACCCTTTTCCTTGCATGATTTTCTCTTTGTGCAGATCCGCAGGTGTGCCCATTTGGTACATTGACCAGCTCAGGACCCCGCAAGGAAATGTTGACATCGGCCTCATCAGGGATGAGGCCAATGAGTTGGCCCCACACAGAGGGCCCCGCCTAGAGGTGGTCCCACTCGGTGAGAACCTGGCCAATACCATAGAGCATGCTCATGCGTCTTCCCAGGCTGCTTCTGCACACACTGATACTACCCCGGTCGAGTCTATCCCGGGTAGTAGCACTGCCCCGAGCTCCTCTCGCTCGGCTCCTTCTGCCACTATGGTCCCACTTGCTAGGGTCCAGAAACTCAAGGCACAGATGGCTACACTTCTGCATCACATCCAGCCTTGGATGCAGAGGACTATTGCTGAGGCAGAAGAGCGCATGGAGCACAAGATGTCATAGCACAGAGAGAGGAAGATCGCAGAGGTACATCAGCGTTTAGACGCTTTTGAGTTGCGAGTGCTAGCCTGACCAGCACCTCCGATGGACATGTTGACCCTTCAGGCTGCGGTTGAGAGTCTGCGGGCTGATCTTGATACGATCCTAGAGGCGAGGGTACCTGAGTCTGAGGCCCCTTCTGCAGAGCCTGCTGATGACACAGTGATGGCTGCTCTTTTTGCCACTTCTGATGTTCCACCACCTCCCCCACGAGAGCATGCCAAGAGACGCAGGGGTCGAGAGGAGTATGAGGCTAGGGCGAGGAAGAAGGAGCGCCATGAGATGGAGGCTGTGAGGAGAGCCTCGATTGCTGACGAGGAGGCCCGTAAGTTGAGGGCTGTAGAGTTAGCTGCCGGGGCGTCTAGCTCCAAAATTGTAGATTCTGTGGGAGGCACTACTGATGGTGCTATTGATGCTGAGGACATTACTGAGGATGTCCAGACTACGCAGGGAGTTGGTTGCTGTGAACCGGACCAACAAGCTTGCTGATCGCCGGCGCTTAGCGCCTCAGGTTTGCTTCACTTACCTTTCGCGTAGTTTAGCTTTTCTATGCATTGGGGACAATTGCATATCTTTTTGTTGGGGGTGGGGTAAATGGAAAGTGAGTACTTGGGTGAATTCTGAGTAGCCCAAGTTCACGATCCTCTTTTGGGGTTTTCTTGCCTGTGTTCTTTTTCCCCAAAAGACTAATTACTTTTATTGTTGAATCCGCATGTCATATCTTATGTACATAGTATAAATCTGAAGCATGATGGCTAAAATAAATATGATATCTCGATAATCAAAATGATGCATGACTAGGCATAGTAAGTGATAATTGTGTGGTTTGAAACATGAAATAAAGATACACTACTGCATGATCCTGAATCTAAGACTTGAACTAGGTGTCTAATAATCTGGGAATGCAAGGAATGTCAAGTGAGTGTGAGGTGAATTCGAATGTCCACCATCAATACTGAGCTAGAACTTGCCTGGTTAGTCCTGCTAAAAGTGACTCAAATCAATCAATTAGGAAAGGATCATAGGCCCTTGTTCAAAATAGTCAATCTTGAGCCTAAAAATAATAGAAAACAAAATGAAGTTAATCCCTTTTTGCTCCAAATGAATTCAGCTCAAAATAGATCTTTCTTTTTCACCCCAAATGATCTTCTCTGGGAACAATGTGTTGGCCCTGGTCCCTCCTTGGACATGTGCACCTCAGTTTATGCCAAAAGCATAAGTTGAGGGTGGCTAATGCCGAAAGTAACCTTGTTTTGGCCCTGACCCAACCATGGGTATTGTGAACCTTGACTCATGGCAAAATCATGAGTTGAGGGTGGCTGTTATAAGGAAAACCCCGGAAAGTGGGGTTGAAAGAATGAAGAGAAAGAAAGAATAAAACAGAAGTGACTAAAAAAAAAATATAAAAAATAATATGAATAAAAAGCAAAATAAACACAAGAAAAGAGAAAAGTCACTTACACATAAGGATAAGAAAGGGAAAACAGCAAAGTGAAAAGAAAATTGAGTAATAGGTTGAAATAAAATGATAAAAAGGTGGTTTTCTTAGCCGATATGTCAAGGAGGGCAACAAGTCACTAAAGTATACCTAAATATACCCTACCTGACCCTGAGCCTATGTTACAATCTAAAAAAAAAAAAAAGTCCTATTGTGATCCTAAGATTTGTATGGCGAACTTGAAGTAGTGAAAATAAGGGCAAGCCTATGGCGATATTTATAAATGAGTTGTGAATTTGTTCTGAGAGTGAGTGTCGAAAAGTGATCCTTATACTCAAACTAAAATCATTGTGTGAAAAATGAGGATGTTATTTGAAGTGAGGACAAGAGTTGCAATACCAGAAATATTAGCATCTCGGTGAGAAATTGAAGAGGATAGGTGTCATTGCGTAGTGAAGTCTATGTCACGGTATGATTATACACAAGTCAATGCCTAATAGTGATACCATGCATGAGCATAATGAGAATAATCGGGATTGATAGCCAAATGATTGCGAAAGTTAAAATATGGATACTTCTGTACAAAGATTTTGTAGTGAGTCATAGTGCGTCGCTTGAGGACAAACAACAAATTTAAGTTGAGGGTGTTGATGTACCGTGGTTTCACGGTATTTCTAATGCTTTTTCCTTAAGTTTAGTGTGTGACGAAAGCCTTTTTGTGTTGATTTTTATGTAAGTTTCTCTTTGTTTACAGAAAATCTGTCCAAGGATGAACGCGGAAGTTTTTGAGAAAGAAATGCAGAAGAGACCACCTACGGAATCCATGACAGTCCATCGAGGTTGTGACGGTCCGTTGGTGGCATCGTAGTGAAGGGAGAAGTTGCTGAAGGAAAATAAGGAAGTCTGACTAAGTGTGGGATTACGGAAGTCCATGACGGACCGTCATAGCCACGACGGTCCGTCCTGCTTTTTCGTCGTGATGATCAGAGAAGTAGTCCCAGTACCCAAATTCCAAGAAGTTCAAGTATTTTGGAACGAAGACCCTCAACGGACCGTCGTGCTTGAAACGATCCATCATACCTGTCCATCGAGGGAAATGAATAAAGCAACAGAAGAATGTGTGAAGTATGGGAAGACGGAGGCCATGACGGTCCGTCGTGTCCATGATGGTCCGTCACGTGGTCCGTCGACCTAGACGCGTTTGGACAGATTTTTAGTAAATAGAATCCTTCTTTGATTAGATTTTGTTTTTATTATAAATAGTTGGAAAAACCTCATTTTTGGGGTTAGACTTTCTGGATAATTTTTAGTTTTTAGTTCTTCTATTATAGTATTGAACTCTCGATTTTGTGAATTAAGATACTTTTTCGGGAATTGATTGTTGGTGATTTTGTTAATTAATCAAGTTAAATTCTGGGAAACTATTCGTTTTCATATAAGTAAGTGCATGAATTCTTCCATTAACAATATGAATTGTGTAATTATGAACCTGGGTAACTAAACCTCATAGCTAGGGTTGTGGGAACCATGGGTGAATAACAAGGTAAAAATCTAACTTAAATAACAATTCTAGAGTGGTGTCTTGCATGTATTGATAATTATTTCATGTAAAAGGTTTTTTAACGGATGGCCAACGTTAGAACTCGCCTTAATGCTACTTGCCGGACCAAGGAGGTAGATAATAGGAAAAGAATTATCAACATAGATTTAGTGTAGACTATCTAATAGGCTAGTATTGGTTGGTACGAGTTAATAACTTAGTCAAATACCGAATACGATGTTTAATATGAGGTAAAGATAAGGGTTAGTATTACAACACACGTAGCCGGATCAAGGTGCGGAGTGAAATTCTCTAGATGCCGGACCAAGGATTTAGAGATACATAACTTACATGCAAGATATTAGGATAAAATTGTTATAGTTAGATTTACCAAGTTAGGAACCTGTGGGGAACACTTAAGCCCTAGTTACTTTTATAATTTGATTTAACTCCGAAAGCTGAATTTGTTAGTTGTTCATTTTTATTTAGTTAATCATTTTCATTAATTTAGAAATAAAACCCCCCTTTTTGTCTTTTTTTTTCTCGGAAAATAGTTGGCTAAATAATTGTAATAATAGAATAAAGTTAAGTCTGAACTATTTTCCTTGTGGGATCGATCTCAACCTCATTAGTTGGGTTCTTTACTTGATACGACCACTTTATTTCTTATTTGAGAAGTAAATTTGAGCGCATCAGTGACATCTGCGCGTCGCGCAGCATTATGCCAATTCTTGGCTGCTTGGCAGCTTCGCTGGCCCATGTTTGGGTCCTCCTCAGGGACCTTTTGATCATCCCCGAGGCATCGTTCTTGGACGTTTCGACCCTTTCTAGGTAAGGATACGTGTAAGAACTCTCGATACTGAATTTGACCTTCAAACTATCCCCAAAACTTCACTACAAAACACTACGACACACTAGATCAACTTCGACTAGTTTTCGAACGTCTTGGACGTTCTTTGACGTCTGACCTCCAAACACTTCCAAACTTTATATACTGCCTAATAACACTATTAGTAACCATTTATTACTTTAAAACATCATGAGACTAGTGTTAGTCTGTAGTTTAACCTAGCTCATTTTGAGGGTGTAACTATACTCCCCCACTTGGAAACATTCGTCCTCGAATGATACTTGCCACACTGTGAAATATTTAAAGAGTTAAGACTCAAAGACTAGCATCTCATAACCATACCACATAGTATACCATACCACACAGTATACCATACACACATGTAGAAAAAACATCAATTTCACATACTTTAAGAGACTCAAAACACAACAAGAAGATATAAACTACTTCTAGAACTTATCATGCAATAAGACTCACATTTTCATTTCATATAGGAGTGTAAGGTCCCGAAAATGGCATAGGTTAAATAGAGCCTAACGTAGTTTTAAAGGTTGTCTAAGGTCCTAAATATGCTTATAATATTGTATTGAAGCAGTAGCTAAAGTATTAGGTGCATTGGAAGTAAAACATCAAGGGTCAACTAAGACGTTTGACGACTAAGTCACCTAAGTGTCTCATGTGAGGGCCTATGTGTTTATGTGTATCTTATGAGGTTATAAGGTCTTAAATGAGTCTAATATGATATGTATAGGTAGCTTGTCAAGTTTTGAGAAGTTTGGAGGTCAAACACTCAAGAACGTCGATGACATTTGAAAGATGTTCCTTGAAATGACCTTTTGTGTATAGGCATATTTCATCGAGTTTTACGTGTATGTTTTTAGTGAAATTCATGTGAGATGTCCTAAAATCGTATATAGACATGTTTGGGTTGGAAACATCCGGGAAAACATCCCCAAGGACCAACCAAGGGTCCTTGAGGAAGGACCCAAAGTTGGTGCCTGAGCTGCCCATGGCAGCCTTACCTACGAAAGCCAATCGACGGCCAGTGGGCTGGTCGACGGTTCGTGGGTGATTGGTGTGGGTAGTTACTTAGACTGGGTGATAAAGCTACATGTCCCAAGTATTTGAAACCATCGAAGGAGGAAAGGACGGCCCGTAAGTGGACATACATCCCGTCGATGGGCAGACCATCGATGGCAAGACCATGTCCAAGACCACGGACCAAAGGACAGTCTGTAGGTCCAAGGACGGTCCGTCGATGGTCCCGTAGGTTGGGACTTAGGCTGGGAAAGGTAGTGAACCACGTTTAGCCTCTGAACCAATCGACGGGAGGACAAACGGTCGACCAACTGCCACCGTCGACGGTGCCAAGTCATGCGTGCAGTTTCACTATAAGTTGAGGGGTGAAATTGTAATTTCACCCCACTTCTAAATTGAAGGTTTGGCGGTTCCCTAAGGGTATTTTTGGTATTTTACATGTGTTTATAAGGCTTTAACACTTAGAAGATTTTATTCTTCAAAATCAAAACCCCAAAATACGTTAGAAATTCCCCAAGACTCCATTGAAGTCCAAAGTCAAGGAAGAGCTTGGTGTGACGTTTGGAGTGGAGATTCTTCATCAAAGTGAAGAATTAGCTTCATTGAAGTATGACTTTTGATCCTTGAAACTCGTTTCATCAAGGAGCCCAACATTCAAAGATGTTTTCTAAAGTTTTCAAAAGATGAATTTACCTTTTGATGATCTACTGGGTTCTGGCATAAATTGTTTCTAATCATTGTTTAGTCATTGAGTTGTGGTTATTAATGTAACTTTAACTCAATTAACCTATGAACCCATGAAATTGATCAACCTTAGATTTTGACTAACTTATGGGTTACTTGATATTGGTCTAATGTTGATGAATTCATGTGTAGTTTCTTATGGGTTTTCTAATGGTGTAATAATTGTATTCAATTGTTATCTAATTGATCTTAGATTTTTGAATCTATGTTTAATTGGTTTAGATTTCATTAATTTTCATAATTGTGTATTGAATTGGTGTTCATGGACATGGGTAAGGGTCTTATGATGTTGAATTGGGTGATTTGGTATTGGCTTGAAGTGTTGATGATGTAGTGGTGGTACGTTGCCCTATTTACTTTATTTTAATGTTAATTTTACTTCAATTATTTTATGGTTGGTTTCGTCCACCTTTGTTGGCGGTGCTATGTGAATTGATGTGGCCTTGTCGGCATTATTTTAAGTACATTGATGATCATGGCCTTGTCGGCACTACTTGAAGTTATATGGCTATTTGTGTAGTTGATTTAGTGATGTAATATCTACCTATATGTGAAAGTATGTGTTAGACTATTGATACTATCTAGGTAATCACGTTATGCTTTGACTATGTGTTAAGTGTGTAGTCTTAGAATTGATACATGTTTTTTCGTAAATTGGCTAGATGAGTCTAAAATGGTTAAGTTAATAATGTTAAGGTAATGAATAGGTTGACTAATTAATGTTAAGGGTCATTCATAAGTGTCTAAAGAAAGATAGGCTAAATGTGTTAAATGGAAGTATGTTGTGTCTTGTTTAGGTAGACTTGTGTCCCTTACTTGATGTTTATGTGAATATGTGATGTCTTGACTTAGGAACCTAAAGGGTCTTAGTCTTGCATACATGGTATCCTTCATGTAATGAATGATGGACTTAAGGTTGATTGACTGAAATGGCATAACATCAATCCTTATGAAAGTCATGATGAGTTTCTTGTCGCCATAGTGAGATAGCCCTAGCGGACCTTGCTTTGATAGGGTAAATGTAATTGGGTCATGAACTTGATATGGGACCCATTTGTATGAACCTTAATGTGACTTAATCTATGAGAACTAAGGCTAGCACCGAGTGAGTATGGGAAGGGAAGTAGTTCTAGTTAAAGATTGAGACTAGAATACAAAGAAGCCCTTCATATTTCCTTAACCATGTGCCTACATGGGATGTGTCTAAGTTCTACCATTGGCAAGTAGAACACCTCATCGGAGTAGGATAGAACTTCACATTCCATGGTTTGCTATCATGGTCTATGTCGGTTATTGCCTATTCTCAACATATGGGATACATATTACCATTATAGAAGTTCTATGAGGTTTAGGTGGTGGTATGTGATGCTATATAGACATTGCAAAATAGGCTTTGAAGATGTTAATAAGAGTCCCTAGGTCTTGTCCAAGACCATTATTTAAATGTCCTTTATGTGATGTATGTCTCTTAAATGAACTAATGAACTAATGACTTAAGGATATAAAGTATGTAAATGAATAAGTACCTAATCTAAAAGTGACTTAAGGATTTCTTAGTTAAAGTGTGAAGAGGGCATAAAGGATGATCTCTTCATGTCTTATCTTTGGAAGTCTTGAGAGTGACTCTAGTTAGGGAAGTTGCTTGATATGTTGACATGATCTAAACCTAGGAAGTCTTAAGGATTATTTAGGTATCCTTGAAGTGGATGTATGGGCTTTCTCTTCTAGGATTACTTGAGTAAGTCTTTTGATAGCCTTGGTAGGGGAGATTGTCCTATATTATATGTTATGTATGTTGATGTATTGTAGGTGTGTATGTGTCTGAATATGAGTAATCGTAAGGATCGTTTAGGCACTTCTAGAGAGGGTGTATTGGCGGCCTCTCTTTGTGTCACTTAAGTGAATCTTAGGATAGCTTTATTGAGAACATTACATGCTAGAAGATGTTTAAAACGAAATTAGAAGAATTCACTGTAACAGTGAGGTACTTCACTGTACAGTGAATTGAGTTCACCGTAAAGTGAGTTCAAAAATTATGATTTTTGGCTAAATGTTTTCTTATGTGATTTTAAGTTGCTAAATTTTATTCTTATGATGATATTATGATGTTTAAAAGAAAAAATGTATATTTCCAATAAATGTATGTTTCATGATTTTATGCATAATGACATACTTAGTACATGTGGTTGTACTAATTCCATGCATTATTTTCTATCTATATAGTTCTTGGTAGGTGAAGAGCTTTGGGAAGAAGACTTGGACTAGGAGATCGTTCAAGAGAAGTTGATTTATGTCCTCACTTGAATCGAGGGCATATATGTCATTTTATGTTTCGCTTTATGATATTTTGTAATACAGTTTATAGTAGTATGTTTTTAAATTCGTATGGGCCGTGTCCCAAGTATTCTTGTGTCTTAATATGATGATTCGAGACTTAGCATTTCCTATTACTACACATATGAAAGAGTTTTAAGACTATGTTATTGTTTTTATGAAAAGTTTTAATTCCGAACTACTTTTCGTTATGTATATGCGATGAATGATATGATAGGCTTGTATGAGACCTCCGAGAGGTCGAATACGCCGGTCGCAATCCAAGATTGCACCCTAACTTCTATGGTGTGGTTTCGGGATGTGACAAGGAGGAACTAGTGAGGACATACCAAATCTTTGCTTGAATGAATCACTAATCCAAGCTTCCACTTCG
>JABWTJ010001429.1:0-60654 GCA_016801875.1 Solanum sitiens | reverse complement strand
TCTCCTTTTGAAGTTTTAAATTTATTTTCTATTTTTTATTTATATTTAAGAAAACTGAAATCATTTAAATGAATTACCTCATTATTCATGTTCTTTAAAACTTCCCTCACACTAATATACATTTAAGTAAATAGAACATGAAAAGACCAAAAACTTTTCATTTATCAGCTTAATTCATTTAGCCAATAAAATAAACATATTTGCGTATTTCTAACCAACAACAATGTACTGCTCCTCTTTTCTTCATTTCTTCTTTTCTTATGATGATGAAGAAGAATATATGAATATCACCAACAACAATGAACTCCTCCTCTTTTCTTCATTTCTTCTTTGCTTCTTTTCTTATAATGAAAAAGAAGAATATATGAATATCAAATTTCTAGGCCTTCGAATTTCTTTGACAAAAGAGAAAAAAAAGAAGTACACCATGATGCTTTCGAAGATGTTGGTAGGAGAAATTTTGTATTGACAGAAAAAAATTAATTTGCTATATCAAATATCTAGAATTTCGAATTTCCTCAACAAAAGAGAAAAGAAGAAGTACATCATGATACTTTCGAAGATATTGATAAGAGAAATGTTATATTGAGAGAGAAAAAATTGATTTGGTTAAAACATTTATAGGAAGAGTGATTAATGTATCAAGGGTAAGATAATTATTTGAAGAAAGAATCCATCTATTTATGTATTTCATATCAAATTAGGAGAAGAATAAGTAAAAAATATGTTTTGTAATTTGAAAGAAAACGAAATTAATGTCGATATTACTTCTTTCAACTTAATTATTCTACTAATTCTTTTCTTCTTTTATTTTTCCTCGATTTTTTTTCGATGTGTTTAATCAAAGTAATTTTATATATACTATGATTGATATTCTAATTATTTTTTTATAGTTTTTTTTGTTTTTGCATTTTATAATAATTTTAAAAGAAGATGATCATATTTGAATCATTTCATCATCAATGCTATTAATTTCTTTTTTACTTTCTTCTCTTAATTTCATAACTAATATTATTTATTTACTATATCATTTCCTTAAATAACTTTTTTAATTATTTATTCATTTAAAGAAATAAGTTATTTATATTTAATTATAGCTAAAATAAAAATATAGCTACTCAAAGATACCCTTTTGAATACCCCTTTGAATCTAGCATTGTTACTTATTTATTTTTATCAATTATTTTGACATTTTTCTTATATTTTTATTAAAATAATTACTCAAAAATGAAGGTACTCTTCCCAAAAAAAAAAAGTATGCCTCAATATTTATTTCATTTTTGGCCCTTTTACTAATTTTGAAAGACCGAAATTTTTAATGACCATATTTAAGTACTACTATATGCTATTAATTTTTTTTACTTCATTTCCTTAATCTCTTCATTAATATTATTTATATTATTTCCATAACTCACATTTTCTCCTTTCTTTGTTTATTTTATTTTTATTATTTATACCTAGAAATAAGTTATTACTATAACTTAATAAGAATAGTAAAACAAAATTACATAATTATTTATTTATATCAATTATTTTGAAATTTATAATATATATATATATATATATATATATATATATATATATATATATATATATATATATATATATATATATATATATGTGTGTGTGTGTGTGTGTGTGTGTGTGTGTGTGTGTAGATATATATACATATATAATGTGATGACATAATTCTTAATTTAGCATTTGATATTTATTTATTTATATAAATTATTTTGACATTTTAAATACACTTTATTAGAATAATTGCACAAAAACTGAATTTACTCTTTCAAATATAATTATATGTCAATATTCATTCTATTTTAATAATATTTTTTCTAAGTTTAAAAGATTGAACAACTAAATAAAAATGATTGATTCATACATACATAGTTTAGTAGCACAGTTTGGTAGGAAAGATATATATTAGTTAATTTTTGTCTTTTCATCTCCCATATTTTAATATATTATTATTCTACATTAATAAAATTAATTAAGAATTATAAAATTGAATGGGGATGAATACATGCATATGCACTAAAATCTATAATAAAGAAACAATTATAGCGGGTGGTGAAAAGTTGATTGAGTTGAATAAATATTTTTAATAATTTTTAAAAATAAAATAAGTAAATAATCTTTTCTCCCATATTTTAAGACATGCAAAATTAAATAATGAAATTAATAATACGAAAGATTAGATAATTATGAGTATTTTATTAATATAATTAAAAGATTGTCATTTATAAATGTAGAGGTGTGAGTTATAAAAGTGTGTTTTAAAAAAAAAATTAACTGTGAAAAATAAGAATTTTTTTTAGAAAAAAGAGATAAATATAACTTTGTTTATATCTTATTTTATTTATTTTTATATATATAATAACAATTACGTTTATAATAGTTTTAGAGTTTTTAAAATAATTGATTATGAAAAATTAGAAAAAAAATCAAAACCAAAAAAGAGAAAAATATAACTTGTCCTATATCCGATTTTATTTATTTATGTATATAAATAACAATTACGTTTGTTATAGTTTAATTACAATTTGTAAATATTTTTAAAATTAAATAAAGAAGTAAAAAAAGAATTTTGTGAAGATATAATTAGTACAATATTAACGAGGAAAGAGAAAATATAATTAGCATAATATAATTAGTAGCTATTTTCTGAAAATTCGAATTTGGTAAGAAAAAAAACGTAAAATGAAGAAGGAGAAAGTTTAAATTTGCATATTTGCATATTTTGGTAAGAAAAAACGGAAAATAAAGAAGGAAAGGAAGAAATCTTAGGAAGATATAAATAGTATAGTAATAAAGAAGAAAGAGAAAATCTAAATTTGCATATTATTTTTTTAAAGAACAAATTATGGAAAAACTAACAAAATATATAAACAATTATACTGGTCAAAGAGAAGTGTCATGTCAGACTTTTATTGTTATCGTCCTTTTACCCCAATTATGACCCTCTTTTTTATATTTATTTATGAAGAAATAAAAATGTATCGATAAATATTATAGTTACAAAGTTGTTTATTCCATGATTTTAGATCTTCTTGATTTTTTTATGATATCTAACAATTTATGAGATATTTGAGATTGCATTAAGAAAGACGCTATTGATATTTTGATGATTTCTATGTGAATATTCAAATGTTATATGATATTTGAGATTTTAATCTTATAAATATCTAATAATTTATGAGATATTTGAGATCATTGAAAAACAATATCTAATATTCTTATGATCTCTTCAGGAATATATAAAAACTTATGAAATATTCAAAATAGCAAAATTACAGCAAAAGTATCTTTTTTATATCCCTGCAGCATATGAAAAACACAAAACTTTCATATGAAAGACATAAAAATTAATATTTCGTAAAATAATTACATTAAAAATTATAAATAATAAATACACAAGAGAGCTCACATATCAATTTTATATTGAAATAGAATAAATTATGTAATCCAAGAACTACATAAAGATGAAAAAGTTAAAAGCCAATATCAATGATTTCATATGTCAATATGTGGATGAGTTTTGATTTTTCATAAAGAATATGAAAAACTTGAACAAATAAATGATAATAATTTTGACCATTAGTGCTATTAACTCTTTTTTCTTTCTTCCCTTAATCTCATTATTAATGTCATTTATATTATTTCCTTAAATAATTTTATTTCTTTTCTATTTTTGTTTATACGAATTAACTATATATATATATATATATATATAGTTAGTTAGTTAGTTAGTTAGTTAGTTAGTCAGTTTGTCACATCCGGGAAGCACCCCCTAGAAGTAATCGGTGTCGTCGTCCTCGAAGAGAACTAATACTGACCTCTCAGCATTAATCATTACATTTCATAGGTTAAAAAGTGCGGAAAATTAAAATTTTTCATCTACATCTACTTCATAAGGTTTACTTAGACCTCTCACTTACACATAAAATATTTATAGCGAGTATACATAGACTACTCGTATAAGAAGATTACATAGTATACTATTTTTATGTCACGTATAGACAGCATACATAATATATTCTTTAAAAGGGATGTCTCATTTTAAACCATGTAAACAAAATAGAACATTACAAGCATAGCTCATACACAAATGTAAAAGTGCCACTTAGGGCTTACAACAATGTCTTTAAACAACATGAGTGAAATGATTGTATTTAGACTATATCAACGTAACATAGGTAAAGTGATAGAAAAGCATCAACCTCAGAACATGAGGGCATACCCACACATGGAGAAATGATCCAAGCCTTCCTTCAAAGTGGTCACGAACCTTTCAACGATCGACACCTAAGGGGGAAAAGAGAGAAATGGGGTTAGCACACCACTTGTACTAAGTATGGAATCATATGCACACACAACATAGAAATCATGCTAAAAAGGACATTTGTTCAAAATCATGTCAAGTTACTTTGAAAAGTCGTATGCACAATCAAGAACACATATAAGACAATAATCACCTATTCATTAAGACAATAACATATTCAACACAAGACCACCCTACTCAAGTTAAGACAAGTCAACATGTTCATATCTTAATAGAATTCATAATCAATGTAACTCCAACATCTTGTTACAACAACAAAGCATGCATAAAATTCCATGTCATAACAATACATACAAGACCCTTACGCATAATCCCCATCAAGTCTACAAGTGCAATGACCAAGTAAAGCTCCATAACCTTACTCAATCAAGTAAACCCAACCAAGAATCATAAGCAATGCCTAGCATCTCATAACATAACATCAATAGAAATCATCAACATATTTAGCAATATAGACAAATAGCATGTTCATACATGAAACCCACATCATATAATATCATCAATATATAAAGTCAACACATATATTTCATTCACTTTATAAGAGCATAAAACATAAGAACATTCTCCTAAGACTTCCCTCAAGGCCAACTAGTGCTATGTACAGGTAAAGTCCCATACCCCTACCTAGACTAAGTCAAACCCCTCAAGTCATCCTAGTTAGATTCCACTTTATTACTTCATTTTAATTTTGGGAACATCTTGCCTTAACCTACATAGACCACATGAGCCAATGTGGAATCTGGTGTCATGGAACCCTACACCGAAAGAAGGTGGACTACTTGCCAAGGTAGTACCAAAACATGAACATAACATCTATGTGGATCTACTAGCTACTATTTCTATGGGGGCAACATAGTTCAAGAACTAGGAGATGTAATTGGGACCCTCTTTATGCTACATGCATTATAGTCTCCAATCTCATGAGTACAATAGTGAACCTACCTTCCCTATTGGGAAGGGACACCCCTCACTACTAGTTCACTCGTTGCTAAGCTAAGTCCCTTTTGAAATGTCCTTAATTAATAATCATAACTTAGTTTAGGTCATAGGGTCGATCCCTTATATATTCATAGTCATTAGCTCAATAAGATTTGCATGAGAACACCTTTCATTACAACCATCATATATGAGATTATCACATAAACATCATTAATCATTATATCATAGTAAGACACATAGGTACTTCATAACCAACTTTATATCATTACATCATAAGCATAATCTCACAATCACATAATCAAGACATTTCAATTCAACATCATACCAAACCTAATATATCTCATCATACGGTATACTTCAATATAAATTCATCACTAAATACAAGTAATCATAATTGAAGTAAAGGTTTGAGATTACAAGACTTATCCCAATCTCCTTCACAAGTCATCATCATAGTCTTACCATAAACCAAGTCAATTAAAACCAAAAAATGGGTTTAATATCATCACACAATAGTAATTAATACAATAATGAAGTCAATTGAATCACTACACATCAATTCATCACTAGTTCATAACCAAGGGTTAGGGACTTGGGTCAATTTCATGATCTATTCCACAAACTAGGTTAACTCATCAAGAAATAGAATAATTTAATCATAATACATCATAATTTAAGTATAATACCCAAAATAAACCATAGACAATACAATTTAGAAAGTCAATTTCGTAATAGAAACAAACCACATGAAACTCATCTTTTTGAAATCAATTTTGGAAGAACCCTTTGGGGAAAGGAATCCCAAAGGTGAAAGGATCTCATACCTTGATAATTGTTGAAGTTTGATGGAGAAAAGTAGTCTTCTTTATTCCCTATAACCCTCTTTGACTTTGGTCTTCTATGGAGTTTCTTTGGGAGATAGAAAGTAGAAAGAAGGAAGAGCAATTGGGTTTTGGGAATTATGACAGTTGGGTTAGTTTAATTAGGTTTGGGGCTTTATATAAGTCATTAAATAACTTAATTAGACCTACCTTAACCCCTAATTAATTAACTAACCACATAATTAATTAATTGAACTAACTTAAAAATTGGCAGTAAACAGGGAACATGACTAACGAGACCCCGACCTACGGGCAGTAGGTCAGCCGACGACCAGGACGACCACGGTCCTGTGCAGTCGTCATTTTGGTCAGAGAGTGTCCAAAATGGAACCTTTACCAAAATGTCTAAGTGACCATCAACGGTGGCAATCGACGCCCCGTCGATTGGATCAAGCCTTATAGCCTGCCATCCGTCGATGGCTACTGTCTCAAGACAACTTTTAGCCAAAAAGCAAGGGTCCTCCTCAATGACCCTTTGGTTGGTCCATGGGGAGTCGTACCCAGAAGTTTCAACTATAAACCTACTCTAATATGTATTATACACCATACTACCAAATTCCATCGAATTCTGACTCCTAAACCCTTGTAAAATAAGCTAAGGCGCACTAGCACCTCTTGAACTAGTTTTCGGACGTCATGGACGTTTCTTGACGCTTTGATTCTAAAACTTCCTAAATGACTTATACACATTATATTTGACCTTAAAACAGTGTTACAACACTTAAACTCTCATGTTAAGCTATAGATTAGGCTTTAGACTTTCGGAGTATTACATTATCCCCCCCCCCCCCCCTTAGGAACATTCTTCCCCGAATGACACTAAAATCTTTTGAAGGGAAAGGATAGACTCAATACTAGCAGCTCAACCAACAACATGCAAAATCAATATGAGTTACCACTCAAATCATGTAAACATGACACTTACACAAAGCAACTCAAAATATCAATTATAACATATAAGAGCTCCACATCACAACATGAGGAATTTCCTTCTCACAACAACATGAGCTCAACATATCATCAAAGAGTCAATTGTGCCAAAACTCAACCTATCAACATGCTCACTATCATTTCATAAAGGCAAAAACATACTAAGTACTCAAATAAGAGCAAATCAAAACAAAGAGCATTTTTCAAATAAGTTTCATTTTTAGGCATGCTTATTCACTGTAACAATGCATATATCTTCACATTTTATCAAAATCAAATAAATTTCAAGTAAACTAATTATTTTCACTATTGATTGGAATAACTAACCTTAATCAACAAAGAGATGAGGGTCGACTTTATGTCGGCCTCCATGCTGGTCCCTCAACTAGGTGGTGCTTCCATAACACTTTTATGGAAGCCACCTCCATGTTCCTCAACATCTTTACTTGTCTATCAAGGATTTCAACCGGAGCCTCATCATAGAAGAGGTTCTCTTCTACACCTAGACCCTTAATAGGAAGAATGGACTCGGGATCACCGATCCACTTCTTAAGCATGGAGACATGGAACACCGGATGAACCGAAGCCAATTCGCTAGGTAATCTCAACTCGTATGCAACCTTGTTAACCCTTTGCAAAATTTCATAAGGACCCACATAAAAAGGACTCAACTTCCCTTTCTTGCCAAATCTCACCACTCCCTTCATGGGTGAAATTTTTAGATACACTTTATCTCCCTCTTCAAATTCTAAATCCCTTCTCCTATGGTCGGCATAAGACTTTTGCCATCTATAGGCTGTTTTCAACCGATCTCTTATCATATAAACTTTCTTCAAAGTCATATAAATCAATTTGGGACCCAAGAGTGAAGACTCGTCCACTTCAAACCATCCAATTGGAGAGCTACATCTCCTACCATACAAGGCCTCAAAAGGAGCCATACATATAGATGAATGGTAACTATTTTTATATGAGAACTCAATGAAAGGCATGTGTTTATCCAGTTTCCCTTGAAATCAATTATACAAGCTCTAAGCATATCCTCAAGAGTTTGAATAGTACGCTCTGGTTGACCATTCGTTTGGGTATGAAAAACGGTGCTTAGCTTCACCTTGGTACCCAAACCTTTTTGGAACGACCTCCAAAACCTAGATGTAAATTATGCACCCCTATCAAATATTATGGGTAAAAGAATACCATGGCGACACACAATCTAATCTATGAACATCCTTGCATAATCCTCCGCCGAGTAAGTGGACTTGACGGGAATAAAATGATCAGATTCGGTCAACCTATCAGCAACCACCCATATAGAATCATGTTGCTTTTATGTCCGAGGCGAACCTACCGCGAAATCCATATTTATGTCTTCCCACTTCCAAGTGGGAACTTGTATTTCTTGAAGTAAACAACTTGGATTTTGGTGCTCTACTTTCACTTGTTGGATATTTGGACATTTTGCAACAAATTCTGCTATGTCCCCCTTTAAGCCTTCCCACCAAAACACTTCCCTAAGGTCATGATACATCTTTGTAGAACCCGGATGAATGGAATAACGGAACCATGAGCTTCCTCAAGAATCCAGTTTCTCAAATCATCAACATTGGGGACACATAACCTTCCTTGATACCTCAAGACACCATCCCCCCTAAGGAGAATGACTCATTAAGCTTACCAAGAACAGACTCCTTCAACTCCATAAATGGTTGATCAAGGTGTTGCTTAGACTTCATCTCAACTACCAAAGATGATTCAGAGTTATGATGGACCATAAAACCACCACTCGGAGAATCTTCCAATCTAACACCCAGACGAGCCAACCTATGCACATTTTTCACTAGTTTTTTCTTGGATTCTTCTACATGAGACACACTACCTATGGTCATACTACTTAGAGCATCCTCAACCACATTAGCCTTGCTGGGGGTGCTAGAGAACACTCATGTCGTATCTCCAATAATTCCAACCACCTTCTTTGTCGGAGATTTAACTCCTTTTGAGTAAACACATATTTAAGACTATTTGTGGTTGGCATACAGATCAACATGTACACCATAGAAATAATGCCTCCATATTTTCAATGCAAATACCACGGCCTCTAACTCAAGATCATGAGTTGGATAATTCTTCTCATGCACCTTAAGTTGTCTAGAAGCATAAGACACTACTTTTCCATGTTGCATAAGAACACACCCTGAGCCCACTCGGGATGCATCACAATATACCACGAAGTCCATAGTACCCTCCGATAAAGTCAACACCGGAGCGGAGCTAAGCCGCTCTTTCAAGATTTGGAAGTTTCTTTCACATGCCTCTGAACACTCAAATTTCATACTTTTTTGGGTCAAGGTAGTCAAGGGAGATACAATGGACGCAAAACCATGTACAAACCTCCTATAATATCCCGCTAGACCCTAAAAGCTTCTAATGTCAGTTAAAGTCAATGGTCTGGGCCAATTCTTGACCGCTTCAATTTTCCTTGGATCAACCTCAACCCCCTCACTAGAGATGATATGACCAAGAAACGTCACCGACCTCAACCAAAACTCACATTTTATATACTTGGCAAATAGTTGGTTTTCCTTAAGAACTTGGAACACCACTCTCAAATAATCCGTGTGTTCACCCTCATTTTTTGAATATACCAAGATGTCTTCAATGAACACAATGGCAAATAAATCTAGGTAACTTCGAAAAACCCAATTCATGATATCCATAAATGCCGCCGGGGCATTAGTGAGACCAAAGGACATTACTAGAAATTCATAGTGACCATATCTAGTCCGAAATGCCATTTTTGGTATATCCTCACCTCTCACCCTAAATTGGTGATACCCCGATCTCAAGTCAATCTTAGAAAACTAGCTTGCCCCTTGGAGTTTATCAAACAAGTTGTCAATCTGAGGGAGAGGACACTTATTCTTAATAGTGACTTTATTGAGTTGGCGGTAATCAATGCACATTCTAAGGGTCCCATTCTTCTTCTTCACAAACAATACCGGTTCACCCCATGGAGAAATACTAGGTCTAATGAAGCCTTTGTCTGTAAGTCCTTGAGTTGAGCCTTCAACTCCTTCAATTCGGCCGGAGCCATCCGATATGGAAGAATTGAAATGGGTTGGGTATCCGCTAGTAAGTCAATATCAAAATCAGTATCCCGTTTGGGAGGGATTCTGGAAAGATCATTAGGAAAGACCTTCGAAAATTCCCTCATTACGGGGACTAACTCAACGGGAGGATTTTCGGAGTCGAAATATTTGACCCTTACAATATGGTATAAAAACCCTTTTGAGATCAGCTTACAAGCCTTTAGACAAGAAATTATACGACCTCTAGGAATAGAATTTCCGCCCTTCCATTCTAAGACGGGTTCATTTGGAAAATTGAACTTGACAATTCTTGTTCTACAATCAATGGAAGCAAAACAATCATGCAACCAATCCATCCCCAAAATGACATCAAAAGCAACCATATCAAGTTCTACTAATCCAACATGAGTAACTCTATTGGATAACATTATAGGACAATTTCTATATACCCTCTTTGCAACCACGGACTCACCTACCGGGGTGCTTACCATTAAAGGTTCATTTAGGATATAGGGAAAAACATCAAACTTTCTAGCTACCAAGTGAGTAACAAAAGATAATGTAGCACCTAGATAAAGTAAAGCATAAAAATCAATAGAGAAGACTTGTAACATACCCGTCACCACATCGGGAGAACTCTCTTGTTCACCCCCAGAGCGAAGAGAATAAAAATGATTCTTCTTTGGAGCATCCACATTAGAACCACTAGCTTGAACTTTCCCACTTCCTTTGTCTTTCCCCTTCAAATTAGGGCAATCCTTAACCTTGTGGCCACTCTTGCCACACCCAAAGCAATTGTCTGTCCCAACAAGGCAATCACCATAATGATTCCTGCCACACTTTCCACAAGTTGGCTTTTTTCTTGGTGAACTAGTACCTCTTCCATTTTGAGACTTAGGGTTAGACATCCTATCATCATAAGACTTTGGAATTTGGAAGGAACTTTATTAAAGAATCTCTTCTTGAACCTAGGCTTGTCTTGAATGTCAAGCCTACCCTTAGAAGAACCACTTTCATAAGACCTTGCCTTCTTGGCCTCCCTATTCTTCCTCCTTAACATAGTTTCTTCCACTTGTTGAGCATGATTAATGAGATGAGAGATATTCATATTATCATGAAGCATAACCGAATGACATTCTTCCACCAAGTCATCGGACACCCCCGTAAGAAAACGACTCATCTCATCCCTTAGGCTTGAAACCAAGGATGGAGCATACTTGGACATAAACTTCAAAGAGTAGTCAAGTACACTCATACCTCCTTGATGAAAGTTGATGAATTCTTCCACCTTAGATTCCCTCATCTCTCTAGGAAAGAACCTATCAAGGAAAGCCCTCTTGAATATCTCCCAAGTCACCGGACCACCCCTTAGTGCTCTATTATCCCTCCATTGCACGTAACCAAGTTTGGGCCACACCTTTGAGTTTATAGGACGCCAACTCGGCCTTGTCAATTGAGGTCACACCCATAGCATAGAGAATCTTATAGACCTCATCGAGAAAATCGTGTGGGTCCTCATCCGACTTTGACCTGAAGGACATAGGTGTATTCATTCTAGTAAAGTCTCTCAAATGAGAGGCCATATAGTTAGCATGTTGAGGCACTCGAGGTCCAACCTCCCTATTCATTTGGGTCGTCATGGCTTGGACTTGTGAAGTGACGATATTAGATTTAGAGTTCAGGACTTGGGTTAAAGTGAGAAAGTCTTCCCTTATATCTCCACCTATCATCGGTGTAGGAACAATCGGAACTTGATCACGCATAGCAACTTCTTCAGGTGGAGGCACTTGGCTGTCTTGTGGAGGAGCTTCGTTGTCATGAACCCCCGCATTAGCAATCTCTTCCTCGGCCCTTCGTGCCGCTTCCCTTCGAGTATTCATACATATAACCACGATACAAGGTTTAGGTGAAAGCACATAACAATACTCTAGAGGTACGACATAGGAATACAAGGAGATGAGAGTTTCTAAGCATCACATAGTCTCTAATTCATAAGTGTGGCGCACTTCACCATTACAAATAAGAATCTACATAGACTTGGTTTAATTAGACATCGTTTTTAGGGATATTCAATCTCATGCTCTGATACCAAGTTTGTCACATCAGGGGAGCACCCACTAGAAGTAACCGGTGTCGTCGTCCTCGAAGAGGACTAAGACTAACCTCTTAGCATTCGTCATTACATTTCATAGGTTAAAAAGTGTGGAAAATTAGAACTTTTCATCTACATATACTTCATGAGGTTTACTTAGACCTCTCGCTTACACATAATATATTTATAGCGAGTATAAATAGACTCCTCGTATAAGAAGATTACATATTTTTCTACTTTTATGTCACATATTGAAAACATACATAATATAATCTTTAAAAGGGATGTCTCATATTAAACCACCTAAACGGAATAGAACAATACGGGCATATCCCTTACACAAATATAAAAGTACCACTTAGGGCTTAAAACAATGTCTTGAAACAACATGAGTGAAATGAGTGTCTTTAGACTATATCAATGTAACATAGGTAGAGTGATAGAAAGACATCATCCTCGAAACATGAGGACATGCCCACACTTGGACAAATAGTCACGAACCCTTCAATAACCGAAACCTAAAATATTGGGGGGAAAGCGAGAAATGGGGTTAGCACACCACTTGTACTAAGTATGGAATCATATGCACACACACAACATAGAAATCATGCTAAAAAGGACATTTGTTCAAAACCATGCCAAGTTACTTTGAAAAGCCTTATACACAACCAAAAATACATATAAGATAATAATTACCTATTCATTAAGACAATAACATATTCAACACAAGACCACCCTACTCAAGTTAAGCCAAGTAACATGTTCATATCGTAATAGAATTCATAATCAATGTAACTCCAACATCATGTTACAACAACAAAGTATGCATAAGAGTTCATGTCATAACAATACATAGAAGACCCTTACTCATAACCCCATCAAGTCTACAAGTGCAATGACCAAGTAAAGTCCCATAACCTTACTCAATAAAGTAAATCCAACCAAGAATCATAAGCAATGCCTACCATCTCATAACGTATCATCAATAGAAATCATCATCATATTTAGCAATATAGACTAATAACATGTTCATACATGAAGCCCACATCATATAGTATCAACATATAAAGTCAACACATACATTTCATTCACTTTATAAGAGCATAAAACATAAGAACATCATCTTTAGAATTCCCTCAAGGCCAACTAGTGCAATATATCGGTAGAGTCACATACCCCTACCTAGACTAAATCAAACCCCTCAAGTCATCCTAGTTAGAGTCCACTTCATTATTAATGTCATTCATATTATTTCCTTAAATAACATTATTTTCTTTTCTATTTTTGTTATCAATTTATGTATATCTTTTAGATATTTCTCCTGCTAATTATTTATATTTATATGTAATAATTTCTAAAATAAAAAATGGGATAACACCCTTCTTAGTCTAGCATTGAAATTTATTTTATTTTCATTACACTTTTTCTAATTTTTAAAGACTAAAAAATTTACTTTAAAATTTTATAAAGCATAAAAAATAACCATTTATAATTCCTATGATCATTAGTGCTATTAGTTTCTTTTACTTCCTTCCCTTAATCTCATCATTAATATTATTTATATTATTTCTTAAATCTCTTATTTTCCTTCTTTCTTTTATTTTTTCCCCTTTCCTTTTGATTTTTCATTCCTATAAATATGTTATTATAACTTAATAAGAATTGCAAAAGTAATTTTATAAAAAAATTGCTTTACTTTTTTTTTAAATTTTTTTAAAAATAATATTATACACTATCATCATCATAATAATAAATAACAATAATAATAAGCTAAAATAACCATATATAATCCCTATGATCATTATTGTTATTAATTTCTTTTACTTCCTTCCCTTAATTTCATCATTAATATTATTTGTATTATTTTCTTAAGTCACTTATTTTCCTTTCTTTCTTTTGTTTTTTTCCTTTCCTTTTAATTGAACATTCATATTTATTTGTTAGAACTAAAACACAATTTCAAAAGTTAATGCTTTCCTCAAAAGTACCATTCTCTCTTTCTCTCTCTCTCTCTCTCTCTCTCTCTCTCTCTCTCTCTCTCTCTCTCTCTCTCTCTCTCTCTCTCTATATATATATATATATATATATATATATATATATATATATATATATATATATATATATATATATAACTTTGAGTGCGTTTGGGAAATTCAAAACGTTCTTTAATTGATTGTTTTTTTAAAAGAAAAAGTTAAAAGTAAAAAATTGAGTGTTCCCAACTTATGACTTTTATATATCCTTTAACTCATAAGCTACTTAAAACAATTCAATGCAAACACCCCCTTATATTTGAAAGCCCAAAACCTGTGCGGAAAAAAAACAAACATTTGAAAATTATATTGAAATTCTATAATTTTTAATGGTTAATACAATGACAATTCTTTGCTAATATTTTCTTTTCCCTTTTTGAGTTTTTCATTAGGTCATTACTCATTTTATTTGTTTTTTACTATTGATTTTGAATAACATGTAATGGTATATTTTATGGGTTACAAATAGTGTTTAATATAAGATTTAATGAGCAATTCACGTGAAAGCAAATAAGGTGAAGAAAGAACGTAACGAGTAAAGTAGATGTGAAATATTATTCTTACAATTTTTTTCATTCGAGACGCAATATTAAATATGCACAGTCCATTTACAATTTCAACATCTTTGTATCTTTTAAGTAGGTGTTCAAACACAGATTTTAAAAAATAAATAATGTTATTTGTTTCTTTTTCACGAGACAAATCCAATTCCAAAAAGTAATTATCTTTTATTTTGATTATTTTTATGGCGTTTTAAGTTATTTTAATGATTTATTTTTTGGTATCATTTGTTGATATGTAAAAGAAAAAATTGCGTGTCTAAGTAAAATATTATTTGTTTGAATTTAATTTTTGAAATACTAATAAATCGCGCGAAGCGCGGTTCAATTTACTAGTTTAACAATATAATACAATACATTTTAAGTAACAATAAAAAAAAACATCGTTCGTATAGTAAAAATACAATACAATACAATGGGTAGCAACAATCCAAACATAGTGTTAGTTGAAATTACTTGGCAGTTAAATAGAAATTGTAAGGATAAACTAAGATGATTTGTGAAGGATACTGTAGCAATCATAATTGCCACAAAACAATTGTCGTTATAACTACTAATCTTTAATGGCAATTAATAAAATTTACCAACTATAATAATAGATGCTAAAAAGGAATAATTAGCCATTATATATTGTATTTAGTGTCCGAAACAATTGTCTCTAACAATTATCGTTAAAACTAATATATTTTAGCGGCAATAATCATACCATTTACCAGCTTTTGTGAGAATGTCCACGAAAGGCTTTACCGAACCCCGCATCATCGGCTAAAGACCAATGGCTGGTAAAGGATATAGTGGCAATTTGTATTGTCGCCAATGTTTTTTTTAATTGCCATAAAGCCTTTTTTGTAGTAGCGGTAGAATCTTTGGCGACTCTGTGACATTTTCGACCTCCCTTGAACTCCATGGCTTAGTGAACTAGATCTGGTCCTATCAATTCTGCCTCACCAACTTCGAACCACCCAATAGGAGATCTGCATCTTCTTTCATAAAAAGCTTCATATGGAGCCATTTAGATGCTCGAGTGGTAGCTATTTTTGTAAACGAACTCAATGAGAGGTAGGTGATCATCCCAATTCCCCTTGAAATCAATCACACAGGCCCTCAACATATCTTCTAAGGTCTGGATAGTACGTTCCGCTTTCCTATCCGTTTGAGGATGAAAAAGCAGAGCTTAAGTTCACCTTAGAACCCAATCATTTATGGAAAGACTTCCAAAACTGAGCAGCAAATTGTGCACCTCTATCTGAAATGATCGACATCAGGATTCCGTGAAGTATCACCACCTCCTGAATGTATAACTTTACATAATTCTCTGCCGAATGAGTAGTCTTTACCGACAGAAAGTGGGCTGATTTTGTAAATCTATCGTCAATCACCCAAATTGAATCATGCTGCCTGCGAGACCTTGGAAATTCTGTGTTAAAGTCCATATTAATCATCTCCAACTTCCATTCCGAAAGTTCTATGTTCTGATCAAACCCTCCAGACCTTTGGTGTTCTACTTTCACTTGCTAGCGATTCGGGCACTTGGCGACAAACTCAACAATGACCTTCTTCATACCTTTCCACCAATATACCTCTCTCAAATCACGATACATCTTTGTGGAACCTGGATGAATGGAATATGTAGAGCTATGAGCTTACTTTATGACTCTCTCTTGGAGTTCATCCACCCTAGGTACACATAATCTACCTTGATACATGAGCACATCATCTTCCCCTTGTTAAAAAGCTAATACTCTTTGCTTATGTAAATTTGCCTTAAAATCAAGCAAAATTCGGTCTTGGTCTTGATTTTCTTCCACCTCTGACACTAGTGATGATTCCGCCCCATTGGTCACCACTATTCCTCATTCTATGGAATCCATAAGTCTGACTCCCAGGTATGCAAGTTTGTGCATATCTTTGGCTAACTCCCACTTTTCTTCCTCAACATGGGTGGTACTCCACATGGATAACCTGCTTAAAGCATCAGCAACCACATTAGCCTTACCTGGGTGGTGAAGAATACTTATGTCATAATCCTTGAGTAATTCTAACCACCTCCTCTGTCTGAGATTGAGCTCTTTCTGGGTGAACACATATTGTAGGCTCTTGTGAATAGTGAATATATCAACATGAACACCATATAAGTAGTGACGCCATATTTTCAAGGCAAAAACTACCGCAGCCAACTCAAAGTAATGGGTTGGATATTTTTTCTCATGAACTTTCAACTGTCTTGAGAAATAAGCTATAACCTTGCCATTCTGAATTAACACACAACCCAACCCAACTCTAGATGCATAACAGTACACCACGAAACCTTTAGTACCCTCTAGTAAGGTCAAAAATGGGGCAGTAGTCAACCTCTTTTTCAATTCCTGAAAGCTTTTCTCACAATCTTCAAACCATTGAAACTTAACTGTCTTGTGAGTCAACTTGGTCAAAGGAGACCTAGATAGATGAAAACCCCTCAACAAACCTTTTATGGTAGCCAACCAAACCCGAGAAACTCCTTATATCAGTTAGAGACGTGGGTCTAGGAGAACTATGAACTACTTCTATCTTTTGGGTATCAACTTTAATCCCATCACCGAAAACTAAATGGCCCAAGAATGCCACAGACTTAAGCCAAAACTCACACTTAGAGAACTTGGCATACAACTCTTTATGTTTCAAAGTCTGAAGGACTGTCTAGAGGTGACTAGCATGATCTTCTTCTTTCCATTAATAGATCAGAATGTTATTAATAAAAACTATTACAAACATATCTACATAAGGTTTAAAGACTCTATTCACAAGATCCATGAATGCTGCTGATGCTTTGGTCAACCCAAAGGACATGACGAAAAACTGATAATGCCCAATGTTGTTCTAAAAGTTGTCTTAAGAATGTTACATTCTGTAACCTTTAATTGATGGTAGTTGTTGCTCCCTAGTACACAAGCAAGTGTACATGGTCACACAAGTAATATAGTTTCTTTCATAAATGAGTTATCATTCCCAAGGGACTTATGATCAACTTATATTCACACTTAATTTCACAATTAAAGAGAAAAGTAACTACTTCACAGATTGATTATTTTGTGATTAATTACGACTATTATGGACTAGATATAAAGTAAACAATGATGAACAACTTTGATGCAATGTTTCAAGAAAGATTTAAAGCAATTCCAGAGTTGTAATATATAATGAATGTCGTGTATCGTAAGATCCGCTTAGAACTAACTTCAGTTATCAAATTATTAGTTTATAGGGTTAATAGTATGATCCAGGTTAACCACCTCTCGTCTCCTACCCCAGTTAGATATCTAACTACATCGTTGAGCGGGGATAAATAGACTAACTGCTGAGCATTTATATTTCATCCTATTTTGTAACCAAGCAAGGTGTTCGTTTTCCGTGCGTCACTCTTGAACATTAATCTCCTCAATTTAATGGGCGGACCGAGCTCTCCATATTCTTTGTGTGTAAGGCCCTGGCGCGGCGCGCCTGCCAGTGCATCTCAATATTGGCTCTAAGCGACAAGCCCTGGCGTAGCGCGCCTGCCAGTGCCCCTTGCCTAGGTGCTTCCACACTTAGTCATTTTTTCGACGTCCGTCTCTTTTCCTAGTTTTTCTTCGCTCCAGCTCCAATTTCTCCTAGAGTTCTTGAAATGACTAATCATGTGTGTTACGACCTGATTTCGAAAACTAAAGGTTTCGAAGCCGATTTCGCAACTTTGGGCAATTTTGTTAAAGTTTTTTTAGAAAAATTTTAATTTAGGGAGTCGCCACTTATTTTTTAGGAGAAAATAAGAAAACCATTTAAAATGAATTTCAAAAGAAAAACAATAAAACCAAAGTCTTGGGTAAGGGTTCAATTAATTTTCTAAGGAAGGGTTTAGGCATCTTAGAAAATCCGCTAACACACGGTTGACCGACGGATTTTAACATTTGGCTATTTAAAAATAAAACTTACATTACATAAACAAAAAAGCTTATTCATTTATTATTATTATTTTTTGAAAATGAGAAATCTTTTGATACTTGTACATTTGTATTATCCCAAATAATGAAATAATCCAAATATTAAAGTGCCAAAGTAAAATTATAACTTAACAATTTATCCGAGTCGAGTTTTTGAGTCGAATAATCAACACAATCACTTAGACGTGGATTGAAAGCTAAATACTAACTATGAAAGAATATGGATAATTCTCAAGTTAGTCTTGAAGCTTAAATTGCCTAACTTAAAAGAGTTTAAAAATTTGAAAACTTGGCAAAAACAAGTAACAAAAAGATATGTCATTAAAAACCTCCAAAGGATTCACCTAAGTTAAGGAAAAGGTTAATAAAAGTTAGCATTCATAATAAATAAAATAATAATAACGATATTAAGTTAATATTGAATGAAATTTTCAGCCCCTGTTCGACCATTATGAGGGCTGAGACACTGCGAACTGCTGCTTCGTCAATTTTGGGATTTTAACCCAGTTTTGCTCTTCTTGTTTTAGCCTTTTGAGGCAGCTGCTACTGCTGGATTTTTTTCGGGTCTCAACCCGATATATCAGCTTCTTATTTTTTGCTATTTGCAAGAGGTTGACTCGAAGAGAATCGGATGCAAAGGGATGGGAAGTCCAGGTAGACTCCAACAAGATAGTTCATACAAAGAAAAAAAAGAATAAGAAGAATGGATTAGCAAGTGGATTTAACAAGGCGTAAATGAACACCAAACCTTAAACTCCATAATTCAAAGATCAAACAAGTAGGAGTTAAAGGATCTCCAACACGTCATAACAGTAATTCTTACTTCCACAAAGATCAAACGAGTAGGAAATCAGTGGATCCCATAGTTGTTCCCGTTAATCACAACTCAACTTTAACTATGAGATATTAGCAATAATGATTAACTTCAAGCAAAAGAAATGAATAGTTGTCAACAACCAAAATTTTAAAGGAGTACAACTAAAGGAAATCAGTCCATGTTACTATCAATATTTGATTTCCAACAAGACAGACATGCTAAAGAAAAAGTTCTGGCACAATAGAGACAACCTTCAACACTTCAGCAACACAATCGATAAGCAATTTAAGAACTAACAAGTTCGACATAGTATTTCAATACCAAACATTAGATGCGGGGGAGTACACTACTTGTATGCATTTAAAGAGTGCAGTGAGGGGAAGAAAATCATCAAAAACAGAGGAAGACACTTAATTTCCAATCCTAACATATTTATTTCTCATTCAAACCTAGAAACAACACAATCATAAATTCCAATCACATATTTAAGCCAAAAGAAGATCAAAACATAGATAGGGAAAGGGACAATTGAATGTTTACCATAAAACATAACAAACTAAAAAAAGACTTAAGGTGACCGTTTAAGAATACAAGACTACTCAACTTGAAACATATAGCTATCTTAAGACAATTCAGCACATAGAAAGTAATATGAACAACTAAACTTGAAACATGAATTTTTACAACATGAATTACAACAACATGAGTTACTGGGACAGTTTAACAAATTTTAACATTTCAAAGAAATGGGAAACATTTAAGAGAGCCAATAACCAGATCACAACAATATCGAATTTGAACTTGAAAACATGTCTTTCCCGGAAAACCTAAGATACTAATCCATTATAAAATGTAATCTTTATGTCAAGCATACTCATCCTATATCTTAAACTAGGAGGACGAATATATATATATGAAAAAAGCAATTTTTTTTACGTGTTGTTGTAAGGAAGTGACGCTCCAATAATAATTTTAACGTGTCACGTTGAAGAAAGTGACGCTCCAATAATAGAGAATAAGGTTGTAATAGAGTAATCTGATCAGCTTTTTGTAGTTTGTCAAGCTGGTGATTTCTCCAGTTGTCATTACAACTTTGTCGTTCCTGCGCTCATAGAAAAGTTGTTGGAAAAGAACAGAGAAATTAACAAATGTCAAGACTTTTAAACGCGTCAAGACGATCTGGTAGCCATGGAGAACGAGAGAATCTGGAAGAACGGTTTTGCGAACTTATAACGTTGAAAGGAGGCGCTAATGGTCGATTAGGGATTTCACATGAGATGTGTCCCTACTTTAAATCGGTAATCTCTTATAAAGAGAAGACTGGTTTGATAAAGGAAATTTTTGAAATTTGAAGTTGAACGGAAGATTTTGAGAACTTTAAACTATTTCAAAAAGTTGCCCCTGTTTCCGGTCAAAGGGTACTTAATTAAAATAATTGGTGAGAAACGAGAATGACTGATTCAAAAGATGCCCAGTTTCCTCTGAGGTCTGTAGTTTGAAACAGTATGAAGATCGAATCCTTATATAAGATTGCCTACGTATCTTGTTGGAACAAGAAATCAGGTCTGACGTAGTTCGAACCTGAAACTTAATGGAATTTTTAAAGAATGAAAGATTTTCCTTAAAAAGGGCGAGAGATTTGAAAAATAAGGGAAAAAAAATCTCTTCAAACAAAATAAAGGATAAGAGTCAGTTTAGATTGGATCCTTGGTGTCAGGAATCCTTCATAATAACATTTTCGGATAAGCACTAGTGTGTCCTTTGTCTAGTGATGTCTGGGCTGATCTTTTAAAAATCGAAAAGATCTCTTGAAATTTCGATTCCAATTCTGATGACACCTGCAGAGTTCAGAGGTAATTAGTAACAGAATAAGATTAACAAAGTAAAAGATAAGTTTTCAGATGAAGTCGTTCGGCTTATATTGGTCTGGATAACGTATTATGGTTTTCGCCATTGTGCCAAACTGTCCCATCTGGTAAAAATATAAAATGTGTAAGTCACAGTAAATTGAAAGGAAAATTTTAAAAGATGAGCAAGAGTAGAAATCATCTGAGTCATGACGAGGCCACTGTGGGTCTAATGATGTGTCGTAACTTTATAGTTCCTGCATCCAAAGAAAAATTCTTAGTTTTAAGAGACTGATTCGTGTTGGATTTGTCTTGCCATCCTGATGCTCCTTTGCCTTCTGGATTACAAACTTGTTTGGTCTTGAAATGTCGCTTGATGGAATTTTTTAGGACCCTCCTCAAAAATTCTGCCCCAGTTTAAAACATGACATAAATTTTGAACTTTCTGTAGTTTTCAGTTGAATTTTTGAGTAAATCTCAAAATTTCTGCCCCAGTTGCAACTTTGGAGTGATCCTTGATTCTGGATTGTCGAATAAAATTCTCTTTCAAATGAATTTTGAGATCCTCTCAAAATTCTGCCCCAGTTTTCATTATAAAGAGAAATGAAAAAGTTACGGGGAATATGACCGAGCCGTTGTGGCGCCTACGTATCCCGTTGAGCAGGAATCAGGTCAAACATAGTTCCAACTCTTGAGGATTAACAGGACTAGAAAAATTTTAACTAAGGAAACTACCGAGGCCGACATAGGCCGCCTACGTATCTCATTCTTGAGAATTCAGGTTGAACGTAGTTCAAGTACAAGAAAACTTTAAAAAGGGATAAAGGGGTGACCGAAGCCGACATAGGCCGCCTACATATCTCATTCTTGAGAATTCAGGTCAGACGTAGTTCATTACAGATGAAAGATACTTAAAAGGGAAATCAAATCCGAACAAACGCTTACAAAGAAGCAAAGCGATAAAAGTGCGATTACAGAGAAATAAAACAAACTTCAAATGCAAGACTTAAAGATGTCAAAAGTGCAACTTCCAGGAAACTTGCTTCTTCTTTGCAACTGGTCATGCTAACAACTACTCCTTATGCTTGGGTAGTAGATTGGTGTTCACATTTGGTGGAGCTTGAGCAAGTTTAGCCACCTCGTTGTCAATCAAATCCTGAATTTTGTGTTTGAGAGTGATACACTTCTCGGTATCATGACCAACAACCCCTGAATGATAAGCACAACGCTTACTTGGGTCATACCACTCGGCTGAAGTATTTACAGTCTTGGCTTCCACTGGATGAAGTATTCCTTCCTCTTTCAATCTCTCAAAAAGTTGACTGCGTGTCTCGCTCAATTGAGTGAAGACTCTGGCAGTTTTTTTCTCAAAATTAGGACGAGGTGCATTGTTTCGAGGATTTTGCATTGGTCGTGGAGAGCGAAATATTGACTGATTGTTGCAAACATAGTATTGTGAATTAGAATAGCCTGGAGGTGGTTGACGGTTATATGATGCAGCTCCTCGGGTCGTTATCATCATAACTTCTTTCTCCTTTTTCTTTCCAAAAGAACCAGTTTGATAGGTTCTATTAGCAAATTAAGATGCGGCGTAACTCATTATTCTGCCAGTTTTGAGACCGTCTTCAATCATTTCTCCAGCTTTGATAACTTCTGCAAATGTCTTTCCACCCATTGTCACCATTCGTTCATAATATTCTGAGTCTTGAGCCTAAATGAAGTAAGTGATCATTTCTGATTCCTCCATAGGTGGGTGCACCCTAGCAGCTTCCTCTCTCCAACGAATGGCATATTCTCGAAAGCATTCAGTCGACTTGGGTTTTAGCTTGGTAATAGAGATTCTATCAGGAGCGATCTCAACATGAAACTTGTAGTGATCCACAAAAGCATTCGCCAGATCATCCCAGGTGCGCCATTTGGTCACATCTTATTTAGAGTACCACTCTAATGCTTTTCCAGTCATACTTTGATTGAACAGCTTGATTCTTATACCTTCATTGTTTCCAACGCCAATCAACTTTTCACAGTAAATTTTCAAGTGAAAGAACGGATTTCCTGATCCACTAAATTTCTCAAACTTTGGAATCTTGTAACCGGGTGGCAACTCAACCTCAGGAAATATGCACAATTCTTCTTATCTAACACTCTGGCTACTATCGAACCCCCGAAGACCTCTCATAGCATCCTCCAAGCTTTTCATCTTTTTATTCATCATTTCAGCATCAATTGATTTTCCATCACCCTCAGTTTCAATATAGTGATTAACATTTGGGCGGTGAAACTCTGGAGTCTTGGTAACAAGGGGAGCGGTGACATAAGTGTACACTGGCAGAGTGTGATGTGTTACCGTTGGAGCTTTTGGAGGAGCAAATGTGTACATAAGAGGAGTATCCTGAGTTGAATTAGTGAGTGAGGCGCTTTGAGTTTGCTGAAAGGTGGTAAAGTGATCTCCTTGATAAAACTCAGTCGAAGTCGGATACACAAGTGGCATGGGCCCCTTTTGGCGAGCATCAGGTGGTTGATTCGGAGAAGCAGCTTGGTATTGAGCTACTAGGAGATTCAGTGTGCTAATTTGTCGCTCTAGACGAGCAATGACTTCCATAGGTGATTCTGTTGCTACTGAGGCACTAGGATTGGCCGGGATAGATGAAGTGGGGATCATTTCGGACGAAACAACCGTGTTGATAGTGGAATCCATTTTTGATCGAGTTCTCTTAGTAGTCCAAGTAAGAAATGAAGAGTCTGTAGAGCTTCCCTTGACCTTAGACCGTGTGAAATATGAATGTTCTGCCAGCGAGTACTTTGATGAAGTGAGCAAGTTTGATTACCAACACAAACCAGTCTCCCCTTCTAAAAAAAACAACTCAAAAATGAGAAAGTTAGTCCATTAGTCATAATAATCAAACAAAATAACATATAAGACGAATAACATTTGTTTTGCTTAAAACAAATTAGTCCAAAATTCGGGGAGGTGAAAACTTTAAAAGGTGATCAAATGGATAAAACTTGATCATATATGAACTCAATTTTTGACGGAAGAAGGGTATTTGAACAAAACAAACTACATGATTTGAGTAAAAATACAGGTGTTTATTTTTGGAAAGTTCAATTGAAAGCTCTTTTGAGAAACAAATATGTCTTAATATTGACTAGAAACTAACAAAATGTTTAGTAATACTGGTTAGGTAGGTGTAAAAAATAATTTTCAAGAAACGACGAGGTCAACGTGAATTTGAATGATGACCTAACAATTTTTTTTAAAGCTCTATTGAACCTAAAACTTGAGTGATTTTGAACGTATTTTGGTAATGGAGTTGTAATATTTTGGAAGGTTTGAAAATTGGATTAATGTTCTAAGACATTGAAATGGAATAATGGACCAATTATGCTTAAAGCAAAACATATGTATATAAACACATAGGTCAAACAAGCACAAATGAAACAAAATATGTAACATTTAACACACAAATAATATATAACGCCTCCTAACATACATGTGACCTTTTAAGCCAAAGGTAAGCCTAACGTTTGAAGGATGTGTACACCATTTGTAAATCGTTCCATTGCCCCCCAAAAAATTTATACAAAATTTATAAATAAAACAAACGGGGATACATAACAGAAGGGGAGGGAAATAAATAGCAATCCCACGCAGGGGTACAATGGTAAACTAAGCTAAGCTTCCATATGAATCTTCATTCCCGAACTTCTTGATGCTTTTGAATTTCTTCTTGATGAGAAACTTCATTTGAATTTAAACAAAGAAACTACCTATAAAAACAAAAACCCCAACCCCAAAGGACAATGGTATTTACAAATCGACATACATATCCTTCAAATTTAACAAATAATTGGATGATCGTCTTATATTGACCGGCGGTCAATTAGACTCAAGGTGGTCTTCTAATGGGTCCAATACACCTTGGGTATTGGATCATCTTAGGTTAATGAACCTAAAAAGGATTTTGGCTGAGCTCTAACTTAGTGACTAAGAGTGGGCTTTGTTTATTGTGGATAGGTGACCCAATCGGACTACTTGGGTTGGGACAGTTAACGACCGTTGACTATCCAGTAGTCAACTACATTCGTCAGGGTGTCACGAAAAAAGCTTGGTTAACGAACGACTGCGAACCCGCATAATCGTCCTTTAAGTAAAAACAAAAATAAATGTTGTTTGACGGAATAAATGTTATGCATGCAATGACAGTAATATACGAATTTAAACACATAATTGCATAAAACAACATTTAATACAAAAGAAGGTTAGGCAAACAATAAAATTCTTTTGGTTAGAACCTAGATGAATCCCCAGCGGAAGTTGCCATTCTGTTACGACCTGATTTCGAAAACTAAAGATTTCGAACCCGATTTCGCAACTTTGGCCAGTTTTGTTAAAGTTTTTTTAGAAAAATTTTAATTTAGGGAGTCGCCACTTATTTTTTAGGAGAAAATAAGAAAACCATTTAAAATGAATTTCAAAAGAAAAACAATAAAACCAAAGTCTTGGGTAAGGGTTCAATTAATTTTCTAAGGAAGGGTTTAGGCATCTTAGAAAATCCGCTAACACACGGTTGACCGACGGATTTTAACATTTGGCTATTTAAAAAAAAAACTTAGATTACTTAAAAAAAACTTATTTATTTATTATTATTATTTTTTTTAAATGAGAAATCTTTTGATACTTGTACATTTGTATTATCCCAAATAATGAAATAATCCAAATATTAAAATGCCAAAGTAAAATTATAACTTAACAATTTATCCGAGTCGAGTTTTTGAGTCGAATAATCAACACAATCACTTAGACGTGGATTGAAAGCTAAATACTAACTATGAAAGAATATGGATAATTCTCAAGTTAGTCTTGAAGCTTAAATTGCCTAACTTAAAAGAGTTTAAAAATTTGAAAACTTGGCAAAAACAACTAACAAAAAGATGTCATTAAAAACCTCCAAAGGATTCACCTAAGTTAAGGAAAAGGTTAACAAAAGTTAGCATTCATAATAAATAAAATAATAATAACGATATTAAGTTAATATTGAATGAAAGTTTCAGCCCCTGTTCGACCATTATGAGGGCTCAGACACTGCGAACTGCTGCTTCGTCAATTTTGGGATTTTAACTCAGTTTTGCTCTTCTTGTTTTAGCCTTTTGAGGCAGCTGCTACTGCTGGGTTTTTTCGGGTCTCAACCCGATATATCAGCTTCTTATTTTTTGCTATTTGCAAGAGGTTGACTCGAAGAGAATCGGATGCAAAGGGATGGGAAGTCCAGGTAGACTCCAACAAGATAGTTCATGCAAAGAAAAAAAATAATAAGAAGAATGGATTAGCAAGTGGATTTAACAAGGCGTAAATGAACACCAAACCTTAAACTCCATAATTCAAAGATCAAACAAGTAGGAGTTAAAGGATCTCCAACACGTCATAACAGTAATTCTTACTTCCATAAAGATCAAACGAGTAGGAAATCAGTGGATCCCATAGTTTTTCCCGTTAATCATAACTCAACTTTAACTATGAGATATTAGCAATAATGATTAACTTCAAGCAAAAGAAATGAATAGTTGTCAACAACCAAAATTTTAAAGGAGTACAACTAAAGCAAATCAGTCCATGTTACTATTAATATTTGATTTCCAACAAGACAGACATGCTAAAGAAAAAGTTCTGGCACAATAGAGACAACCTTCAACACTTCAGCAACACAATCGATAAGCAATTTAAGAACTAACAAGTTCGACATAGTATTTCAATACCAAACATTAGATGCGGGGGAGTACACTACTTGTATGCATTTAAAGAGTGCAGCGAGGGGAAGAAAATCATCAAAAACAGAGGAAGACACTTAATTTCCAATCCTAACATATTTATTTCTCATTCAAACCCAGAAACAACACAATCATAAATTCCAATCACATATTTAAGCCAAAAGAAGATCAAAACATAGATAGGGAAAGGGACAATTGAATGTTTACCATAAAACTTAACAAACTAAAAAAAGACTTAAGGTGACCGTTTAAGAATACAAGACTACTCAACTTGAAACATATAGCTATCTTAAGACAATTCAGCACATTGAAAGTAATATGAACAACTAAACTTGAAACATGAATTTATACAACATGAATTACAACAACATGAGTTACTGGGAAAGTTGAACAAATTTTAACATTTCAAAGAAATGGGAAACATTTAAGAGAGCCAATAACCAGATCACAACAATATCGAATTTGAACTTGAAAACATGTCTTTCCCGGAAAACCTAAAATACTAATCCATTATAAAATGTAATCTTTATGTCAAGCATACTCATCCTGTATCTTAAACTAGGAGGACGAATATATATATATGAAAAAACAATTTTTTTAAAATCTAAAGACTCCAACTCCAACAAGCTCAACATAGCATTTTAGTAACACATTTTGTGGTGGAGGAGTAAACGACTTGTATTTTATAATATGAATTTTAAGAGGCAGTGAGAAGGAAGGAAACCATCAATTACACAACACGAATTTAAAATAAGGATAAAACATTAAATAAATTCAAGAGCATACACTCCAACTCCAGGTTCAAGAACTCAACTAAAATAGTGAGGTAACATACAACAAATAAAAAGGGCATGAAGATAGGTTGCGGAATAGTCGCGATCCTATTCTACATAGTTATTCCGACTTAATCAGGAACAACAACTAAAAGCACACACATGAACAGAAACTTACTCTACCCAAGGAACAACAAAACAGAAACTAAAAAATTTCATCCAAAATCAACATGACTTATATAAAATAGTCTAAGATAAAAGTTATAGAACTCAAATAGGCTAAGGCATGCTAGAACCTCATTGAACAAGTTTTCGAACGTCATGGACGTTCTTTGACGTTTTGATTATAAAAATTCCTTTATGACTTATACATACTATTTTTGACCTTAGAACAGTGACACAACCCTAGACACTCATATTAGGCTCTAGAACACGTCTTAGACTTTCAGAGTGTTACATTAAGTCTTTAAAAATTTAATAAATTAAATGAATAATACAGACTTCTCAACTATACAAACTATCTATATATGGAGCCTCTAACTGATAATGATGGAAGTCGGGACAAGTCCCACGACATCTTGTGTCACGCCCCGAACCTACACCCTGGACATGGCCGGCACTCAATGACCGTCGCTGGCCTTGAGTGAACCCTTTGCCTTACTTACTTAACTGAGAGGAAGACTTAACTCAATATAAGAAGACATTCTCATAAAGTAACTTGAATTAAAATAGCTTGGCCAAAATGGAACTTAATTCTCATAATAGAATATTTGTAGTGAAAATTATGAGAGAATCAAGCCTAAATTGTCTGACTATTTATCTGCTTATGAAGCCTCTATACAACATCCTATAAAAGAAAGACTGAAAAACATGACCTCTAAAATGCAAGGAGGCTCACCACTGACTCCGAGTGCTCAGCTGGATCAACGAGGCGCTGGATGATGCTGATCCTAGTTACCTGCGCCTGCATCATGATACGATGCTGGCAAATTGGTATCAATACATTGAATGTACGAGTATATGAGTTGGAATGCTAATATAACTTAAGCTTGAAAAGAGTAAGAAGGAACACTTACATTGGCTCTGCCATGAATAACTTAACTTAACATAAAGCAGGGACACATATGCAATATATATAAAATCTTGTAAAACAATATAAACACTTAGTTCATTAAAGAAAATGCATAATAACTCAACTTAACTTATATATGAAGTAATATAGTTT
This sequence comes from Solanum sitiens, assembly GCA_016801875.1. Taxonomy (NCBI): domain Eukaryota; kingdom Viridiplantae; phylum Streptophyta; class Magnoliopsida; order Solanales; family Solanaceae; genus Solanum; species Solanum sitiens. Next base: position 31,398 of record JABWTJ010001429.1, on the reverse strand, counting down.
CTGTGGGAGATTCTCTAACCGAAAACCACCACTATGAGCCTAAGTGGTGATACAACGTCTTGCCCACACTGCCGGAATTGTTCTATACTTTGCCGTCGCATAGAACTACTTAACTTAGTATATCCACGAGCTTATCTTACATGATCATCTAAAAAGTATGAACCGTTAATACCAATGATGGCTACATGGTTTTCATGGAGACTTGAGTTAATATGAAATCTCATCCCCACATTGGTGCTCAATAATACTCCCAAAATATACTTTAGCTCATGCTTTTAAAACAACTTCCTAGCTTTGGGTTGAGATATTTGCTCAACACTTTTAGCTTTAAAAAACTCTATTGAAATCAATGTTCCTTTTACTTGTTCAACACTCTTTTGGGAAATATTAGTTTCCACTTAACTTAAATATGAAAATATTTATAAACTTTTAGGGAATACTTAGTTCCCTTATAAATTTTGAGAAATGATCTCTACTCTTTACTCTTTGCTTAACTTGAAACTTGAGTCTTAAATCAACTCTTAGGGAATACTTAGTTCCCTTATATTTCTTGAAGGAAAGACTTCAACTTTTTATTCTTTACTTTAACTTGAAACTTGATCCTTAAAACGAAGTTAAAATGTTTAATAGAGACTCTTGAAAACCTTTAAGAACCTTGCTTTTGACTAGCTTCTTAACTTTAGACTTGACTCTTAACTTCTTTGACTTTGATCATAACTTTCCTTGAATTGCATTATGGATTCAAGGTTATTATTCGTGTTATTTGATGATTTTTACGTGCTTAGAAATCATTTGAAGTAATTAGAATCATTAGAGAGTATTAACATACCTTAGAAGGACTTAAAAGGGCAAAACTACGAAAACTGAGCGGAAATGTCAATTTGGGCGCGTTCGGGGCGTGCCGCGCCAGACCTTTTGGTCTGAGGCACCTTTCTGGAGCACTGCAGGCATGCCGCACCAGGACCTTTGGCGTAGATGAGGAACTCCGCGCTTGGTGCTGCCTCGGTGTGGCTGACGAACTTCTCAACTTTGTTTTTCAACGTTAAACCCCCTAACCCTCCATAGTTCTTTTCTCAAATCCTTAGATCACTAATACCTCCAATACCCAATAGATCTAACTCGAAAAACAACTCGAAAATAAAGAATCAACATCAATGGGTATTCGAACAACTCCACTAATAGGGATTTGAAAAGATTCATTAAGAATTCACTTCTTAACATGCAAAAAATTCTAAAACCACTGAATTAAAACAAGTTTTTTTGTGTGGATGAATTAACCCAACAGGAATGATCTCACATACCTTGATAGGGATCACCCCCAACGAATTCTACTCACAATTTCTTGGCGTTCTTGGCGAATCCTTGATCTTTCTCCCTTTCCTTCTTCTCTTCTCTCTTCTCCAAGTCCTAAGCGTAAAGTTAAACTTTCTAATCTGACTAAAATTGGTTTTTACCCCAAATAAATCCCTATAACGAAATAGAAAATTAATTGGTGAAAAGACTAGTTTTCCCTTCCTTAAATTCGGATTGGGACCTTCCTTAATCCAATAGCCCAACTTTCGAAAGACATATCTCCCTCATACGATATCAAAACTGTGAAAACTCGGCGGCGTTGGAGAGATCACTCCAAGGGGTTCCAATCATCTCAAGAACTAACTCTATAACTCATCCTTATCTAGAAGCTATGGCCGTTTGAAAATTACCAAAACTCACTTTCTTAACTTAGGAAATTTTCCAAATTTTCCCCTTTCTTTCTAAAAGTGATTATTTTCAGTTTCTTAGCTATTTCGAGCTACGAGATGTTATAATATTTCTCCTTGGGAACATTCGTGATCGAATGAGATTTCTTTCACTAAGCTAAGAATAGTAACCTCAAGTTTAACACTGAATAAATCAAAAGCAAGTAATAACATGTTTACTCATAGTTTATAAAGTACTAAGAAGAGAATTAGTACATTTATCTGCATCCTCTCCGAATTCAAAGAGATGTGGATATCATTTCTTCATATCCTCTTTAGTTTCCCAAGTCGTTTCTTCAATTAATTGGTTCCTCCAAAGGACCTTGACTGACGCAACTTCCTTTGTTCTCAACTTGCGAACTTGGAGATCTAAAATATGAACCGGAATCTCTTCATAGGATAGGCTATTCTTAATCCCAGCATTTTCAGTTGGTATAATCAATGAAGGATCACCCATTCACTTCTTCAACATGGAGATATGAAATACATGGTGAACCGTTGCTAACTCTTGTGGTAGCTCCAACTCATAAGCTACATTGTCAATCCTCTTGGATATTCTATAATTACCAATATACCGAGGACTAAGTTTTCTCTTCATACCAAACCTCATAACACTCTTCATGGATGAAGCTTTCAGGTATACCCAATCATCCACTTCAAACTCCAACGGCCTTCTCCTAACATCTGTGTACACTACTACGAAAAAGATGATTAGCGACTATGGTTTTGTGGCAGTTAATTAATTATCCTTGATTCACTTACAAAATCCAAATGTTAGCGGCAATTCAATATTAATCGGGAAAAAACATATTATTAGTGGCAATTAAATGGAATCACTGCAAAGGATATACAAATTAATATTTTTTTCTCTTTTTTGTCTCCCTTCAATAAGCTTTATTAGAACCAATTTACTTAATTAGTTAGTTCAATCCTCTTTTTTTTCCCTAACAAGTTGATTAGTTCCTTCCACACATTTTTTTCATGAGTAACTGGTTTACTTCTCTCCAAGCTATCACCACCTCTTTCTCCTTATGGTCTTGCAATTTATTTCTCTGGTAAAATTTGTTGTAAACTTCCTTACTCTTTTGCTCGTTCAAAATATGTTAAGCACAATATTCATGGGATGCTATGAAAGGTCTCTATCCGCATGTTGTTTTACATTGTTGATTATAGCTAGTGGGTTGTATGTATATTCTTTGTTTTTTTGTGTAAGGTGGGGTTTAAATGAGAAGAGATCTATGGGTCTTTTGAGAAGTTTCGATAAGGTAAGAGTATTTTGTGACATTAAAATTTCTTGAAATAATTTGTGGTATGAACGTGATTTCTTATGCAATTTCATGACACTGTTCTTCTAATTCGTCTTGAATTTTTTGCATGTGTAAGATAATTAGGACATTGGATCTGAATTTTTTGATTTTAGGTAAAATGATTGGGAATTTGAAACTAAATGTGATTTATTTGTCTATAGCTTTTGTTGAACCTGTCGTCAAAGCTATCATGAATCTAGATATAAATAACAACATACATTTCGTATATGCATTTATTCACTGTTGTTATAATTGACTTATTAGTAGTTTGAACTTTTTCCCTAAAATTCACTTCTTGATGTTTGACAAGTCTCAAGGGAATAGCTTACACCTAACGTGATCACGATGGATGAATGGCGAAGAGGCAAATTTTATTGATTCGGTTTAATAAATTTTATTTGTAAAGTGTAGTTTCTTTTTTCAATTAACAATATCTTCTTTTACAAAATTATACATATCAACCTCTATATCATGCTATAAAGTTCCTACTACTCTTATTTATAGTTGTTTAGATTGTGTTTCTACATTTTATAACATTTAGCTTCAATTTTCTTGGTGAGGCAGTGAACCCTCAATACAAAAGTGTTTGTTTTGACGCTGAAAGGAAAAGTTTTGTTTTTTATAAGGTCACATACATATTATAAACAACGAACTACACCAGAAGGTGCATTCAAGTAAAAATAACTACAGGCAATTGTTAGAAGAGATAAATCTACCAACTAGGTACTTATAAGTAATCTAAATCACTTGGACTTTATCAAAAAAAAAATAATCTAAATCACTTGGAATCTCCTCAATATCATGAGGGTATTCATGTATCCACCAAAAGTAAAAGCACTATACAATTCATCTTCAATTTCTAGAAGAACAACTGGTCTTATCCTCAAAACACCTCTTGTTTCTCTCCCTCCAGCTGATCCACCGTATACAATCTCTAGTCTAACAAGCTAAGACTTTTAGTGTGTTTCTTGGAATGGACCATTTTATACCTCTAATGTTGATGAAATTTTGCATAATTTATCAGTAACTTTGTAGAGTAAGAAAAGATGATTTGTTGTCTCTGACTCAGCTTCAGCTCGATGTAACATAGATCTCGAACACAACTGTAAAAAAATGTGATTTCTCTCTCTTTTTGTCCTCCGTCTCCTGGGACCGTATGTGAATGATTGATTTGTTAACTAGGATAAAAATCATTTCAGATAAAAACCACATCAAGGTCTTTTTTTTTTCAAATTCTATCTTAGAAAATTGATCTACATTATCTTTTTTTAGTTGTTAAAGCAAAGTAAAACAAAGTCTGGAATTTCGACATATAGGACATGACTTTGATTTGATAGTAAATGTTGTGACTTGGTTTCTGAGAGATAGATTCTGGTGGTGGATTCATCCAGTTGGTGCTATTGTCATACATGTGATAGTAAATGTTGATCCATAGGATTGGTTACAAAATTTCTGAAACTGTGCTGAAAATTTTCACCTATTGTGAATAAGTTATTAAATATGGTATATATCTATGACAGTTATGAAGAATTTACTTCATTTCATAATGTGTGTTGTTTGATTCACCTACCTGAATTATGTCCTATAAAATTCAATATACTCCGATCCCGGTAATTAAAATTAGTAGTCTATCTTGAACCAAATAATATGGGATGACGGCCTGTGTCCTTGACATCAAGAATATATATACCATGATGAATTCATGCTTTCTACCTTTAAAATTGACAAAATACATAGAATTATCATACACTTGCTTGATTTGGTGGTTTTAATTTTTATTTGACCCTTGTCAATAAACATCTTAACTACTTCCTTTAGTTAATAATCATCTCATTTGCTTTAGTACTTCCCACAAACCACCTTCGGAACCTACCTAGAAAAGAAACCTCCATCTTTTACTACTTTTTCCATTAGCTTCTATAGTGATTGAAAGAAATCAAAGGCCAGTTTTAAGTTTCCAGCAATATTTTTAGGTTCTTATGTGCTGTCTTTTGTATTTTGACATTTATTTCTTAGTTGGAGCAATAAGGATGAGTTATATATTTACAACAGTGATAAACACTCTATATTTCACTAAGACGCTAATAAGTTTGTAATAAATTAAATTTGTACTAAAATTACCATAGTTTTGAACTAAAGAAATATTTGGTTTGAGGACATTTTTTGTAAGTTTTTAGACAATAACAAGCCAAAATATAGTAATTGTCAAGCAAAGCATCTCTGTTGTGGACATTATCATTTTTCACTGAACTATTTTCAGTTTAGGATTTGATCATGTTAATTCAATGGTCACTTGGATCTACTTATTTGTGCAATGTGTAGCTTCAAGTTGAATCCAAGCTAAATTCAAAACCAATCTATCTTTATATTATTTTGCGCACCAATCTTAAATAACAACATCATCTTTCATGCCCTCTCCTTCCACCAATATATGTTAAAAGATGATTCACTAAGTGATTGTCTTTCATTGTAGATTCCCTTTTGAAATATTTTATTATGTTCATTCAACATGTCAATATTTATTTTTGTTGTCTTTAGCTTAATGTTTTCGCTACTGATTTCTTCTCCAATTTTTTCATTATATATAGAAATTTCAACCATTCTTTGGAGGTCTTCATGCTTGGTCCTTGCAAGAATTCATTCATGCTGAGGTGAGGAGATCTCGTGCAGTTTGTCTTATGGAATCACAGGAACTTGGTTCACACTCAACGGTGTGTAAAAACTCAAATTAATTATCCATGTTCTTATCAAATTTATTAGCTTTTCTTGCGACTTGCTATTTTTTGTTGATCGTTTTTTTTTTGTTTGTTGCCTAGGATTGAGAATCTAATGAATATTTGATACTGTGTGTACTTTTGATGAAAACGTAGGTAATAAATCTTGGGTAACTTAATTAACTGGTAATCTTGATTTTATGATAAACCCGTAGGTTTGAGGGTGAAAAATGTTGGGGATAATTTAGTACAACATAAGCTATTCATATACAGGTTGTAATTTGTTCTATGAGGTAAACCATGCCATGCCTACAAGCCTATTCAAATGTAACTTGAACCTGAAGTCATGAAGCTCTTACAGTCAACAACATTATCACCTCTGGTCTAAACTTTCTTTTATGCCACTCTAACTTTTGAAATGAAAGAGAAGTAATATCTAAGAATTTTAAGCAAGAGCATTATGCATACTACTCATATAATAGCTTGCCGCTTTTTTTGTACACATGATTATAGTTCAAGCGTATTTAGTATTTTCAGAAATTTTGTCATTGCAATGTCTAGGAAGTCATTTTGAGAGTCTCTAGTTTACGAGTCATGTACTTAATTTTCCAGAAATCTATCACCAGCCTTAAGTGAACATGTAACATGATTTTACAAGTTTTCAACATTTTAATCTTATATAAGTATTGTTAAGAAAATGTTGATGAATTCACTATTAACATTATAAAAGAAAATAATTCAAACACAATTAGTGATACAAAGGTGCAAGTCAGTTCAAACAAAAAGCTTTAGCTGGTATGGCAATTGATACAAAATGTATTAGTTGATATTATGTTATATATCCTTGCTTTTATTGTTTCGGTGACTTCTTTAATATTTTGCCTTGTCATTTTTAATAGTATCAGCCTTTCATGTTTGATTGACAGAACGTAATTGATAGTGTGTGAAAGAATAAGATTTTCTGTTACTAATTGCTTTTTGACATTTCATATTTTGACACATTTATTTTATTATTTCAGGTCATATGTTCTAATGTTCGAGATTTTCATGTGGAAGATTTCAATGTGATGAAGAGTTGCTTAAATTTTTTAAAGACACTATTCAGTAGGATTGATTATAATAGTTCAAATAATATAGGTTTATTTTTAATTTATGACATTGATATTTTGAATGAGTACTTCCTTTGGACATTAATGACATGAATAATGTTTTATATATTAATAATAATATATATATTTTTAGCGTTTGCCATACATCATTGTACTGATCTGTCTTTTTACCAACAGTTTTGTAGCCATTATAATTGTCGTCAATAGATTATTAATGGTAATTTACACTCTATTTGGATTATTGTTACTCATTATTTCATAATGTAATGTACTGTATTGTATTGTACTGTATGATCGATACAATGCTTGTTTGGACTGTATTATTTGTTGTTGTTTAATAACATTTTTATTGTTTAGTTTGATTGTATTGTATTGTAATTTAAAAATTTACTAAAATGTCCTTAATTATTTTAAATACTAAATTTATCAGTAATTATTAATAAACTAACAAACCTATCCATCAATCATGCATGTTCTTTTATGTCATATGAAAATAACATCAAATTATATCATCAATTATAATTATATTATCAAACATTATTATCAAGTTTTTATGTACATTGATTTAATTTAATATTGATAAAATTAAAAAAATTATATTAAATTCTAAAAATTATCACATACCACATTAATTAAGAAATGTTGAAAAATGATGAAAAGGTGAGAAAATATTGCTCTGTACAAATTAATTAATTAATATATTTATTCGTTCACAATTGTAACTCTAAATCGTTAACTATAAAGTTTAATTCGTTCACAAATTGTTGAATCAATTATCCATATCAACTTACAACATTGGAGATGTATAATATGTATATCAGTTGATTCATAACTTAGATTATAATGATAATAATATCGATAATATATGCTATAAATCTTCATAACAAAACAAATAATTCAAATAATTCGTACCTTAAAATGCATAGTAAAATAATTGTCAAAACTAAAATATTTGTATGCTTATAAATTCAAAAATACTTAAAATTCAATAAATTAATCTAAACTTAATCACGTGCTAGCATCATGGTCAATAAAAGAGACTTGCTTTCTTCCTGTGGACATCCCATCAATGTGCAACACATATTTGCATCTTGACAAATAAATATATAAGCCCTTGAGTTCAGATGAGATTTCAAATTCATCTCTTTTATCATTTTTCAGATCTCGCTTCATAAATAGGTGGCATAGTTGAAAGTCGATTAATGGCATGAGCCAAATTATCCATGTCACCTCTCAACATGGCAACCATGCCTTCAAAATGATTATGTTTAGATTTTTTATTTCTTTGATGAGTTGGTACCTTTGAAGAGACATCTGATTTAGGTGCATCATTAATTAGTTGACTTTGCTCATCATGTTTATCTCCTTCAGTATTTTCCAATGAAGCATCATTCATAGAAATCATTTTGTCAACCTCTTCAATAGTCAAAGAACTAGTACTTGATCTTTTCAAATTTTTATTCGTACCTCTTTTTAACATATATGATCCAGTCTCAGCATGCTTTCCACTAGCTATTTTCTTTCCATATAGCATCATTAGTCTATCATAATTTCTGACAGACTTGGTCCTCAAATCAGCAGCTTCACTATTAGTCTACATATAAGTACAACACATTATTGAAGAAAATAAGAAGAACATTAAAATATAAAAATAAGAGCAAAACTAATTAACATGAATATACATGAATTAATTGTACCCATACTTCGGGCTCAGCATTCCACATATTTTGTGATGGGATCCCATGCAAATCCGCTCATATTCCCTTTGAAATGTATCATAGTATTTGCTAAATTATTTTATAATGTTTCTCATCTGATTCTGAATTCTCTCCTTATTAAGAGTTTTATTAGAAAATTTAAATTGTAACTCCCTCAATATGTTATCCAACGTGTGTGTAGTGAAAGATCCACCAACCCTATTTTCAAGTTTTTGCTCATGATAAAATACATCAATTAGTGCATCGTCAATAGTATGTGACCAAATACAAAGAGAATTATGTGAAATTTTTGTATGAGTCGAAGTAAACGACTTTAATTTTTTCGTCATCTTGATAAGTACAAAATTAAAATAAATATTCATAAGAATTAAATAAAAAAATGTCATCAAAAATATTGAAGATTTATGATATAAAGTCAAATACACTATACATTATTTTTATAACTAAAACAATAGTTCACAAAATCACTTCAAATAACATCAAATAAATAAATGTGATACAAAAAACTTATTTGTATGTTTTTCCTAGAAAATAAGTCTTGATAATTATTCCACATGGCAGCTGCCATGCCATCTCGAGTTAACTCTCCTCTTCTAAATTCTTCGTTACTCTCTCTACCATTTTGAACGTCTTCATGTGCATCATTATTATTAATAAGCTCCGCATCAACTTGAGCAAGTAATCACCATTTGGATCTACTCCTCTTAAATAGTTGTGCAAAATACAACATGTAATTAAATATGATAAGCTTTTGAGTTTCAATATGATATGATGACTCTGTTGAGCTAAAAATTATAGGAATCTCTTTTTAAGAACTCCAAATGCTCGTTCAATAGCGTTACGCAAAGAATCGTGTCACAAATTAAATAACTCAGGAGAATTTCGAGGTGGATTTGTTGAATACTCTTTCAAGTGATATCGCTCTCCCCTATAAGGCGTAATAAGTGTTGGGATCGAATCCACACACACACACTTGATGAATAAAGAACACAAGAGCTTTCGAGAGAAAGAGAGAAAGAGAGAAAGAGAGAAAGAGAGAGAGAAAATAATTCCGTGGTAACACCCCGTGAGTAAACTTCCACGGCGGTGGGGTATATATATATTAATAAATCAGAGTATTTTTAGTTACAGAGAATAAATGGAGGTTAAACCGCGTAAACATTAATATATGACAGTATATCAAATATTAATCAGGCTCCACAACCTAACAAATCTCCCACTTGGAGACTGATTCAGTCATCCAAAAATACATTCTCAAAAAAAATCTCTTCATCATCAACATCTTTACCGCACCGCAACATCTGTAGCAACAACTACAGAAGACCAACCGAGGTTTTGCATAACCCAGTTTCCCAACATCAACACATTTTGTCAACATGTCTACCGGGTTCTTTGCACCCTCTATCTTCTCCAAACACATATCACCATCCTCTACTGCCCTGCGAGTGAAATGGTACCGCCTTCTGATGTGTTTTGTCTTCGAATGATAGACCGGATTTTTCACCAACTGTATGGCACTCTGGCTATCTGAGTAAAGAATCTTCTCGCTCTGCTTCTTGCCCAATTCCTCCAGATAATCTGCCAGCCATATCATCTCTTTCCCAGCTTCAGCTATTGCCACATACTCAGCTTCAGTAGATGAAAGAGAAACACATTTTTGAAGTCTGGACATCCAGCTCACTGCTGTTCCACCTATGGTGTAAATGTACCCGGATGTACTCTTGCTCGAGTCAACATCCCCACCAAGATCAGCATCCACAAAACCCTGTAGGGTCACCTTGCCTTTGCCAAAACAGAGTGAAGTACTGGATGTACCTCTCATATATCTCAGAAGCCACTTCACAGCTTCCCAATGCTCTTTCCCCTGGTTTGCCATGTACCTGCTAACAACTCCCACTGCATGTGCTATATCAGGTCTAGTGCAGACCATAGCATACATCAAACTCCCAACTGCTGAAGCATATGGAACAAGTGCCATATGCTCACGCTCCTCGTCTGTCTTGGGTGACTGCTCCTTCGACAATTTAAAGTGATTTGCCAATGGAGTAGTCCTGGGTTTAGCATCATTAACCCTGAATCTGCTGAACACCTTCTCAATGTACAACTCCTGAGATAGATTTAAAGTGCAAGCAGATCTATCCCGAGAAATCCTCATCCCCAAAATCTGCTTCGCTGGACCCAAATCTTTCATCTCGAACGCTGCAGACAACCTTGTCTTTAGATTGTTAATCTCCTTCATACTAGATCCTGCAATCAACATATCATCCACATACAAGAGTAGAAAGACATATGAATCAGTGTATTTCTTGAAGTAACAGCACGGATCCTTTTCAGCTTTGCAGAATCCACTCTTGGTCATGAAGGAGTCAAACTTCTTGTACCACTGCCTTGGTGCTTGCTTTAGTCCATACAAGCTCCTGGTGAGCTTGCACACCATGTGTTCCTTGCCTGGAACCACAAATCCTTCCGGTTGCTGCATATAGATCTCTTTGTCCAGATCTCCATGTAAAAACGCTGTTTTTACATCCATTTGCTCTAGATGCAAATTTTCCGATGCAACAATACTCAACAGAATTCGAATAGAGGTTAACTTCACAACAGGAGAGAATATTTCAGCGTAATCAATACCTTTCCTTTGTGAATATCCTTTAACCACTAAACGAGCCTTGAACCTTCTTTTGCCATCTGGTTCAGTCTTCATTCTGAACACCCACTTGTTCAGCAAAGCTCTCTTCCCTGCAGGTAACTCAGTCAACACCCATGTGTCGTTCTTCTCAAGTGACCTCATCTCATCATCCATGGCTTGCTCCCACTTGATCGAATCCTCCACCTGTAGGGCCTCATCAAAAGACTCTGGTTCCCCCTCATCAGTCAGCAATAGATAGTGTAATGAAGGTGAATACCTATCTGGTGCCCTGATGGTTCTGGATGATCTCCTTAACACCTGCTCAGGTGTAACATGCTCCACTTCAAATTCTTCAGTAGGAGTTGGTTGAGTATCTGCTTCGACATCTCTGGGGTTACTATTCTCCAACTCAACCTCAACTCCCACTTGCTTTGTAATCTCTAGAACCTTCTGCTCTCTGTCCTTGTACAGGACAGACTCATCAAATGTCACGTCACAATGTCTCAGGATCTTTCTGTTCTTGTCATCCCAAAACCTGTAACCAAACAAATCAGAACCATAGCCTATGAAGTAACACTTCACGGCCTTGGCATCAAGCTTGTCTCTCTTTTCAGGATCAACATGAACATAAGCAGTGCAACCAAAAGTCCTCAAGTGTGAGTACTTGAGTTCTTTTCCTGTCCACACCTCCTCTGGAATCTTGAACCCTAAAGGAACTGATGGTCCCCTGTTGATCAAGTATGCAGCTGTGCTCACAGCATCCGCCCAAAATGTTTTGGGCAGCCCACAGTGTATTCTCATACTCCTCGCACGCTCATTCAATGTTCTGTTCATCCTCTCAGCAATTCCATTCTGTCTTGCCTTACCAGGAACTGTTCTCATCAATCTGATTCCCTCAGCTGCACAGAATGCCTTGAACTCTGATTTGTCATACTCTCCTCCATTGTCAGACCTTAGGCATTTGACTTTCAAACAGGTCTGATTCTCAACTTCAGCTTTCCACTTCTTGAAGGTTGCAAACACATCTGACTTATGCTTCAAGAAGTAAACCCATACCTTCCTGCTAGAATCATCAATGAAGGTAACATAGAATCTGGATCCTCCAAGTGATGATACTGGAGATGGTCCCCATACATCTGTATGGACCATTTCCAACCGCACTTTCTTTTGCTCTCTAGGAGTCTTTGTGAAGCTTACTCTTATCTGTTTGCCCATAACACAGCTCTCGCAAAGACCCATATCAACAGAATTCAGGCCCTCTAATGCTCCTTTTGCAACCAGCATCTTCATTCTTTTAGTACTCATGTGTCCAAGTCTGTTGTGCCACAGACATGAATCGGAAGCACCTTCAGCAACAGCAGCCATGTTAATACACCCTGCAGTGGTGTACAAGGTTCCAGATTTGGTGCCACGAGCTACTACCATAGCACCTTTCACAATCTTCCATGAACCTTTCCTAAACTCTACTGCATATCCCGTGCTATCTAACTGACCAACAGAGATCAGATTTTTCTTGATCCCAGGAATATATCTGACATCCTCCAATGATCACTGGTTTCCCGAGGTGGTCTTTATGCAAACATCCCCCTTTCCTTTAATCTCTAAGGCTTTATTGTCAGCAAGATATACCTTTCCAAAATTTCCAGATTTGAAATTTTAGAACAACTCCTTGCTTGGAGACGAATGGAAGGATGCACCAGAATCCAAAATCCACGATTCAACCGGGCTGTTCACACTAAGGATTAGAGCATCCCCAATGTCCTCTGCTGAATTTACAGAATCATTGTCATCTCCAATTTTTTGATTCTGTTTCTTCTTTGGCTTTGTACAGCTCGTCCGAAAGTGCCCTTTTTCTCCACAGTTCCAACAAGTCACGTTTGATCTGTTTGGGGATTTTCCTCGATTCTTTGATTTTGATCGACCATGTTGATTTTGGCCTTTCGTCTTACTTCTCCCCCTTCGGTCAACGCTGAGAGCACTGCCGGATGAATCTCCCACTTCTCGTTTGCGAATACTTTTGCTAAGAACAACATCACGGATTTCATCAAACTTCAGTTTCTCAGATCCACGGGAACTGCTAATCGCAGCAACAACAGTATCCCAAGACTCGGGCAGAGATGACATCAAAATCAATGCCTTAATTTCATCTTCGAAATTAATATCCACAGAATTGAGTTGACTCACAATCATATTGAATTCATTTATATGATCAGAAATAGATCCATTCTCAGACATCTGTAAATTGAACAATCTACGCATCAAATATACCTTGTTCATCGCTGATGGTTTTTCATACATGTTTGGCAGTGCCTTCAACAGATCTGACGTAGTCTTCTCCTTCACGATGTTGAACGCCACATTTCTTGACAAGGTCAACCGGATCAACCCTAGAGCCTGGCGATCCTTGAGATTCCACTTCTCCTCCGTCATGGATTGCGGCCTCACCCCAGTCAACGGTTCGTGAAGATTTTTCTGGTACAGATAATCTTCGATCTGCATCTTCCAGAAATTGAAATCGGATCCATCAAACTTCTCGATTCCAAGCTTCGAACTATCCATCTTCAGTGATCGTGTTGAATCACCCGTGCTCTGATACCAGTTGTTGGGATCGAATCCACACACACACTTGATGAATAAAGAACACAAGAGCTTTCGAGAGAAAGAGAGAAAGAGAGAGAGAAAATAATTCCGTGGTAACACCCCGTGAGTAAACTTCCACGGCGGTGGGGTATATATATATTAATAAATCAGAGTATTTTTAGTTACAGAGAATAAATGGAGGTTAAACCGCGTAAACATTAATATATGATAGTACATCAAATATTAATCAGGCTCCACAACCTAACAATAAGTCCACTTTTCAACATGAGTCCAGCATCAACAAGACAGGATTTTTCTAAACATAATTAAATAAAAGATTTAATTATTGTTCATTACATGTAACTATGTCTATATAAATATATATTTTTTACCTTTGAGAATTTTTAGTGTATCTTGTTTATTTAGTGCTTCTTTCATGATTCTTGAATCAGATATTGTATCTTCCCACTCAGCTAACACATATGTGAATTTTAAATCAAATGTGCATGCAGCTGTGTTGAATCATCTTTTCTCCCACGATATTTTGGTGCTTCACTTTGTGAAACTTTAACACGTATATGTGCTCCATCAATTGCACCAATACTATCCTGATAGTATAATAATCCATTAAAATACAAATAATTTTGGCATTAGCTAAAATGTAAATTACTATTTTGATTATGTTCACCTTAAAATATTAGTAGAATCTTTGATTGCTAGCAATTTCAAAAGGAACTTGAGAACCATCAGGTTATTGAATAAATTTTTCATATAACCCCAAGATAGCTCGTAGGACAATACGAAAATGATGACTGATTGACTCTCTAGATCATCGAATGATGAAAGATAACTCACGATTTGTCACATTATGTGCTAGCAAGTAAAAGTGTTTTGCAACTTTCTCCTCAACTGTAGCTCGAAGTGTTGTCTAAGACCTCCTTCTCTAATTAACATCTCACACATACCAGTAAAAGCTGAAGGGGTTATTCTTAAAATACTACGACATAGTTCAGTTGAAAATAGATGACTTAGTAAGTCATTTCTAACTTTCTCTCACTCGAGCCTTATATCATATGTGATCGTAGGCTGATCTTTTTCGATGTCACATGCATAAGTTCAAAACCAAATTACTACTTAGAGTGCAGCATATGAAGCTAAAGAGTTCAGTTGTTTTAATGTTTGACTATTATCTAGATTATTTTGATTAGCCATCTATAATAAAATTAAGGAAGATACATCAACCAATTAAATTATACATACAAAATAAATTTACATAAAAATTACACAAGATATATAAATTATGCATCATCCCATTAAAATATTCATGGACCTTGCTTTTATTTGCCTTTTTAATCTCAACTTCTAGCTTTTTCATGTTATCTTCTACCTTTATCACACTTTAGTATTATTATTATTATTAGGGGTGTTCACGGAGCTGTTTGAATCGGTTATTGTTAAAAATCATATACATGAAATCGAAAAGATAAATTTTCTTACCTTGGGCATTTTTCGCTTTGTAAATTATAAATAAATTTTGATGAGATATATAAGAGTTCTAAAATTATTTATAAAAATAATATATTGTGTATGTATAAAGATGGTAGAGATCTAGGAATACTGAAGTTTCTTCGATTATCTTTATGCTATATTTTCAAATTTATTTGAAAGTTTACAATACTTGGTATTGTTTGTTTTGATGTTTAATGCAGTTCAATGCTTCTAGTATTACTTTTTTCTTTAACCAGAAATGACTTTCATTTAATCTTCATGGAAGGATTAGCAACATAAAACCATAATTTCCATCCATAATAGAACCGCGTTTTACTTCAAGAAATGAAAAACTTCAATCCCCGTTCGATTCACTGGTCAAACTTGGAAAAAAATAGGCTTATTTCAAAGGAGACTAGTAATTAATTCCTTTTATATCATTTGACCAATCCTAACTTCGTGCGCGTCCTTCCTTGTGTGTCGGAGATATAAAGCGAGTGCACCGGAAAAGAACGGAAATTGAATCCCGGATCGACTTCCAGATCATAATTGCTCTAGTAAACACCAAACTAATCAAAGATATCGAGAACAAAGATATGTTGATAAAAAGAATTTTGACGAATTCATTCTGCAACCTCAAACTCAAAGAATAAATACAGAAAAAACTCATTTTGATTTGCGTCGAAAAGATTGCAAAAATCAGTCATTCACAACCACTGATGAAGGACTCCTCAAAAAGTTAAGGATTAGGAATCCTTTTTAGAAATCACTCTACAAATAATTGTGTAAATTTAAGGAATCTGATTCAAGATTACTTGGACAAAGGTTTGTTCCGGATAGCAGACCGACCAATGGGAATCGAGGGTGAAAAGAACCCCCATCGGGGAGTGAAATAGAACATGAAACCGTAAGCTCCCAAGCAGTGGGAGGAGCCAGGGCTCTGACCGCGTGCCTGTTGAAGAATGAGCCGGCGACTCATAGGCAGTGGCTTGGTTAAGGGAACCCACCGGAGCCGTAGCGAAAGCGAGTCTTATGGACGGGACAAAGGGTCGCGATTCCGCGAGGGTGAGCTACGCAAAAGCGATAGATATAGGCATATTCAAAAAATCACCTTCCTTTTCGATGCCCGTGGAACTACTATCAATGGTTTACTTCTTGGGAATATTAAAAAAAATATTACTACGTGATTTTTTGAATATGCCCAACGCGAACCCCAGTTAGATTCAGGCATGCTACACTTTTTAGTTATTGGGAGAACCCAAGTACTCTCTTTCGGATTCAGGAAACAGTTATACGCTCTATCTATGACGAGGTTGGAGGTGTTGCGAATGAGCAAACTATAACTATTCTTGTTTGCATCCTTCCAGTAATTTTCGATACATGTTTTAAATATTGGCTTTTCCATTATTTAACTAGTCTGTCTCCGCCGGCGACCGAAGCCCCGGTGAACGGCGGCCGTAACTATAACGGTCCTAAGATAGCGAAATTTACTCTTCTAAATAGTGTTAATCTCCACAAAAAGGTGCAATGAATTTGAATTTGTAAATTTTTAATTCAAAATTAGTTAAAAACTATAATATGGAGCAAACAGTATGTTATAACCCAATTGTCATGGAAGAATTGATCCCAATTAAAACTTGAATATTGACTCACTAGCATCGTTATATGGACACTCACAAGGCAGTGCCGTAAAGTGTGTCCATAGGTTCCTGTGTGAACAGTAATATGAGGAGGCATTAATTCTTTTTAGATTTTTTCTTTTTGTAAATCTAGAGAAGTAGAGACATAAAGTAAGTATTTTTTATTTTAGAAAATATTATCAATGAGTACTTGCTCCTACTCACCATTTCTATATCTCTGCATTATGACTGTTCTAAGAAAATTTATGGATATCAATTTCAAGATAAGCATGCATGTTCTATAAGAAAAAACAAAACAAGAAAATTATTAAATTTATAATTATTATTAAAACCATAAAAATATCAACTTAAACCATTGTGGTGTATCCTAAAAAGTAGTTGTAAAGATTGATTATGACATATAATGAGTCTGAAAAAAGGAAAACACAATAATAATCAACGTAAAAAAAAATTATGAACAAAAATTAAGTACCTGTAACTTTTATATTTTTATAATGTATAAAACTGCAAAAAATAAAATAAAATAAAATAATATGTTGAAAGAGACAAAAGTATAGAAAAAGGGAAGAACATGTGATTAGAAAAAGAAGAAAAAGAAGAAAGAGGAAAAACGATTATCAAACCTAGTAGGAACAAAACAGTGTAGTAGTTGTTGAGTAGGAGATTTGACTGGGATTAAATAATATAAGGTAAAGGGTAAAATAGTATTATGAAATATTAAGTAAGGATATAATTGGAAAAAGAAATCGAGTAACAATTGGAACACACCAAATTGATTGTTTTATAAAATGAGGATTTTCATTATTACGTAACAACGAAATGTATGTGGAACCTCTCTATGACCAGCATTTTCATTATCTTTTATATTCTCCTTTTGAAGTTTTAAATTTATTTTCTATTTTTTATTTATATTTAAGAAAACTGAAATCATTTAAATGAATTACCTCATTAATCATGTTCTTTAAAACTTCCCTCACACTAATATACATTTAAGTAAATAGAACATGAAAAGACCAAAAACTTTTCATTTATCAGCTTAATTCATTTAGCCAATAAAATAAACATATTTGCGTATTTCTAACCAACAACAATGAACTGCTCCTCTTTTCTTCATTTCTTCTTTTCTTATGATGATGAAGAAGAATATATGAATATCACCAACAACAATGAACTCCTCCTCTTTTCTTCATTTCTTCTTTGCTTCTTTTCTTATAATGAAAAAGAAGAATATATGAATATCAAATTTCTAGGCCTTCGAATTTCTTTGACAAAAGAGAAAAAAAAGAAGTACACCATGATGCTTTCGAAGATGTTGGTAGGAGAAATTTTGTATTGACAGAAAAAAATTAATTTGCTATATCAAATATCTAGAATTTCGAATTTCTTCAACAAAAGAGAAAAGAAGAAGTACATCATGATACTTTCGAAGATATTGATAAGAGAAATGTTATATTGAGAGAGAAAAAATTGATTTGGTTAAAAAATTTATAGGAAGAGTGATTAATGTATCAAGGGTAAGATAATTATTTGAAGAAAGAATCCATCTATTTATGTATTTCATATCAAATTAGGAGAAGAATAAGTAAAAAATATGTTTTGTAATTTGAAAGAAAACGAAATTAATGTCGATATTACTTCTTTCAACTTAATTATTCTACTAATTCTTTTCTTCTTTTATTTTTCCTCGATTTTTTTTCTATGTGTTTAATCAAAGTAATTTTATATATACTATGATTGATATTCTAATTATTTTTTTATAGTTTTTTTTGTTTTTGCATTTTATAATAATTTTAAAAGAAGATGATCATATTTGAATCATTTCATCATCAATGCTATTAATTTCTTTTTTACTTTCTTCTCTTAATTTCATAACTAATATTATTTATTTACTATATCATTTCCTTAAATAACTTTTTTAATTATTTATTCATTTAAAGAAATAAGTTATTTATATTTAATTATAGCTAAAATAAAAATATAGCTACTCAAAGATACCCTTTTGAATCTAGCATTGTTACTTATTTATTTTTATCAATTATTTTGACATTTTTCTTATATTTTTATTAAAATAATTACTCAAAAATGAAGGTACTCTTCCCAAAAAAAAAAAGTATGCCTCAATATTTATTTCATTTTTGGCCCTTTTACTAATTTTGAAAGACCGAAATTTTTAATGACCATATTTAAGTACTACTATATGCTATTAATTTTTTTTACTTCATTTCCTTAATCTCTTCATTAATATTATTTATATTATTTCCATAACTCACATTTTCTCCTTTCTTTGTTTATTTTATTTTTATTATTTATACCTAGAAATAAGTTATTACTATAACTTAATAAGAATAGTAAAACAAAATTACATAATTATTTATTTATATCAATTATTTTGAAATTTATAATAATATTATATATATATATAATATTATAATAATATTATATATATATATGTGTGTGTGTGTGTGTGTGTAGATATATATACATATATAATGTGATGACATCATTCTTAATTTAGCATTTGATATTTATTTATTTATATAAATTATTTTGACATTTTAAATACACTTTATTAGAATAATTGCACAAAAACTGAATTTACTCTTTCAAATATAATTATATGTCAATATTCATTCTATTTTAATAATATTTTTTCTAAGTTTAAAAGATTGAACAACTAAATAAAAATGATTGATTCATACATACATAGTTTAGTAGCACAGTTTGGTAGGAAAGATATATATTAGTTAATTTTTGTCTTTTCATCTCCCATATTTTAATATATTATTATTCTACATTAATAAAATTAATTAAGAATTATAAAATTGAATGGGGATGAATACATGCATATGCACTAAAATCTATAATAAAGAAACAATTATAGCGGGTGGTGAAAAGTTGATTGAGTTGAATAAATATTTTTAATAATTTTTAAAAATAAAATAAGTAAATAATCTTTTCTCCCATATTTTAAGACATGCAAAATTAAATAATGAAATTAATAATACGAAAGATTAGATAATTATGAGTATTTTATTAATATAATTAAAAGATTGTCATTTATAAATGTAGAGGTGTGAGTTATAAAAGTGTGTTTTAAAAAAAAATTAACTGTGAAAAATTAGAATTTTTTTTAGAAAAAAGAGATAAATATAACTTTGTTTATATATTATTTTATTTATTTTTATATATATAATAACAATTACGTTTATAATAGTTTTAGAGTTTTTAAAATAATTGATTATGAAAAATTAGAAAAAAAATCAAAACCAAAAAAGAGAAAAATATAACTTGTCCTATATCCGATTTTATTTATTTATGTATATAAATAACAATTACGTTTGTTATAGTTTAATTACAATTTGTAAATATTTTTAAAATTAAATAAAGAAGTAAAAAAAGAATTTTGTGAAGATATAATTAGTACAATATTAACGAGGAAAGAGAAAATATAATCAGTATAATATAATTAGTAGCTATTTTCTGAAAATTCGAATTTGGTAAGAAAAAAAACGTAAAATGAAGAAGGAGAAAGTTTAAATTTGCATATTTTGGTAAGAAAAAACGGAAAATAAAGAAGGAAAGGAAGAAATCTTAGGAAGATATAAATAGTATAGTAATAAAGAAGAAAGAGAAAATCTAAATTTGCATATTGTTTTTTTAAAGAACAAATTATGGAAAAACTAACAAAATATATAAATAATTATACTGGTCAAAGAGAAGTGTCATGTCAAACTTTTATTGTTATCGTCCTTTTACCCCAATTATGACCCTCTTTTTTATATTTATTTATGAAGAAATAAAAATGTATCGATAAATATTATAGTTACAAAGTTGTTTATTCCATGATTTTAGATCTTCTTGATTTTTTTTATGATATCTAACAATTTATGAGATATTTGAGATTGCATTAAGAAAGACGCTATTGATATTTTGATGATTTCTATGTGAATATTCAAATGTTATATGATATTTGAGATTTTAATCTTTATAAATATCTAATAATTTATGAGATATTTGAGATCATTGAAAAACAATATCTAATATTCTTATGATCTCTTCAGGAATATATAAAAACTTATGAAATATTCAAAATAGCAAAATTACTGCAAAAGTATCTTTTTTATATCCCTGCAGCATATGAAAAACACAAAACTTTCATATGAAAGACATAAAAATTAATATTTCGTAAAATAATTACATTAAAAATTATAAATAATAAATACACAAGAGAGCTCACATATCAATTTTATATTGAAATAGAATAAATTATGTAATCCAAGAACTACATAAGGATGAAAAAGTTAAAAGCCAATATCAATGATTTCATATGTCAATATGTGGATGAGTTTGATTTTTCATAAAGAATATGAAAAACTTGAACAAATAAATGATAATAATTTTGACCATTAGTGCTATTAACTCTTTTTTCTTTCTTCCCTTAATCTCATTATTAATGTCATTTATATTATTTCCTTAAATAATTTTATTTCTTTTCTATTTTTGTTTATACGAATTAACTATATATATATATATATAGTTAGTTAGTTAGTTAGTTAGTTAGTTAGTCAGTTTGTCACATCCGGGAAGCACCCCCTAGAAGTAATCGGTGTCGTCGTCCTCGAAGAGAACTAATACTGACCTCTCAGCATTAATCATTACATTTCATAGGTTAAAAAGTGCGGAAAATTAAAAATTTTCATCTACATCTACTTCATAAGGTTTACTTAGACCTCTCACTTACACATAAAATATTTATAGCGAGTATACATAGACTACTCGTATAAAAAGATTACATAGTATACTACTTTTATGTCACGTATAGACAGCATACATAATATATTCTTTAAAAGGGATGTCTCATTTTAAACCATCTAAACAAAATAGAACATTACAAGCATAGCTCATACACAAATGTAAAAGTGCCACTTAGGGCTTACAACAATTTCTTTAAACAACATGAGTGAAATGATTGTATTTAGACTATATCAACGTAACATAGGTAAAGTGATAGAAAAGCATCAACCTCAGAACATGAGGGCATACCCACACATGGAGAAATGATCCAAGCCTTCCTTCAAAGTGGTCACGAACCTTTCAACGATCGACACCTAAAATGTTGGGGGAAAAGAGAGAAATGGGGTTAGCACACCACTTGTACTAAGTATGGAATCATATGCACACACAACATAGAAATCATGCTAAAAAGGACATTTGTTCAAAATCATGTCAAGTTACTTTGAAAAGTCGTATGCACAATCAAGAACACATATAAGACAATAATCACCTATTCATTAAGACAATAACATATTCAACACAAGACCACCCTACTCAAGTTAAGACAAGTCAACATGTTCATATCTTAATAGAATTCATAATCAATGTAACTCCAACATCTTGTTACAACAACAAAGCATGCATAAAATTCCATGTCATAACAATACATACAAGACCCTTACGCATAATCCCCATCAAGTCTACAAGTGCAATGACCAAGTAAAGCTCCATAACCTTACTCAATCAAGTAAACCCAACCAAGAATCATAAGCAATGCCTAGCATCTCATAACATAACATCAATAGAAATCATCAACATATTTAGCAATATAGACAAATAGCATGTTCATACATGAAACCCACATCATATAATATCATCAATATATAAAGTCAACACATATATTTCATTCACTTTATAAGAGCATAAAACATAAGAACATTCTCCTAAGACTTCCCTCAAGGCCAACTAGTGCTATGTACAGGTAAAGTCCCATACCCCTACCTAGACTAAGTCAAACCCCTCAAGTCATCCTAGTTAGATTCCACTTTATTACTTCATTTTAATTTTGGGAACATCTTGCCTTAACCTACATAGACCACATGAGCCAATGTGGAATCTGGTGTCATGGAACCCTACACCGAAAGAAGGTGGACTACTTGCCAAGGTAGTACCAAAACATGAACATAACATGTATGTGGATCTACTAGCTACTATTTCTATGGGGGCAACATAGTTCAAGAACTAGGAGATGTAATTGGGACCCTCTTTATGCTACATGCATTATAGTCTCCAATCTCATGAGTACAATAGTGAACCTACCTTCCTTATTGGGAAGGGACACCCCTCACTACTAGTTCACTCGGTGCTAAGCTAAGTCCCTTTTGAAATGTCCTTAATTAATAATCATAACTTAGTTTAGGTCATAGGGTCGATCCCTTATATATTCATAGTCATTAGCTCAATAAGATTTGCATGAGAACACCTTTCATTACAACCATCATATATGAGATTATCACATAAACATCATTAATCATTATATCATAGTAAGACACATAGATACTTCATAACCAACTTTATATCATTACATCATAAGTATAATCTCACAATCACATAATCAAGACATTTCAATTCAACATCATACCAAACCTAATATATCTCATCATACGGTATACTTCAATATAAATTCATCACTAAATACAAGTAATCATAATTGAAGTAAAGGTTTGAGATTACAAGACTTATCCCAATCTCCTTCACAAGCCATCATCATAGTCTTACCATAAACCAAGTCAATTAAAACCAAAAAATGGGTTTAATATCATCACACAATAGTAATTAATACAATAATGAAGTCAATTGAATCACTACACATCAATTCATCACTAGTTCATAACCAAGGGTTAGGGACTTGGGTCAATTTCATGATCTATTCCACAAACTAGGTTAACTCATCAAGAAATAGCATAATTTAATCATAATACATCATAATTTAAGTATAATACCCAAAATAAACCATAGACAATACAATTTAGAAAGTCAATTTCGTAATAGAAAGAAACCACATGAAACTCATCTTTTTGAAATCAATTTTGGAAGAACCCTTTGGGGAAAGGAATCCCAAAGGTGAAAGGATCTCATACCTTGATAATTGTTGAAGTTTGATGGAGAAAAGTAGTCTTATTTATTCCCTATAACCCTCTTTGACTTTGGTCTTCTATGGAGTTTCTTTGGGAGATAGAAAGTAGAAAGAAGGAAGAGCAATTGGGTTTTGGGAATTATGACAGTTGGGTTAGTTTAATTAGGTTTGGGGCTTTATATAAGTCATTAAATAACTTAATTAGACCTACCTTAACCCCTAATTAATTAACTAACCACATAATTAATTAATTGAACTAACTTAAAAATTGGCAGTAAACAGGGAACATGACTAACGAGACCCCGACCTACGGGCAGTAGGTCAGCCGATGGCCAGGACCCCCACGGTCCTGTGCAGTCGTCATTTTGGTCAGAGAGTGTCCAAAATGGAACCTTTGCCAAAATGTCTAAGTGACCATCAACGGTGGCAATCGACGCCCCGTCGATTGGATCACGCCTTATAGCCTGCCATCCGTCGATGGCTACTGTCTCAAGACAACTTTTAGCCAAAAAGCAAGGGTCCTCCTCAAGGACCCTTTGGTTGGTCCATGGGGAGTCGTACCCAGAAGTTTCAACTATAAACCTACTCTACTATGTATTATACACCATACTACCAAATTCCATCGAATTCTGACTCCTAAACCCTTGTAAAATAAGCTAAGGCGCACTAGCACCTCTTGAACTAGTTTTCGGACGTCATGGACGTTTCTTGACGCTTTGATTCTAAAACTTCCTAAATGACTTATACACATTATATTTGACCTTAAAACAGTGTTACAACACTTAAACTCTCATGTTAAGCTCTAGATTAGGCTTTAGACTTTCGGAGTATTACATTATCCCCCCCCCCCCCCCTTAGGAACATTCTTCCCCGAATGACACTAAAATCTTTTGAAGGGAAAGGATAGACTCAATACTAGCAGCTCAACCAACAACATGCAAAATCAATATGAGTTACCACTCAAATCATGTAAACATGACATTTACACAAAGCAACTCAAAATATCAATTATAACATATAAGAGCTTCACATCACAACATGAGGAATTTCCTTCTCACAACAACATGAGCTCAACATATCATCAAAGAGTCAATTGTGCCAAAACTCAACCTATCAACATGCTCACTATCATTTCATAAAGGCAAAAACATACTAAGTACTCAAATAAGAGCAAATCAAAACAAAGAGCATTTTTCAAATAAGTTTCATTTTTAGGCATGCTTATTCACTGTAACAATGCATATATCTTCACATTTTATCAAAATCAAATAAATTTCAAGTAAACTAATTATTTTCACTATTGATTGGAATAACTAACCTTAATCAACAAAGAGATGAGGGTCGACTTTATGTCGGCCTCCATGCTGGTCCCTCAACTAGGTGGTGCTTCCATAACACTTTTATGGAAGCCACCTCCATGTTCCTCAACATCTTTACTTGTCTATCAAGGATTTCAACCGGAGCCTCATCATAGAAGAGGTTCTCTTCTACACCTAGACCCTTAATAGGAAGAATGGACTCGGGATCACCGATGCACTTCTTAAGCATGGAGACATGGAACACCGGATGAACCGAAGCCAATTCACTAGGTAATCTCAACTCGTATGCAACCTTGTTAACCCTTTGCAAAATTTCATAAGGACCCACATAAAAAGGACTCAACTTCCCTTTCTTGCCAAATCTCACCACTCCCTTCATGGGTGAAATTTTTAGATACACTTTATCTCCCTCTTCAAATTCTAAATCCCTTCTCCTATGGTCGGCATAAGACTTTTGCCATCTATAGGCTGTTTTCAACCGATCTCTTATCATATAAACTTTCTTCAAAGTCATATAAATCAATTTGGGACCCAAGAGTGAAGACTCGTCCACTTCAAACCATCCAATTGGAGACCTACATCTCCTACCATACAAGGCCTCAAAAGGAGCCATACATATAGATGAATGGTAACTATTTTTATATGAGAACTCAATGAAAGGCATGTGTTTATCCAGTTTCCCTTGAAATCAATTATACAAGCTCTAAGCATATCCTCAAGAGTTTGAATAGTACGCTCTGCTTGACCATTCGTTTGGGTATGAAAAACGGTGCTTAGCTTCACCTTGGTACCCAAACCTTTTTGGAACGACCTCCAAAACCTAGATGTAAATTATGCACCCCTATCAAATATTATGGGTAAAAGAATACCATGGCGACACACAATCTCATCTATGAACATCCTTGCATAATCCTCCGCCGAGTAAGTGGACTTGACGGGAATAAAATGATCAGATTCGGTCAACCTATCAGCAACCACCCATATAGAATCATGTTGCTTTTATGTCCGAGGCAAACCTACCGCGAAATCCATATTTATGTCTTCCCACTTCCAAGTGGGAACTTGTATTTCTTGAAGTAAACAACTTGGATTTTGGTGCTCTACTTTCACTTGTTGGATATTTGGACATTTTGCAACAAATTCTGCTATGTCCCCCTTTAAGCCTTCCCACCAAAACACTTCCCTAAGGTCATGATACATCTTTGTAGAACCCGGATGAATGGAATAACGGAACCATGAGCTTCCTCAAGAATCCGGTTTCTCAAATCATAAACATTGGGGACACATAACCTTCCTTGATACCTCAAGACACCATCCCCCCTAAGGAGAATGACTCATTAAGCTTACCAAGAACAGACTCCTTCAACTCCATAAATGGTTGATCAAGGTGTTGCTTAGACTTCATCTCAACTACCAAAGATGATTCAGAGTTATGATGGACCATAAAACCACCACTCGGAGAATCTTCCAATCTAACACCCAGACGAGCCAACCTATGCACATTTTTCACTAGTTTTTTCTTGGATTCTTCTACATGAGACACAATACCTATGGTCATACTACTTAGAGCATCCTCAACCACATTAGCCTTGCTGGGGGTGGTAGAGAATACTCATGTCGTATCTCCAATAATTCCAACCACCTTCTTTGTCGGAGATTTAACTCCTTTTGAGTAAACACATATTTAAGAGTATTTGTGGTTGGCATACACATCAACATGTACACCATAGAAATAATGCCTCCATATTTTCAATGCAAATACCACGGCCTCTAACTCAAAATCATGAGTTGGATAATTCTTCTCATGAACCTTAAGTTGTCTAGAAGCGTAAGACACTACTTTCCCATGTTGCATAAGAACACACCCTGAGCCCACTCGGGATGCATCACAATATACCACGAAGCCCATAGTACCCTCCGATAAAGTCAACACCGGAGCGGAGCTAAGCCGCTCTTTCAAGATTTGGAAGCTTCTTTCACATGCCTCTGAACACTCAAATTTCATACTTTTTTGGGTCAAGGTAGTCAAGGGAGATACAATGGACGCAAAACCATGTACAAACCTCCTATAATATCCCGCTAGACCCTAAAAGCTTCTAATGTCAGTTAAAGTCAATGGTCTGGGCCAATTCTTGACCGCTTCAATTTTCCTTGGATCAACCTCAACCCCCTCACTAGAGATGATATGACCAAGAAACGTCACCGACCTCAACCAAAACTCACATTTTATATACTTGGCAAATAGTTGGTTTTCCTTAAGAACTTGGAACACCACTCTCAAATGATCCGTGTGTTCACCCTCATTTTTTGAATATACCAAGATGTCTTCAATGAACACAATGGCAAATAAATCTAGGTAACTTCGAAAAACCCAATTCATGATATCCATAAATGCCGCCGGGGCATTAGTGAGACCAAAGGACATTACTAGAAATTCATAGTGACAATATCTAGTCCGAAATGCCATTTTTGGTATATCCTCACCTCTCACCCTAAATTGGTGATACCCCGATCTCAAGTCAATCTTAGAAAACTAGCTTGCCCCTTGGAGTTTATCAAACAAGTTGTCAATCCGAGGGAGAGGACACTTATTCTTAATAGTGACTTTATTGAGTTGGCGATAATCAATGCACATTCTAAGGGTCCCATTCTTCTTCTTCACAAACAATACCGGTTCACCCCATGGAGAAATACTAGGTCTAATGAAGCCTTTGTCTGTAAGTCCTTGAGTTGAGCCTTCAACTCCTTCAATTCGGCCGGAGCCATCCGATATGGAAGAATTGAAATGGGTTGGGTATCCGCTAGTAAGTCAATATCAAAATCAATATCCCGTTTGGGAGGGATTCTGGAAAGATCATTAGGAAAGACCTTCGAAAATTCCCTCATTACGGGGACTAACTCAACGGGAGGATTTTCGGAGTCGAAATATTTGACCCTTACAATATGGTATAAAAACCCTTTTGAGATCATCTTACAAGCCTTTAGAGAAGAAATTATACGACCTCTAGGAATAGAATTTCCGCCCTTCCATTCTAAGACGGGTTCATTTGGAAAATTGAACTTGACAATTCTTGTTCTACAATCAATGGAAGCAAAACAATCATGCAACCAATCCATCCCCAAAATGACATCAAAAGCAACCATATCAAGTTCTACTAATCCAACATGAGTAACTCTATTGGATAACATTATAGGACAATTTCTATATACCCTCTTTGCAACCACGGACTCATCTACCGGGGTGCTTACCATTAAAGGTTCATTTAGGATATAGGGAAAAACATCAAACTTTCTAGCTACCAAGTGAGTAACAAAAGATAATGTAGCACCTAGATAAACTAAAGCATAAAAATCAATAGAGAAGACTTGTAACATACCCGTCACCACATCGGGAGAACTCTCTTGTTCACCCCCAGAGCGAAGAGAATAAAAATGATCTTCTTTGGAGCATCCACATTAGAACCACTAGCTTGAACTTTCCCACTTCCTTTGTCTTTCCCCTTCAAATTAGGGAAATCCTTAACCTTGTGGCCACTCTTGCCACACCCAAAGCAATTGTCTGTCCCAACAAGGCAATCACCATAATGATTCCTGCCACACTTTCCACAAGTTGGCTTCTTTCTTGGTGAACTAGTACCTCTTCCATTTTGAGACTTAGGGTTAGACACCCTATCATCATAAGACTTTGGAATTTGGAAGGGACTTTATTAAAGAACCTCTTCTTGAACCTAGGCTTGTCTTGAATGTCAAGCCTACCCTTAGAAGAACCACTTTCATAAGACCTTGCCTTCTTGGCCTCCCTATTCTTCCTCCTTAACATAGTTTCTTCCACTTGTTGAGCATGATTAATGAGACGAGAGATATTCATATTATCATGAAGCATAACCGAATGACATTCTTCTACCCAGTCATCGGACACCCCCGTAAGAAAACGACTCATCTCATCCCTTAGGCTTGAAACCAAGGATGGAGCATACTTGGACATAAATTTCAAAGAGTAGTCAAGTACACTCATACCTCCTTGATGAAAGTTGATGAATTCTTCCACCTTAGATTCCCTCATCTCTCTAGGAAAGAACCTATCAAGGAAAGCCCTCTTGAATATCTCCCAAGTCACCGGACCACCCCTTATTGCTCTATTATCCCTCCATTGCACGTAACCAAGTTTGGGCCACACCTTTGAGTTTATAGGACGCCAACTCGGCCTTGTCAATTGAGGTTACACCCATAGCATAGAGAATCTTATAGACCTCATCGAGAAAATCGTGTGGGTCCTCATCCGACTTTGACCTGAAGGACATAGGTGTATTCATTCTAGTAAAGTCTCTCAAATGAGAGGCCATATAGTTAGCATGTTGAGGCACTCGAGGTCCAACCTCCCTATTCATTTGGGTCCTCATGGCTTGGACTTGTGAAGTGACGACATTAGCTTTAGAGTTCAGGACTTGGATTAAAGTGAGAAAGTCTTCCCTTATATCTCCACCTATCATCAGTGTAGGAACAATCGGAACTTGATCACGCATAGCAACTTCTTCAAGTGGAGGCACTTGGCTGTCTTGCGGAGGAGCTTCGTTGTCATGAACCCCCGCATTAGCAATCTCTTCCTCGGCCCTTCGTGCCGCTTCCCTTCGAGTATTCATACATATAACCACGATACAAGGTTTAGGTGAAAGCACATAACAATACTCTAGAGGTACGACATAGGAATACAAGGAGATGAGAGTTTCTAAGCATCACATAGTCTCTAATTCATAAGTGTGGCGCACTTCACCATTACAAATAAGAATCTACATAGACTTGGTTTAATTAGACATCGTTTTTAGGGATATTCAACCTCATGCTCTGATACCAAGTTTGTCACAATAGGGGATCACCCACTAGAAGTAACCGGTGTCGTCGTCCTCGAAGAGGACTAAGACTAACCTCTTAGCATTCGTCATTACATTTCATAGGTTAAAAAGTGTGGAAAATTAAAACTTTTCATCTACATATACTTCATGAGGTTTACTTAGACCTCTCGCTTACACATAATATATTTATAGCAAGTATAAATAGACTCCTCGTATAAGAAGATTACATAGTCTTCTACTTTTATGTCACATATTGACAACATACATAATATAATCTTTAAAAGGGATGTCTCATATTAAACCACCTAAACGGAATAGAACAATACGGGCATATCCCTTACACAAATATAAAAGTACCACTTAGGGCTTAAAACAATGTCTTGAAACAACATGAGTGAAATGAGTGTCTTTAGACTATATCAATGTAACATAGGTAGAGTGATAGAAAGACATCATCCTCGAAACATGAGGACATGCCCACACTTGGACAAATAGTCACGAACCCTTCAATGACCGAAACCTAAAATATTGGGGGGAAAGGGAGAAATGGGGTTAGCACACCACTTGTACTAAGTATGGAATCATATGCACACACACAACATAGAAATCATGCTAAAAAGGACATTTGTTCAAAACCATGCCAAGTTACTTTGAAAAGCCTTATACACAACCAAAAATACATATAAGATAATAATTACCTATTCATTAAGACAATAACATATTCAACACAAGACCACCCTACTCAAGTTAAGCCAAGTCAACATGTTCATATCGTAATAGAATTCATAATCAATGTAACTCCAACATCATGTTACAACAACAAAGTATGCATAAGAGTTCATGTCATAAGAATACATACAAGACCCTTACTCATAACCCCATCAAGTCTACAAGTGCAATGACCAAGTAAAGTCCCATAACCTTACTCAATAAAGTAAATCCAACCAAGAATCATAAGCAATGCCTACCATCTCATAACGTATCATCAATAGAAATCATCATCATATTTAGCAATATAGACTAATAACATGTTCATACATGAAGCCCACATCATATAGTATCAACATATAAAGTCAACACATACATTTCATTCACTTTATAAGAGCATAAAACATAAGAACATCATCTTTAGAATTCCCTCAAGGCCAACTAGTGCAATATATCGGTAGAGTCACATACCCCTACCTAGACTAAGTCAAACCCCTCAAGTCATCCTAGTTAGAGTCCACTTCATTATTAATGTCATTCATATTATTTCCTTAAATAACATTATTTTCTTTTCTATTTTTGTTATCAATTTATGTATATCTTTTAGATATTTCTCCTGCTAATTATTTATATTTATATGTAATAATTTCTAAAATAAAAAATGGGATAACACCCTTCTTAGTCTAGCAT
>JABWTJ010001428.1:46465-60721 GCA_016801875.1 Solanum sitiens | reverse complement strand
AATAGCCACACCACCTAATTCACAACTAGAATAGGAAAGTAGGCATAAGCTTCTCATAGTATCATCTTAAGCACATGTTCATCAGTTCATCAATATGCCTTCAAGGCCATGGTCAACACATATATAATGACAATAAAGTAAACACCGCCACCATAAGTGGACCATACCACACAATGCCATACAAGGCTTCATCAACATTACTATAAGGAATACAGAAGTAGATGAGTAAAGGAAATAAGCATTCTTACCCAATTCTCACCCTTTGATAATCATTGATCAATACACCTTATTCATCAATAAAACACATATATGGCAGTAGCTAAAAGTACTTTAAACATATAAGAAACCATGTACAAGTCACTACATGATTTTACCATAACATAATACAACATATCAACATACTCGGAAAGTAGAATAACATAGATCATTAATCAGTTTCATTCATATGGATTATAGGTCATATTTCATGAATCATATCACCCTAAGGCAGTAGCTAATGAAATCATAATCTAGATGAGACACTACTACAATTTGCCATTAAGGTCGATACAAGCATACTTTATATAGGGAGTTCATGGAAAGTAAGTTTACATAGGTTAATCATATTTAACCTATCATGAATTGACCCGTATTGTATTAATTACATATAATTCATCCTCATATTCATTATAGGCAGCAGCTATAGACATTAACCATAATCAATTCTTATAGCGACTAACCTAACGTTAAGATCACAAGTTACAACTTCATAGACAAGAAGAACCTAGATTAATTCAAACCAAGCCTTTTCTACTTTAGTCTTACATGATTTATATCCACAATTCAACCATGGTATTAACCTAAAACAGTAGCTACAAGAACCACAACTTAATCGAAATTCACTTTAGATCACAAGAAAACCAATGTTACAGTGAACTATAGAAAACTAGGCTAAACATGCTCAAATCTTCATACATTGATCCTCATGCATCATTCAACATCAATTCAACATAAATTCATGTAAATAACAGTATATACCATCACTTCAATGTAAGAGAATCATAATTTAATCGATAACAAGTCAAGATCACAAAGCCCATGCAAGAGCTAAACCAATTTTGGAAGAAACATGGGTTCATCATGCAATTGGAGTGAAATAACATTCAAATCACTGTATTAACTTCAATTCATCATGATTTAATCATTCAAAATGTTTTGAGAAAGAACCCATGGCTAGATTGGAGAAGAAGAACTTTGATCATAAACTTTCTTTGAAAACATTGAGAAGAACTCTCCAAGTGAAAGGTTACTTAGAGATGAAGGATCACCATACCTTTTATTAGTTGAAAACCTCTAAAACTTCATGATTCATCCATGGAAAACCCAGCTTGAATCTGTTCTTGAGCTTCACCAACAATGGTGGTTTTAGAGAGAACATTTTTTGAAGAGAAAGGCTTAAAATATGTGAGAGGGTTTGGGAATGGGTTAATCACGTTTTTAGGGACTTATATACACGTAAAATTACTTAATTAAACCTATTATAGTCAGGTTAGGACGTGGGGTGAATTTACCATTCACCCCTTTAAGAGGCAGCACGCAGGCAGTTAACTAGCAGGCCACCCGCGACGAGGCCCATGACGGGGCGTCATGGCCATGACGGGCCGTGGCAGCCTCCGTCGCAGGGGACTTGGCCAATTTCTTGGCTTACAACCTTCCAAGGCAAGTCTCCTTCGATGGGACCTGCTTGACGGTCCGTTGGGGGTCCAACGGTCCGTCATTGAGTCCGTCAAGAGACACTGCCCAGGCAGTATTTAGGCAGCCTTGAGGTCCTTCTTTTAGGGCCTCTTGTGGGGCCCTTTAGAAGTCGTACCCGGACGTTTCCAATGCGATTACAAACCTTAACATGTTATAGAACTACGACATAAGTTTCATCCAAAACAAACACCTACAAGACGTCCAAACAGCCTTGACCCCAACATGACATACAATGAGCGTCTTAGGGGCTATCTTTCAAACGCCTTGGACGTTCTTGGGCGTTTGACCTCCAAACTTTACGAAACTTCATACAATAACATTAAATATCATTTAAAACCATTTCAAGACTTATTTGACTCATTTCACACAATTTAGGTATGCATACACACATGAGGTACATTAGCGACTATTCGTCGAACGTCTTGGACGTCCCTTGACGTTCGACTTCCAAATCACTTCAAACTTTGCACACTGACTCTATATGACATAATAAGGTATTTTAGGACCTTATAACATTAAGACGAACATGTTAGGCTCTAGACACGTTATCTCATTTTCAAGGTCTTACAATATCCCCCACTTGGGAACATTCGTCCTCGAATGACACTTAGGACTCTTTAATCACATCAAGGACTTCAATACACATAAGAGCAGTTCATCACATTTAACATATCATCAAATCATTTTAGCACTCGACGCACAAAACTTGAGTTAGTTAAATCATAAAAGATCTTCATTTATTTAGACCTAGTACTATAATGGTCATACTCAACCATATCATGCTTAGTGGTGTACATGGAGGAATATCTTACTCCTCAACACAT
The DNA here is from genome assembly GCA_016801875.1 of Solanum sitiens. Classification (NCBI taxonomy): domain Eukaryota; kingdom Viridiplantae; phylum Streptophyta; class Magnoliopsida; order Solanales; family Solanaceae; genus Solanum; species Solanum sitiens. Next base: position 58,163 of record JABWTJ010001428.1, on the reverse strand, counting down.
TACATGTATCATGAGTTCACACCTTATCAAAGCACAAGGTCAATTTCTTTAAAAATGGGAAAATCTCAACTTTCAAGCCAAGACATGCATACATTTTCTTCCTAGTGAAATCTAAATGGCAATTCACACCAAGTACATCACAACAAAATAGGAAGTTATTCCACAATTTATTTTCTTAACAAAATACTTACCCTTATAGTAAGCCTCATTTTGGAAAAATAACACAAATTATAGGCACACACATGTACTCTTAGGTAAACATGCTTTCACCTTTTAAGAATGAGCCTACAATTTTGCACTACAAAATCCTCAAATCACTAAATTTTAAAGAGAGTTCACATTTTTCATTGTAAAAGAGACTCAACTTCCATTACAAGGCTAAACAATTTAACCTACAAGTGACTATTACTAAGTTCCTTGTCTTACCTCATGAAGTCAACTTCACAATTAGCACATTAAAATGCAAGTCAACAAGAGAAAACATGGATTTTACAAAATTTCTTTTCATGCTTTTAGAAAATTCACCATGTCTCTAAGACGATGTCCATCAATTCATACCAATCATATAAAGATCAGGCCATTCACACTTTATACAAGACTATTTTCATGAACAAGCATACTAAGAATTCATAATTCCCAATTCAAGTAAGAAGAGAAGGACAATGTAGACAATTTCTACACTTCTCACTACTCAAACACCATCCCCCACTTAGGGTAAACCCAATTAAGAGCAACTTAACCCAACATGTAGAGGATCTCAAATACAAAACCTTCATATTTATCACTTAGAGTGATTACTACTTTAGAGGAAATTTTCATAAACTCAATTTAGCAACACTAAGGCATTCTAAACCTTATCATGAGATCACAAGCCTTTACATTCAAATCCTATATCAACATGTATAGAGGAGACTACTACACTTATGTCAGCTAATACCATCTCCATATAGTCAACAAGATTAACATCATGTATAAAGAATCATATCATGCACATCTTCATGATCAATAGACAAATAATATAATATCATACTATTTAATTCACATAAGGTCTTCCTACAATGCAATAGACACTAAGGTCATACATCATTAGAGAAAACCACAAGGAAGTTCATAACACGACAAGAAGTTTAGAAATAACTCTACGACTCATCATGTCATAAGATTCTCATCCTTTTTCAATTTAAATGGCAAAAAGTAAATATTATTTTCTACATTCCTTCTTATGTTCATATTCATAGATTCTACACATTTTTCAACAACATCCAATCAAAAGGCAGATTAGTGAGTTCTCCAAACATGATACCATAAGTTGCCTAGTCTCTATAACGAGCATGCTTCCAAATACCCAAAAGTGTAACATTTAGACATTTGATGGAACAATTATGGAATTGTACGATACAAAGCTTTACCAACTCATTCCTCATAAGCATGCATACCATGTTTACAACTCAAGTCTCTACCAAAAGACTCCAATTTATCCTATCAACTCATCAAGTACCACTTATATACAAGGGAAAACAATGCACACTTTTAATCACATGCACTCATAGGATAGCATAGCTCCATAGGTAGTTACTAAACAACCCTAGTTCAAATCCAAATATTTGGCTACTATCATACAAAACCATATAGGAATACACAATTTAAGAGAAATCACTTTAACCACCATAACTACTAGCATGCTTTAACTACATCATCGCATACATTATTCGACATAACATGCTATTTCACATAGATTTCATATATTACCATAATTGGCATCACATCATCAATATAAGAGATATTTAATATAAAACAAAGTAAGATGACCAATCATAATCCTCATAGAGTTAACAGGTGCAATGATCAAGTAAATCTCCATAACTTCACTAAACCAAGTAACCCAAACAAGAACTACAATTAGCATCATACTCCACTCATCTATAACTTTCATGCATGGATAACTCCATATCTTTAGCACACTAGGCTATTTACATGTTTATAAGCATATAGATCACCTCATAAGGATATTCATATTTATCATCATATACATTCATAGTATTAACCTCTTAAGGTCTCCATCAAGGAAAACTAGTGCAAGACATAGGTAGAGTCCCATACCCCTACCTAAGTCTAGTTAACCCTTCAAGTCGCCTTAGTTAGTATATACATCATCAAATAAGTACAAGTGTCACCTTCACACATGCTCATTCAAACCATAAAACTAAGATAAGCATTTCAAACTCACCTTTTCTCCCTCATGCGTAGAGAACTCTCATCCAAGCAATCATATCTAAAAGACCACCGGACAAGAAAACATAAGAGAGAGATCTTATAGAATTAAGTTCTATGGCACGATATGAGATTGATGAAAAAGGGAAAATATATCGTCCTATAGCCTCTCGTACCATTAAATGTGTCGCGACTCACCACCAATGATACGAGACTCTACTAGACGTGGCAATATGAGACTTTTTAGAACCTAAAACCGCTTCATAAACCTCATGCTCTGATACCAAGTTTGTCACAACCCAAAAGCATACCCTAGAAGATAGGGTACAAATCTTGGATTGTAACCGGCGTCGTCGACCTCTCGGAGGTCTAGTACAAGCCTCTCATATCATTCATTGCATTGACATAGTAAATTTAGCGGAAAATTTAAAACTTTTCATAGCACATCATATGCTAAAAACATCACATCGTATATATATAAAACATAAGTCATAATACATATTTAGACTCTAAGTCCCTTTTCCATCTTAGACTCAACAACTTTAGAGTACATTAAGGATAAAAACCCTTAAGACATAATACAAAGTTATACATTACTAAGTAGACTTTACAATAAGGACATTAGTAGGACATCCTTGAACTTAAGGATTCCTTTCCTTGAGCTTGGGAAATCACCTATCAAGCTCCCCAATCATAGACCTTCTTTAAGCATTCCAATACCTACACTTTATGTAAAAAGTAAAGAAGAATGGGATTAGCACAAGAATGTACTAAGTATGGCAACCATGCGAAAACATGCATTTAAAAGGGACATTTCCTTTGAAATCATACTTCATGCCATTTTGAGTAAATCATCATAAAACCTTTATCAACATCATTTATATCATCCACGTACTTCATAGCAACACATTCAAAGGCCAATCATCATATGAAAGCACATATAGAATATAAGTACACATAAAGGTCACTTTATAGTGAACTCACCCTTCTTAGCATTTAACTCTTTCTTTCAATTCATTAATCTCCTAAGTAATCCTTTAGGGATACTTGGTGCAATGCATCACCTTAGGAACACAAGGGAATACCATACATAGCATTTACACAAGACAACACATGCCATCATAAAAGTATAGTACAATATAATCATAGTCAAACCAAGACTACAATATCATACATAAAGGACACATACATAATCATAAGTATTAAGGTACCTACCTAAGACTTCCTAAGGAGTCACTTGTGCAATGTATAGATGAGTTCATTACTTCCACCTATCCTAAGTAACTTACCTTAAGTCCTCCTAGTTAGGATCCTATTCAATTACTTCCATTGTCCATTTTACTTTAGGGAAACCATAGCCTCAACCGACACTAAGACCATGGGTGCTAATCATGGAATTTGGTGTTGTAGAGCCTTACACCAAAGGAAGGTGTTACTACCGAGCCAAGGTAGAACATTAACATATATGCTAGCATATCAAGTAAGTTTACTTTGCTAGATCCTATGTGGCAAGCATAGTTTATGGAACTAAGAGATAGGTATTCCCTCTATATACCATTTGGTAATGGGGCCTCACCTCATGAGATAACATGAGTGAATATTCCTCAAGGAAAGTCAACACTTCATGTAAGTACATAGGTGAGTATTCCTTTAAGGGAAGTCGACACCATATGTAGGTCCATAGGTGATTATTCCTCTAAGGAAAGTCAACACTCTATAACGGACAAATGGTGAATATTCCTCTAAGGGAAGTCAACACCTCTCAATGTCAAGTTCACTCGGTGCTAAGCTAAGTTCCCTTTATTGAAAAGCCTTTATTACATTTGTTTATAAAACATAGTCTTAGGATATTCATCATTCATATGCTTATAGCATATTCAAGCACCTATCTAGTTTTGGAGTATTCTTGGGCCCTCCTAGTTGGACCTCTTCTCCCTAGCTAGATCATCCATGTGTGTGAGTGTATATATAGATGTGAGCAAACCTTTCACATAACACATCAAGTCACACATGTTCATATATCAATGCATAAGTCTATAGGCGTAACTATATGAGCAATCCTTTCATATAAACCTACTAAGACACTATACACATTCATACTTCATCATATCATATTCATAACATGTTCATATAATCATCCTTCATATGCATAAGAACCAAACCTAGGAACTATCCTATCAAGATATACATGTGCAATGCATAGACAAGGTCCCATACCCTTGTCCATACTAGTACACCTATCAAGTCATCCTAGTAAGGGAATACAAATCATACATTCATAAGCATCACCTTGATATGCATAGTAGTAGACACTAGTGAATATGAGAACTACCTTTCATTTAGACCCAATGACTCATACTACTTGTAATATGCATGTAAGTGAGAGTGTGTGTACATTTACCAACATGATCACATAATGGCCATCAATAACATCTTAAGTCAGCCACATTATTAGACCACATTATACTTCAAGCACATAGCGCACAACACATAATAGCATAGGAGACATCACAATATATACCATGAAATCGAGACTCCTAACTTTAGCTATTTATACTTCCATATAAGGGATTCATGAGTAGAGGTTATTAACCACTTTATCACATCAATGGCAGCACCTATACAATACCCTAACATAATTATACACATGCTCATACAATAGCCACACCACCTAATTCACAACTAGAATAGGAAAGTAGGCATAAGCTTCTCATAGTATCATCTTAAGCACATGTTCATCAGTTCATCAATATGCCTTCAAGGCCATGGTCAACACATATATAATGACAATACAGTAAACACCGCCACCATAAGTGGACCATACCACACAATGCCATACAAGGCTTCATCAACATTACTATAAGGAATACAGAAGTAGATGAGTAAAGGAAATAAGCATTCTTACCCAATTCTCACCCTTTGATCATCATTGATCAATACACCTTATTCATCAATAAAACACATATATGGCAGTAGCTAAAAGTACTTTAAACATATAAGAAACCATGTACAAGTCACTACATGATTTTACCATAACATAATACAACATATCAACATACTCGGAAAGTAGAATAACATAGATCATTAATCAATTTCATTCATATGGATTATAGGTCATATTTCATGAATCATATCACCCTAAGGCAGTAGCTAATGAAATCATAATCTAGATGAGACACTACTACAATTTGCCATTAAGGTCGATACAAGCATACTTTATATAGGGAGTTCATGGAAAGTAAGTTTACATAGGTTAATCATATTTAACCTATCATGAATTGACCCGTATTGTATTAATTACATATAATTCATCCTCATATTCATTATAGGCAGCAGCTATAGACATTAACCATAATCAATTCTTATAGCAACTAACCTAACGTTAAGATCACAAGTTACAACTTCATAGACAAGAAGAACCTAGATTAATTCAAACCAAGCCTTTTCTACTTTAGTCTTACATGATTTATATCCACAATTCAACCATGGTATTAACCTAAAACAGTAGCTACAAGAACCACAACTTAATCGAAATTCACTTTAGATCACAAGAAAACCAATGTTACAGTGAACTATAGAAAACTAGGCTAAACATGCTCAAATCTTCATACATTGATCCTCATGCATCATTCAACATCAATTCAACATAAATTCATGTAAATAACAGTATATACCATCACTTCAATGTAAGAGAATCATAATTTAATCGATAACAAGTCAAGATCACAAAGCCCATGCAAGAGCTAAACCAATTTTGGAAGGAACATGGGTTCATCATGCAATTGGAGTGAAATAACATTCAAATCACTGTATTAACTTCAATTCATCATGATTTAATCATTCAAAATGTTTTGAGAAAGAACCCATGGCTAGATTGGAGAAGAAGAACTTTGATCATAAACTTTCTTTGAAAACATTGAGAAGAACTCTCCAAGTGAAAGGTTACTTAGAGATGAAGGATCACCATACCTTTTATTAGTTGAAAACCTCTAAAACTTCATGATTCATCCATGGAAAACCCAGCTTGAATCTGTTCTTGAGCTTCACCAACAATGGTGGTTTTAGAGAGAACATTTTTTGAAGAGAAAGGCTTAAAATATGTGAGAGGGTTTGGGAATGGGTTAATCACGTTTTTAGGGACTTATATACACCTAAAATTACTTAATTAAACCTATTATAGTCAGGTTAGGACGTGGGGTGAATTTACCATTCACCCCTTTAAGAGGCAGCACGCAGGCAGTTAACTAGCAGGCCACCCGCGACGAGGCCCATGACGGGGCGTCATGGCCATGACGGGCCGTGGCAGCCTCCGTCGCAGGGGACTTGGCCAATTTCTTGGCTTACAACCTTCCAAGGCAAGTCTCCTTCGACGGGACCTGCTTGACGGTCCGTTGGGGGTCCAACGGTCCGTCATTGGGTCCGTCAAGAGACACTGCCCAGGCAGTATTTAGGCAGCCTTGAGGTCCTTCTTTTGGGGCCTCTTGCGGGGCCCTTAAAAGTCGTACCCGGACGTTTCCAATGCGATTACAAACCTTAACATGTTATAGAACTACGACATAAGTTTCATCCAAAACAAACACCTACAAGACGTCCAAACAGCCTTGACCCCAACATGACATACAATGAGCGTCTTAGGGGCTATCTTTCAAACGCCTTGGACGTTCTTGGGCGTTTGACCTCCAAACTTTACGAAACTTCATACAATAACATTAAATATCATTTAAAACCATTTCAAGACTTATTTGACTCATTTCACACAATTTAGGTATGCATACACACATGAGGTACATTAGCGACTATTCGTCGAACGTCTTGGACGTCCCTTGACGTTCGACTTCCAAATCACTTCAAACTTTGCACACTGACTCTATATGACATAATAAGGTATTTTAGGACCTTATAACATTAAGACGAACATGTTAGGCTCTAGACACGTTATCTCATTTTCAAGGTCTTACAATATCCCCCACTTGGGAACATTCGTCCTCGAATGACACTTAGGACTCTTTAATCACATCAAGGACTTCAATACACATAAGAGCAGTTCATCACATTTAACATATCATCAAATCATTTTAGCACTCGACGCACAAAACTTGAGTTAGTTAAATCATAAAAGATCTTCATTTATTTAGACCTAGTACTATAATGGTCATACTCAACCATATCATGCTTAGTGGTGTACATGGAGGAATATCTTACTCCTCAACACATTACATGTATCATGAGTTCACACCTTATCAAAGCACAAGGTCAATTTCTTTAAAAATGGGAAAATCTCAACTTTCAAGCCAAGACATGCATACATTTTCTTCCTAGTGAAATCTAAATGGCAATTCACACCAAGTACATCACAACAAAATAGGAAGTTATTCCACAATTTATTTTCTTAACAAAATACTTACCCTTATAGTAAGCCTCATTTTGGAAAAATAACACAAATTATAGGCACACACATGTACTCTTAGGTAAACATGCTTTCACCTTTTAAGAATGAGCCTACAATTTTGCACTACAAAATCCTCAAATCACTAAATTTTAAAGAGAGTTCACATTTTTCATTGTAAAAGAGACTCAACTTCCATTACAAGGCTAAACAATTTAACCTATGAGTGACTATTACCAAGTTCCTTGTCTTACCTCATGAGGTCAATTTCACAATTAGCACATTAAAATGCAAGTCAACAAGAGAAAACATGGATTTTACAAAAATTTCTTTTCATGCTTCTTGGAAAATTCACCATGTCTTTAAGATGATGTCAATCAATTCATACCAATCATATAAATATCATGCAATTTACACTTTATGCAAGACTATTTTCATGAACAAGCATACTAAGAATTCATATTTTCTAATTCAAGTAAGAATAGAAGGACAATATAGACAATTTCTACAAATCTCACTACTCAAACACCATCCCCCACTTAGGGTAAACCCAATTAAGAGCAACTTAACCCAACATGTAGAGGATCTCAAATACAAAATCTTCATATTCATCACTTAGAGTGATTACTACTTTAGAGGGAATTTTCATAAACTCAATTTAGCAACACTAAGGCATTCTAAACCTTATCATGTGATCACAAGCCTTTACATTCAAGTCCTATATCAACATGCATAGAGGAGACAACTACACTTATGTCAGCTAATACCATCTCCATATAGTCAACAAGATTAACATCATGTATAAAGAATCATATCATGCACATCTTCATGATCAATAGACAAATAATATAATATCATACTATTTAATTCACATAAGGTCTTCCTACAATGCAATAGACACTAAGGTCATACATCATTAGAGAAAACCACAAGGAAGTTCATAACACGACAAGAAGTTTAGAAATAACTCTACGACTCATCATGTCATAAGATTCTCATCCTTTTTCAATTTAAATGGCAAAAAGCAAATATTATTTTCTACATTCCTTCTTATGTTCATATTCATAGATTCTACACATTTTTCAACAACATCCAATCAAAAGGCAGATTAGTGAGTTCTCCAAACATGATACCATAAGTTGCCTAGTCTCTAAAACTTCATGATTCATCCATGGAAAACCCAGCTTGAATCTGTTCTTGAGCTTCACCAACAATGGTGGTTTTAGAGAGAACATTTTTTGGAGAGAAAGGCTTAAAATATGTGAGAGGGTTTGGGAATGGGTTAATCACGTTTTTAGGGACTTATATACACCTAAAATTACTTAATTAAACCTATTATAGTCAGGTTAGGACGTGGGGTGAATTTACCATTCACCCCTTTAAGAGGCAGCACGCAGGCAGTTAACTAGCAGGCCACCCGCGACGAGGCCCATGACGGGGCGTCATGGCCATGACGGGCCGTGGCAGCCTCCGTCGCAGGGGACTTGGCCAATTTCTTGACTTACAACCTGCCAAGGCAAGTCTCCTTTGACGGGACCTGCTTGACGGTCCGTTGGGGGTCCAACGGTCCGTCATTGGGTCCGTCAAGAGACACTGCCCAGGCAGTGTTTAGGCAGCCTTGAGGTCCTTCTTTTAGGGCCTCTTGCGGGGCCCTTTAGAAGTCGTACCCGGACGTTTACAATGCTATTACAAACCTTAACATGTTATAGACCTACCACATAAGTTTCATCCAAAACAAACACCTACAAGACGTCCAAACAGCCTTGACCTCAACAAGACATACAATGAGCGTCTTAGGGGCTATCTTTCAAACGCCTTGGACGTTCTTGGGCGTTTGACCTCCAAACTTCACGAAACTTCATACAATAACATTAAATATCATTTAAAACCATTTCAAGACTTATTTGACTCATTTCACACAATTTAGGCATGCATACACACATGAGGCACATTAGCGACTATTCATCGAACGTCTTGGACGTCCCTTGACGTTCGACTTCCAAATCACTTCAAACTTTGCACACTAACTCTATATGACATAATAAGGTATTTTAGGAAATTATAAAATTAAGACAAACATGTTAGGCTCTAGACACGTTATCTCATTTTCAAGGTCTTACAGTGCATCAGCAGCATCACTATGTCCACTTTTCATTGAAGTGTCTGATTTATCAAACTCAGAAATGTTTTGCAACAAATTCTTTTTAATTTCTTACAAATAGTCATTTATCATTTCTTCTTTATTTCCATCTTGAATGGAAATCCTCCGAGCAATATGCTTGATTGAACTCCCAGTAGAAATTCCTTTTTGAGGAGAGTTCTGATATGCCTTGATGGTATTGGTGATTTGATCCAATAACTCTTGTCCATATAATTGTCCAGTTGCTGGGTCTTGTCTATTTAGTTTTCCCCAAAAATTGGTAAAATATTTGCGATATAAACAAGGAATGTTTTCATTTGGGGTATAACCCACTTCGGGAATCCATTTATGGATCCATGGAATAGAAAACTCAATAAAGAAATACATTTGATCAATTTTGTCAATATTCGATATATGATCTTGCAAAAATAGATCAGTTAAAAATGGGGAAACTTTTACCCATTGCTTATATAAAGTATTGAAATTATAAGGTAAAATCTTTACCGTAGGGCCATGAATAGACCACCAGTTTATAAACCAATTGGGTAAACTTTTTGTAAAAACTTGAGCACAAACTTTTAGAAACCAAGTATGTTTAAGTTTATCATTATTATAATAAAATATTTTATGAAATGCCTGGATATAATCCCAGTAAGTAAAACTCATGTTTATTTTATTAACTGAAACCTGTCTCTCCTGCATTGTGGAGATTCCCCAGTCTTCTGCAGATATAATCTGCTTAATAGTAATTTTGGAGAAGTTATAAACATTCTTATCATAATCAGAAATGAAATGCTGAAATTCAGCACTGCCTGTATGACTTAGAATAGATTCATAGTAAGTGCGAGTCTTATACGATTCGCCAGGGAAATATAATCCCTTTGTCAAATACCTTTGGAGTATCTTCCAAGGTTCATTACTTCTCTGAATATCAGAATTTTCTAAAAGAAATATAATTTCTTTTGTTGCCGTTTCTTCTGAAACTCTGACAAGATCAGCTTCTTTAGTTAAAGAGGCGTAGGTATTTGTCACGACCCAAAATCGAGCCAAAGTAGCAACCCCCACTATAGTTCCTCATCCTACTATGTGAGCGAACCACCAATCAAACCCCAAACATATTGAACAAATACAAAGCGAAGATTTAAACTCTTAACGAATCAAATTAAATAACTTCTGCTAAATTTTAAACTCATTACCCAAAATCTGGAAGTCATGCATCAAAAGAACTCGATCCCTCAAGTTTACTAATCTAAAAGTATCTAGAAGCTAAAATAAATAAAAGGCTAAGTCCATTCCTGGAAGTTCAAGGCATCAAGAACTTGAGAGAAGATCCATTCCAAGCTAGATCATTTAGCTCAACCCCGAACCGTGTAGAGAACTGGCTAGAATTGCGGTTGATTGAAGACGACAGGTACGTGTGCTGATTCCCCAAATAAAACAAAGAAGAACACAAGTAGGGGGTCAGTAAACAAACACAAGTCGGAGTAGGTATCATCGGACACCTAAAAGAAAACAGTAATATATCAGTTCATATCCATAAATCAACTACAATTACTCAACAGGTAGCAACAAGTACTATAATCAATCATAAGTACTACAAGTACATCAATGAGTACTCAAGCCTCATACCACACTCCTTGGGAATTAGGTTCATTACATTGAGTATATAAACATCTCTCAAGATTTATTATCTTTCTTCCTCTGGTGTCGGTACGTGACACTCCGATCCCCTACTACTATGTGTCGGAACGTGACACTCCGATCCCTTAATTCTACGTGTCGGTTCGTGACACCCGATCCCTTAATACTATGTGTCGGAACGTGACACTCCGATCCCCTAATTCTATGTGTCGGAACGTGACACTCCGAGCCCCTAATTCTATGTGTCGGTTCGTGACACCCGACCCACTAATACTATGTGTCGGAACGTGACACTCCGATCCCCTAATTCTATGTGTCGG
>JABWTJ010001428.1:0-45776 GCA_016801875.1 Solanum sitiens | reverse complement strand
ACGACGGACATAGAATTGCTCTCAGTACCCAATTCTCAAGAGTTGAGTGTTTTTGAAACGGAACCTCCAACAACGGTCCGTCATGTCTGTGATGGTCCGTCCTGCATGTCCGTCACAGACTTCAGAGAATTGCTCTCAGTACCCAATTCTCAAGAGTTGAAGTGTTTTGAAACGGAAACTCACAACGGTCTGTCATGTCTGTGACGGTCCATCCTGCAGGTCCGTCACAGAGTTCAGAGAGTCGATTTCAGCACTCAAATATAAGAATTCCAAGTGTTTGGAATGAGACACCCTCGACGGTCCGTCGTGCCCATGACGGTCCGTCGTTGGATACGTCGTCTCAGACACTTTTTCCAGAAATAAAATCTGCTGCTCAAAACGACTAAGCAGGTCGTTACAAACCCTAACCATAAACTTGAAACCCTAAGCCAAAAATACCAAAACTCGAACATTAAAAACTAAACCGTAGATTTTAACCCTCAAATGCTAATCCCTGAACCATAAAACCTAAAAAACAATGTACACGCTAACCCTAATCCTAATCCTAACCCTAAACCCTAAAAAAAAACCTAAGTCCAAAATGCGAAAACCCAAACATTAAACTAAACCATAGATTTTAAAACTCAAATCCTAAACCACAAACCTTAAAACCTAAATAAACCTAAACCCTAACCCTAACTCTAACCCAAACCCTAACTCTAACCTTAACTCTAACCCAAACCCTAAACCATTTAACCAAAACCCAATGCTCAAATTACCAAACCCATACATTAAACACTAAACCTTAGACTTTAAACCAAAAATCCTAAACCTCAAAACCTAAAACCTAAAACAACCTAAACTCTAACGCTAACCCTATTCTTCACCCTAACCCTAAACACTAAACCAAAAGCCCAAAACACCAAAACCCTATCATTTACACTAAACAATAGATATTAAAACTCAAATCCTTAACCCCAAACCCTAAAACTTAAAAAACAACCTAAACCCTAACCCTAACCCTAACATTAACCCTAACCCTAACCCTAACATTAACCCTAACACTAACCCTATCATAAACCCTAAACCCCAAGCCCAAAATACCAAAACCCAAACATTAAACACTAAACCATTGATATTAAACCTCAAATCCTAAACCCTAAACCAAAAAACTTAAAGAAACTCAAAATCTTAACCCTAACCCTAACCCTAAACCAAAAACCTGAAACCCTAAGCCAAAAATACCAAAACCCAACCATTAAACACTAAACCATAAATTCTAAACCTCAAATCTTAAACCACAAACCCTTAAACCTAAAAAAAAACTATACTCTAACCCTAACCCTAACTTTAACCCTAACCCTAAACCATTAACTTGAAACAACAAGCCAAAAAATTCCAAAACCCAAACATTCAACACTTGACCAAAGATGTTAAACAAAAAATCTTAAACCCCAAAACCTAAAACCTAAAGAAAACCTAAACCCTAACCCTATCCCTAAAACAAACCCTAACCCAAACCATATCCTTAACCCTAACCCTAAACACTAAACCCTAAACCCAAAACCTAAAATACTAAAACCCTAACATTAAACATTAAACCATAGAAATACAAACTCAAATTCTTAACCCCAAACCATAAAACCTAAAACACATCCTAAACCCTAACCCTAACCCTAACATTAACCCTAGCCCTAACCCTACCATAAACCCTAAGCCCCAAGCCCAAAATACCAAAACCTAAACATTAAACTCTAAACCATTGATATTAAAACTCAAATCCTAAACCCTAAAATGAAAAACCTAAAAAAAAAAAAACCCTAACCCTAAACCATAAACTCAAAACCCTAAGCCCAAAAACAAACCCTAAAACCAAAAAAACAACCTACACCCTAACTCTAACATTAAATCTAACCCTAACCCTAACATAATTCCTAAATCCCAAGCCCAAAATACCAAAAATCAAACATTAAAAACTAAACCATTGATATTAAACCGAATCGTAACCCTAACTCTAACCCTAACCCTAACCCTAAACCCTAAAACCTAAGTCCAAAAGAAACCCCAAGTCCAAAATACGAAAACCACACATTAAACACTAAACAATAGATTTTAAACCTCAAAACCTAAACCACAAACCTAAAACCTAAAAAAACACTAAACCCTAACCCTAACTCTAACCCAAACCCTAACCCTAACACTAAACCCTTTACCCGAAACCCCAAGCTCAAATTACCAAAACCCAAACATTAAACACTAAGCCATAGATTTTAAACAAAAAATCCTAAACCTTAAAACCTAAAACCTAAACAAAAAACCTAAACCCTAACCCATAATCCTATCCCTAACACAAACCCTAACCCTAACCCTAAACCCTAAACCCAAAGCCTAAAATAGCAAAACCCTAACATTAAACACTAAACCATAGATTTTAAATCTCAAATGCTAAACCCTAAAATATAAAACCTAAAAAAACGTACACCCTAACCCTAATCCTAATCCTAACCCTAAACCTTAAACCCTAAGTCCAAAAAAACACCTAAGTCCAAAATGCAAAAACCCAAACCTTAAACACTAAACCATATTTTTTAAACCAAAAATCCTAAACCTTAAAACCTAAAACCAAAAAAAAAAAAAACTAAACCCTAACCCTAACCCTAACCCTAACCCTAAACCCTAAATCCAAAGCCTAAAATAGCAAAACCCTAACATTAAACACTAAACCATAGATATTACAACTCAAATCATTAACCTCAAACCCTAAAACCTAAAAAGCAACATAAACCCTAACCCTAACATTAAATCTAACCCTAACCCCACCATAAATCGAAAATACCAAAACCCAAACATTAAAAACTAAACCATTGATATTAAACCTAATCCTAACCCTAACCCTAACCCTAACCCTAACCCTAAACCCTAAGTCCAAAAAATAACTAAGTCCAAAATACGAAAACCACACATTAAGCACTAAACCATAGATTTTAAACCTCAAATCCTAAACTACAAACCCTAAAACCTAAAAATAAACTAAACCTTGACCCAATCCCTAACCCTAAACCATTAACCCTAAACCCCAAGCCTAAAATACCAAAACTCAAACATTAAACACTAAACCATAGATTTTAAACCAAAAATCCTAAACCCAAAACCTAAAAACAAAACAAAACCCTAACCCCTAACCCTATCCCTAACACAAACCCTAACCCTAAACCTAACCCTATCTGTAACCCTAACCCTAAACCGTAAACCCAAAGCCTAAAATAGCAAAACCCAAGCATTAAACACAAAACCATAGATATTACAACTCAAATACTTAACCCAAACCCTAAAACATAAAAAACAACCTAAACCCTAACCCTACCCTAACATTAAACCTAACCCTAACCCTACAATAAATCCTAAATCCCAAGCCCAGAATACAAAAACCCAAATATTAAAAACTAAAGCATTGATATTAAACCTAACCCTAACCCTAACCCTAACTCTAAACCCTAAACTATACCACCTAAGTCCAAAGAAAACCCTAAGGCCAAAATACGAAAACCATACATTAAACACTAAACCATAGATTTTAAACCTCAAATCCTAAACCACAAACCATAAAACCTAAAAAAAAAAAACTAAACCAAACCCTGACCCTAACCCAAACCCTAACCCTAACCTTAACCCTAACCCTAACCCTAAACCATTCACCCAAAACACCAAGCCCAAAATACGAAAACCCAAACATTAAACACTAACTAAAACCTAAAAAAAAAACTAAACCCTAACCCTAACCCTAACCCAAACCCTAACCCTAACCCTAACCCTAACCCTAAACAATTAATCCGAACCCCAAAGCCCAAAATACAAAAACCCAAACATTAAGCACTAAACCGTGGATTTTAAACCAAAACTCCTAAACCCAAAAACCTAAAACCAAAAAAAAATTAAACCCAAACCCTAATCCTATCCCTAACCCTAATCCTAACCCTAACCTTATTCGTAACCCTAACCCTAACCCTTAAACCCTAAAACCAAAGCCAAAAATACCAGAACCCTAACATTAAACATTAAACCATGGAAATTACAACTCAAATCCTTAACCCCAAACGCTAAACCTAAAAAAAAACTAAACCCTACCCCTAACATTAACCCGAACCCGAACCCTACCATAAACTCTAAACCCCAAGCCTAAAATACCAAAACCCAAATATTAAACACTAAACCATTTATATTAAACCTCAAATCCTAAACCCTAAACCCAAAATAATAATAAAAAAAAGAAGCCAAAACTCTAAACCTAACCCTAACCTTAAACCATAAACTTAAAACCCTACGCCCAATCCTAATCCTAACCCTAAACCCTAAACCCTAAGTCCAAAAAAAAAACCTAAGTCCAAAATGTGAAAACCCAAACATTAAACACTAAACCATAGATTTTAAACCTCAAATCCTAAACCACAAACCCTAAAACCTAAAAAACCTAAACCCTAACCCTAACTCTAACCCAAACCCTAACCCTAACCTTAACCCTAACCCTAACCGTAAACCATTTACCCGAAACACAAAGATCAAATTACCAAACCCCAAACATTAAACACTAAACCATAAATTTTAAACCAAAAATCTTAAACCTCAAAACCTAAAACATAAAAAAACCTAAACCCTAACGCTAACCCTATCCTTAACCCTAACCCTAAACCCTTAATCCAAAGCCCAAAATACCAAAACCCTAACATTAACACTAAACAATAGATATTAAAACTCAAATCCTTAACCTCAAACCCTAAAACTTAAAGAAACCCAAAACCTTAACCCTAACCCTAACCATAAACCATAAACCTGACACCCTAAGCCCAAAATACCAAAACCCAAATATTAAACACTAAACCATAAATTCTAATCCTCAAATCCTACTCCACAAACCCTAAAACTTAAAAAAAAAACTAAACCCTAAACCTAACCCTAACCTTAACCCTAAACCATTAACCCGAAACCCCAAGCCCAAAATACCAAAACGCAAATATTAAACACTAAACCATAGATGTTAAACCAAAAATCAAAACCCCCAAAACCTAAAACCTAAAAAAACCCTAAACCCTATCCCTAACACGAACCCTAACCCTAACCCTATCCTTAACCCTAACCCTAAAACTAAACCCTAAACCCAAAGCCTAAAATACTAAACCTAACATTAAACACTAAACATAGATTTTAAACCTCAATTTCTTAACCACAAACCCTAAAATCTAAAAAAAATTAAACCCTAACCCAAAACCTAACCCTAACCTTAACCTTAACCCTAACCCTAAACCATTAACCCGAAACCCCAAGTCCAAAATACAAAAACCCAAACATTAAACACTAAACAATAGATTTTAAACTTCAAATCCTAAACCAAAAATCATAAAACCTAAAAAAAAACATAAACGCTAACCCTTAACCCTAACCCTAAACCCATAGCCCAAAATACCAAAACCCTAACATTAAACATTAGACCATAGATATTACAACTCAAATCCTTAACCCCAACGCTAAAACCTAAAAAAAAACTAAACTCTAACCCTAACATTAACCTTAACCCTAACCCTACCATAAACACTAAATCCCAAGCCCAAAATACCAAAACCTGAATATTAAACACTAAACAATTGATATTAAAACTCAAATCCTAAACCCTAAACCCAAAAACCTAAAAAACCAAAAACCCTAACACTAAACCATAAACTCAAAGCCTAAGCCCAAAATACCAAAACTCAAATATTAAATAATAAATCGTAGATTGTAAACCTCGAATGCTAAACCTTGAACCATAAAACCTAAAAAACAATCTACACCCTAACCCTAATCCTAAACCTTAAACGCTAAACCCTAAGTACACAAAAAAAACCTAAGTCCAAAATGCGAAACCCAAACATTAAAAACTAAACCATAGATTTTAAAACTCAAATCCTAAAGCACAAACCCTAAAACCTAAAAAAACCTAAACCCTAACCCTTACTCTAACCCAAACCCTAACCCTAACCTTAACCCTAACCCTAACCCTAATACTAAACCATTTACCCGAAAACCCAAGCTCAAATTACCAAAACCCAAACATTAAACACTAAACCATAGATTTTAAACCAAAAATCCTTAACCTTAAAACCTAAATCCTAAAAAAAAGCCTAAACCCTAACACATAACCCTATCCCTATCACAAACCCTATCCCTAACCCTAAACCCTAAACCCTAAACCCTAAACCCAAAGCCTAAAATAGCAAACCCCTAACATTAAACACTAAACCATAGATATTACAAGTCAAATCCTTAACCCCAAACCCTAAAACCAAAAAAAAACCTACACCCTAACTCTAACATTAAATCTAACCCTAACCCTAACATTAAATCTAACCCTAACCCTAACATAAATACTAAATCCCAAGCCCAAAATACCAAAAATCAAACATTAAAAACTAAACCATTGATATTAAACCGAATCCTAACCCTAACTCTAACCCTAACCCTAAACCCTAAAACCTAAGTCCAAAAGAAAACCCAAGTCCAAAATACGAAAACCACACATTAAATACTAAACCATAGATTTTAAACCTCAAATCCTAAACCACAAACCCTAAGACCTAAAAAAAACTAAACCTAACCCAAACCCTAACCATAACCTTAACCCTAACACTAACCCTAACCCTAAATCATTAACCCGAAACACTAAGACCCAAAATACCAAAACCCAAACATTAAACACTAAACCATAAACTTTAAACCAAAAATCCTACACCTAAAACCTAAAAAAAAACTAACCCCTAAAACCTAACCCTATCCCTAAGACAAACCCTAACCCTAACCCTAACCCTAACCCTATCCGTAATCCTAACCCTAAATCATAAACCCAAAGCCTAAAATAGCAAAACCCTAACATTAAGCACTAAACCATAGATATTATAACTGAAACACTTAACCCCAAACTCTAAATCCTAAAAAACAACGTAAACCCTAACCCTAACCCTAACATTAAACCTAACCCTAACCCTACCATAAATCCTAAATCCCAAGCCCAGAATACCAAAACCCAAACATTAAAAACTGAAGCATGATATTAAATCTAATACAAACCCTAACCCTAACCCTAAACCCTAAACCCTAAACCCTAAGTCACATAAAACCCTTAGTCCAAAATACGAAAACCATACATTAAACACTAAACCATAGATTTTAAACCTCAAATCCTAAACAACAAACCCTAAAACCTATAAAAACCTAAGCCCTAACCCTGACCCTAACCCAAACCCTATCCCTAACCTTAACCCTAATCCTAACCCTAAACCATTAACCCAAAACACCAAGCCCAAAATACCAAACCCAAACATTAAACACTAAACCATAGATTTTAAATCAAAAATCCTAAACCTAAAACCAAAAAAAAAACTAAACCCTAAACCTAACCCTAACCTAATTCCTAACCCTAAACCATTAATCTGAAACCCCAAGCCCAAAATACAATAACCCAAACATTAAACACTAAACAGTAGATTTTAAAGAAAAACTCCTAAACCCCAAAACCTAAAACCAAAAAAAAAAACTAAACCCAAACCCTAACCCTATCCTTCAACCTTAAATCCTAAACCCAAAGCCCAAAATACCAAAACCCTAACATTAAACATTAAACCATAAATATTACAACTCAAATCCTTAACACCATACGCTAAAACCTAAAAAAAACTAAACCCTAACCCTGACATTAATCCTAACCCTAACCCTACCATAAACCCTAAAACCCAAGCCCAAAATATCAAAACTCAAACATTAAACAATAATCACTGATATTAAATCTCAAATCCTAAACCCTAAACCCAAAACCCCCCCAAAAAAACTCTAACCCTAACCATAAACTTGAAACCCTAAGCCAAAAATACCAAAACTCGAACATTAAAAACTAAACCGTAGATTTTAACCCTCAAATGCTAATCCCTGAACCATAAAACCTAAAAAACAATGTACACGCTAACCCTAATCCTAATCCTAACCCAAAACCCTAAAAAAAAAACCTAAGTCCAAAATGCGAAAACCCAAACATTAAACTAAACCATAGATTTTAAAACTCAAATCCTAAACCACAAACCTTAAAACCTAAATAAACCTAAACCCTAACCCTAACTCTAACCCAAACCCTAACTCTAACCTTAACTCTAACCCAAACCCTAATCCATTTAACCAAAACCCAATGCTCAAATTACCAAACCCATACATTAAACACTAAACCTTAGACTTTAAACCAAAAATCCTAAACCTCAAAACCTAAAACCTAAAACAACCTAAACTCTAACGCTAACCCTATTCTTCACCCTAACCCTAAACCCTAAACCAAAAGCCCAAAACACCAAAACCCTATCATTTACACTAAACAATAGATATTAAAACTCAAATCCTTAACCTTAAACCCTAAAACTTAAAAAACAACCTAAACCCTAACCCTAACATTAACCCTAACCCTAACCCTAACATTAACCCTAACACTAACCCTATCATAAACCCTAAACCCCAAGCCCAAAATACCAAAACCCAAACATTAAACACTAAACCATTGATATTAAACCTCAAATCCTAAACCCTAAACCAAAAAACTTAAAGAAACTCAAAATCTTAACCCTAACCCTAACCTTAAACCAAAAACCTGAAACCCTAAGCCAAAAATACCAAAACCCAACCATTAAACACTAAACCATAAATTCTAAACCTCAAATCTTAAACCACAAACCCTTAAACCTAAAAAAAAACTATACTCTAACCCTAACCCTAACTTTAACCCTAACCCTAAACCATTAACTTGAAACAACAAGCCAAAAAATTCCAAAACCCAAACATTAAACACTTGACCAAAGATGTTAAACCAAAAATCTTAAACCCCAAAACCTAAAACCTAAAGAAAACCTAAACCCTAACCCTATCCCTAAAACAAACCCTAACCCAAACCATATCCTTAACCCTAACCCTAAACACTAAACCCTAAACCCAAAACCTAAAATACTAAAACCCTAACATTAAACACTAAACCATAGAAATACAAACTCAAATTCTTAACCCCAAACCATAAAACCTAAAACACATCCTAAACCCTAACCCTAACCCTAACATTAACCCTAGCCCTAACCCTACCATAAACCCTAAGCCTCAAGCCCAAAATACCAAAACCTAAACATTAAACTCTAAACCATTGATATTAAAACTCAAATCCTAAATCCTAAAATGAAAAACCTAAAAAAAAAAAAACCTAACCCTAAACCATAAACTCAAAACCCTAAGCCCAAAATACCAAAACTCAAACCCTAAAACCAAAAAAGCAACCTACACCCTAACTCTAACATTAAATCTAACCCTAACCCTAACATAAATCCTAAATCCCAAGCCCAAAATACCAAAAATCAAACATTAAAAACTAAACCATTGATATTAAACCGAATCCTAACCCTAACTCTAACCCTAACCCTAATCCTAAACCCTAAAACCTAAGTCCAAAAAAAACCCCAAGTCCAAAATACGAAAACCACACATTAAACACTAAACAATAGATTTTAAACCTCAAAACCTAAACCACAAACCTAAAACCTAAAAAAAACTAAACCCTAACCCTAACTCTAACCCAAACCCTAACCCTAACCTTAACCCTAACCCTAACACTAAACCATTTACCCGAAAGCCCAAGCTCAAATTACCAAAACCCAAACATTAAACACTAAGCCATAGATTTTAAACAAAAAATCCTAAACCTTAAAGCCTAAAACCTAAACAAAAAACCTAAACCCTAACCCATAATCCTATCCCTAACACAAACCCTAACCCTAACCCTAAACCCTAAACCCAAAGCCTAAAATAGCAAAACCCTAACATTAAACACTAAACCATAGATATTACAACTCAAATCATTAACCTCAAACCCTAAAACCTAAAAAGCAACATAAACCCTAACCCTAACATTAAATCTAACCCTAATCCCACCATAAATCGAAAATACCAAAACCCAAACATTAAAAACTAAACCATTGATATTAAACCTAATCCTAACCCTAACCCTAACCCTAAACCCTAAGTCCAAAAAATAACTAAGTCCAAAATACGAAAACCACACATTAAGCACTAAACCATAGATTTTAAACCTCAAATCCTAAACTACAAACCCTAAAACCTAAAAATAAACTAAACCCTAACCCAATCACTAACCATAACCTTAACCCAATCCCTAACCCTAAACCATTAACCCAAAACACCAAGCCTAAAATACCAAAACTCAAACATTAAACACTAAACCATAGATTTTAAACCAAAAATCCTAAACCCAAAACCTAAAAACAAAACAAAACCCTAACCCCTAACCCTATCCCTAACACAAACCCTAACCCTAAACCTAACCCTATCTGTAACCCTAACCCTAAACCGTAAACCCAAAGCCTAAAATAGCAAAACCCAAGCATTAAACACAAAACCATAGATATTACAACTCAAATACTTAACCCAAACCCTAAAACATAAAAAACAACCTAAACCCTAACCCTACCGTAACATTAAACCTAACCCTAACCCTACAATAAATCCTAAATCCCAAGCCCAGAATATAAAAACCCAAATATTAAAAACTAAAGCATTGATATTAAACCTAACCCTAACCCTAACCCTAACTCTAAACCCTAAACTATACCCCCTAAGTCCAAAGAAAACCCTAAGGCCAAAATACGAAAACCATACATTAAACACTAAACCATAGATTTTAAACCTCAAATCCTAAACCACAAACCATAAAACCTAAAAAAAAAAAACTAAACCAAACCCTGACCCTAACCCAAACCCTAACCCTAACCTTAACCCTAACCCTAACCCTAAACCATTCACCCAAAACACCAAGCCCAAAATACCAAAACCCAAACATTAAACACTAACTAATACCTAAAAAAAAAACTAAACCCTAACCCTAACCCTAACCCACACCCTAACCCTAACCCTAACCCTAACCCACACCCTAACCCTAACCCTAACCCTAACCCTAAACAATTAATCCGAACCCCAAAGCCCAAAATACAAAAACCCAAACATTAAGCACTAAACCGTGGATTTTAAACCAAAACTCCTAAACCCAAAAAGCTAAAACCAAAAAAAAATTAAACCCAAACCCTAATCCTATCCCTAACCCTAATCCTAACATTAAACACTAAACATAGATTTTAAACCTCAATTTCTTAACCACAAACCCTAATATATAAAAAAAATTAAACCCTAACCCAAAACCTAACCCTAACCTTAACCTTAACCCTAACCCTAAACCATTAACCCGAAACCCCAAGTCCAAAATACAAAAACCCAAACATTAAACACTAAACAATAGATTTTAAACTTCAAATCCTAAACCACAAATCGTAAAACCTAAAAAAAAACATAAACGCTAACCCTTAACCCTAACCCTAAACCTTAAACCCTAAACCCATAGCCCAAAATACCAAAACCCTAACATTAAACATTAGACCATAGATATTACAACTCAAATCCTTAACCCCAACGCTAAAACATAAAAAAAAACTAAACTCTAACCCTAACATTAACCTTAACCCTAACCCTACCATAAACACTAAATCCCAAGCCCAAAATACCAAAACCTGAATATTAAACACTAAACAATTGATATTAAAACTCAAATCCTAAACCCTAAACCCAAAAACCTAAAAAAACAAAAACCCTAACACTAAACCATAAACTCAAAGCCTAAGCCCAAAATACCAAAACTCAAATATTAAATAATAAATCATAGATTGTAAACCTCGAATGCTAAACCTTGAACCATAAAACCTAAAAAACAATCTACACCCTAACCCTAATCCTAAACCTTAAACGCTAAACCCTAAGTACAAAAAAAAAACCTAAGTCCAAAATGCGAAACCCAAACATTAAAAACTAAACCATAGATTTTAAAACTCAAATCCTAAAGCACAAACCCTAAAACCTAAAAAAACCTAAACCTTAACCCTTACTCTAACCCAAACCCTAACCCTAACCTTAACCCTAACCCTAACCCTAATACTAAACCATTTACCCGAAAACCCAAGCTCAAATTACCAAAACCCAAACATTAAACACTAAACCATAGATTTTAAACCAAAAATCCTTAACCTTAAAACCTAAATCCTAAAAAAAAGCCTAAACCCTAACACATAACCCTATCCCTATCACAAACCCTATCCCTAACCCTAAACCCTAAACCCAAAGCCTAAAATAGCAAATCCCTAACATTAAACACTAAACCATAGATATTACAAGTCAAATCCTTAACCCCAAACCCTAAAACCAAAAAAACAACCTACACCCTAACTCTAACATTAAATCTAACCCTAACCATAACATAAATCCTAAATTCCAAGCCCAAAATACCAAAAATCAAACATTAAAAACTAAACCATTGATATTATACCGAATCCTAACCCTAACTCTAACCCTAACCCTAAACCCTAAAACCTAAGTCCAAAAAAAACCCCAAGTCCAAAATACGAAAACCACACATTAAACACTAAACCGTAGATTTTAAACCTCAAATCCTAAACCACAAACCCTAAAACCTAAAAAAAACTAAACCCTAACCCAAACCCTAACCATAACCTTAACCCTAACCCTAACCCTAAATCATTAACCCGAAACACCAAGACCCAAAATACCAAAACCCAAACATTAAACACTAAACCATAAATTTTAAACCAAAAATCCTACACCTAAAACCTAAAAAAAAACTAACCCCTAAACCCTAACCCTATCCCTAAGACAAACCCTAACCCTACCCCTAACCCTATCCGTAATCCTAACCCTAAATCATAAACCCAAAGCCTAAAATAGTAAAACCCTAACATTAAACACTAAACCATAGATATTATAACTGAAAACACTTAACCCAAACTCTAAATCCTAAAAAACAACCTAAACCCTAACCCTAACCCTAACATTAAACCTAACCCTAACCCTACCATAAATCCTAAATCCCAAGCCCAAAATACCAAAACCCAAACATTAAAAACTGAAGCATGATATTAAATCTAATACAAACCCTAACCCTAACCCTAAACCCTAAACCCTAAGCCCTAAGTCACATAAAACCCTAAGTCCAAAATACGAAAACCATACATTAAACACTAAACCATAGATTTTAAACCTCAAATCCTAAACAACAAACCCTAAAACCTATAAAAACCTAAGCCCTAACCCTGACCCTAACCCAAACCCTATCCCTAACCTTAACCCTAACCCTAACCCTAAACCATTAACCCAAAACACCAAGCCCAAAATACCAAACCCAAACATTAAACACTAATCCATAGATTTTAAATCAAAAATCCTAAACCTAAAACCCAAAAAAAAACTAAACCCTAAACCTAACCCTAACCTAATTCCTAACCCTAAACCATTAATCTGAAACCCCAAGCCCAAAATACAATAACTCAAACATTAAACACTAAACAGTAGATTTTAAACCAAAACTCCTAAACCCCAAAACCTAAAACCAAAAAAAAAACTAAACCCTAACCCTAACCCTAACCCTATCCTTCAACCTTAAATCCTAAACCCAAATCCCAAAATACCAAAACCCTAACATTAAACATTAAACCATAAATATTACAACTCAAATCCTTAACCCCAAACGCTAAAACCTAAAAAAAAACTAAACCCTAACCCTGACATTAATCCTAACCCTAACCCTACCATAAACCCTAAAACCCAAGCCCAAAATATCAAAACTCAAACATTAAACAATAATCACTGATATTAAACCTCAAATCCTAAACCCTAAACCCAAAAACCCCAAAAACAAAACTCTAACCCTAACCATAAACTTGAAACCCTAAGCCAAAAATACCAAAACTCGAACATTAAAAACTAAACCGTTGATTTTAACCCTCAAATGCTAATCCCTGAACCATAAAACCTAAAAAACAATGTACACGCTAACCCTAATCCTAATCCTAACCCTAAACCCTAAAAAAAAAACCTAAGTCCAAAATGCGAAAACCCAAACATTAAACTAAACCATAGATTTTAAAACTCAAATCCTAAACCACAAACCTTAAAACCTAAATAGACCTAAACCCTAACCCTAACTCTAACACAAACCCTAACTCTAACCTTAACTCTAACCCAAACCCTAACCATTTAACCAAAACCCAATGCTCAAATTACCAAACCCATACATTAAACACTAAACCTTAGATTTAAAACCAAAAATCCTAAACCTCAAAACCTCAAACCTAAAACAACCTAAACCCTAACGCTAACCCTATTCTTCACCCTAACCCTAAACCCTAAACCAAAAGCCCAAAACACCAAAACCCTATCATTTACACTAAACAATAGATATTAAAACTCAAATCCTTAACCCCAAACCCTATAACTTAAAAAACAACCTATACCCTAACCCTAACCCTAACATTAACCCTAACCCTAACCCTAACATTAACCCTAACACTAACCCTATCATAAACCCTAAACCCCAAGCCCAAAATACCAAAACCCAAACATTAAACACTAAACCATTGATATTAAACCTCAAATCCTAAACCCTAAACCAAAAAACTTAAAGAAACTCAAAATCTGAACCCTAACCCTAACCCTAAACCAAAAACCTGAAACCCTAAGCCAAAAATACCAAAACCCAACCATTAAACACTAAACCATAAATTCTAAACCTCAAATCTTAAACCACAAACCCTTAAACCTAAAAACAAACTATACTCTAACCCTAACCCTAACTTTAACCCTAACCCTAAACCATTAACTTGAAATAACAAGCCAAAAAATTCCAAAACCCAAACATTAAACACTTGACCAAAGATGTTAAACCAAAAATCTTAAACCCCAAAACCTAAAACCTAAAGAAAACCTAAACCCTAACCCTATCCCTAAAACAAACCCTAACCCAAACCATATCCTTAACCCTAACCCTAAACACTAAACCCTAAACCCAAAACCTAAAATACTAAAACCCTAACATTAAACACTAAACCATAGAAATACAAACTCAAATTCTTAACCACAAACCATAAAACCTAAAACACATCCTAAACCCTAACCCTAACCCTAACATTAACCCTAGCCCTAACCCTACCATAAACCCTAAGCCCCAAGCCCAAAATACCAAAACCTAAACATTTAACTCTAAACCATTGATATTAAAACTCAAATCCTAAACCCTAAAACCAAAAACCTAAAAAAAAACCAAAACCCTAACCCTAAACCATAAACTCAAAACCCTAAGCCCCAAATACCAAAACTCAAACCCTAAAACCAAAAAAACAACCTACACCCTAACTCTAACATTAAATCTAACCCTAACCCTAACATAAATCCTAAATCCCAAGCCCAAAATACCAAAAATCAAACATTAAAAACTAAACCATTGATATTAAACCGAATCCTAACCCTAACTCTAACCCTAACCCTAAACCCTAAAACCTAAGTCCAAAAAAAACCCCAAGTCCAAAATACGAAAACCACACATTAAACACTAAACAATAGATTTTAAAACTCAAATCCTAAACCACAAACCTAAAACCTAAAAAAAACTAAACCCTAACCCAAACCCTAACCATAACCTTAATCCTAACCCTAACCCTATACCATTAACCCGGAACCCCAAGCCCAAAGTACCAAAACCCAAACATTAAACACTAAACCATAGACTTTAAACCAAAAATCCTAAACCTAAAACCTAAAAAAAATCTAAACCCTAACTCCTAATCCTATCCCTAAAACAAACCCTAAACCTAAACCTAACCCTATCCGTAACCCTAACCCAAAGCCTAAATTAGCAAAAACCTAACATTAAACACTAAACCATAGATATTACAACTCAAATACTTAACCTCAAACCCTAAAACCTAAAAAATAACCTAAACCCTAACCCTAACCCTAACATTAAATCTAACCCTAACCCTACCATAAATCCTAAATCCCAAGCCCAGAATACCAAAACCCAAACATTAAAATACAAAGCATTGATATTAAACCTAATCTTAACCCTAACCCTAACCCTAAACACTAAACCCTAAGTCCACAGAAAAACCTAAGTCCAAAATATGAAAACCATACATTAAACACTAAACCATAGATTTTATACCTCAAATCCTAAACCACAAAACCTAAAACCTAACAAAAACTAAACCCTAACACTGATCTTAACCCAAACCCTAACCCTAACATTAACCCTAATTCTAACCCTAAACCATTAACCTGAAACACCAAGCCCAAAATACCACAACCCAAATATTAAACACTAAAACATAGATTTTAAACCAAAAATCCTAAACCTAAAACCTAAAAAAAACCTAAACCCTAACCCTAACCCTAAACTATTAACCCGAAACCCCAAGCCCAAAATACAAAAACCCATACATTAAACACTAAGCCGTAGATTTTAAACCAAAAATCCTAAACTCCAAAACCTAAAACCAAAAAAAACCCTAAACCCTAACCATTACCCAATCCGTAACCCTAACCCTAACCCTAAACCTTAAACCCTAATCCCAAAGCCCATAATACCAAAATCCTAACATTAAACATTAAACCATAGATATTACAACTCAAATCCTTAACCCCAAACACTAAAACCTAAAAACAACCTAACCCTAACATTAATTATAACCCTAACCCTACCATAAACCCTAAACCCTAGGCCCAAATTACGAAAACCCTAACATTAAGCACTAAACCATTGATATTAAACCTCAAATCCTAAACCCTAAACCCAAAAACCTAAAAACAAACCAAAACTCTAACCCTAACCCTAACCTTAAACCATAAACTCGAAACCCTAAGCCCAGAATACAAAAACACAAATATTAAAAACTAAATCATTGATATTAAACCTAACCCTAACCCTAACCCTGACTGTAAACCCTAAACTATAAACCCTAAGTCCAAAGAAAACCCTAAGGCCAAAATACGAAAACCATACATTAAACACTAAACCATAGATTTTAAACCTCAAATCCTAAACCACAAACCATAAAACCAAAAAAAAAAAACTAAACAAAACCCTGACCCTAACCCAAACCCTAACCCTAACCTTAACCCTAACCCTAAACCATTCACCCAAAACACCAAGCCCAAAATACCAAAACCCAAACATTAAACACTAACTAATAACCTAAAAAAAAACTAAACCTAAAGCCTAAACCTAACCCAAACCCTAACCCAAACCCTAACCCTAACCCTAACCCTAACCCTAAACAATTAATCCGAACCCCAAAGCCCAAAATACAAAAAGCCAAACATTAAGCACTAAACCGTGGATTTTAAACCAAAACTCCTAAACCCCAAAACCTAAAACCTAAAACCAAAAAAAAAATAAACCCAAACCCTAACCGTATCCCTAACCCTAACCATATCCGTAACCCTAACCCTAACCCTTAAACCCTAAACCCAAAGCCAAAAATACCAAAACCCTAACATTAAACATTAAACCATGGACATTACAACTCAAATCCTTAACCCCAAACGCTAAACCTAAAAAAAACCTAAACCCTACCCCTAACATTAAACCTAACCCTAACCCTACCATAAACCCTAAACACTAAGCCTAAATTACCAAAACCCAAACATTAAACACTAAACCATTTATATTAAACCTCAAATCCTAAACCCTAAACCCAAAAACATAAAAAAAAAAGAATCCAAAACTCTAACCCTAACCCTAACCTTAAACCATAAACTCAAAACCCTACGCCCAATCCAAATCCTAACCCTAAACCCTAAACCCTAAGTCCAAAAAAAAAACCTAAGTCCAAAATGTGAAAACCCAAACATTAAACACTAAACCATAGATTTTAAACCTCAACTCCTAAACCACAAACCCTAAAACCTAAAAAACCTAAACCCTAACCCTAACTCTAACCTTAACTCTAACCCTAACCTTAACCCTAACCCTAACCGTAAACCATATACCCGAAACCCAAAGATCAAATTACCAAACCCCAAACATTAAACACTAAACCATAGATCTTAAACCAAAAATCCTAAACCTCAAAACCTAATACATAAAAAACCTAAACCATAACGCTAACCCTATTCTTAACCCTAAACCCAAAGCCCAAAATACCAAAACCCTAACATTAACACTAAACAATAGATATTAAAACTCAAATCCTTAACCCCAAACCCTAAAACCTAAAAAACAACCTAAACCCTAAACCTAACATTAAATCTAACCCTAACCCTACCATAAATCTTAAATACACAGCCCAAAATACCAAAACCTAAACATTAAACACTAATGCATTGATATTAAACCTCAAATCCTAAACCCTAAACAAAAAAACTCAAAGAAACCCAAAATCTTAACCCTAACCCTAACCCTAACCCCAAACCAGAAACCTAAACCCTAAGCCCAAAATACCCCTTAGGGGTAAACTCCCAACTAATGAGAAGCTAATTAGTTTTTGCTTTGAGCCATCACAATGTGTTTGTTGTTTTAACGGGTCAAGCATGGATTGTATAGAACATATATTTAACACAGGTAAATTTGCAACCAAAATCTGGAATAATTTTGCATGTACAGCAGGTCTGCAGCCAGACCAGTCCTCTTTGCAGGCATTGATCAAGCAATGGTGGACTGCAAGGCCAAAGAATACAGCCCACAGAATGCTTCTACAAGCCACCCCTATTTTCATTTGTTGGAATTTATGGAAGAACAGGTGTGCAGCCAAATATGGAGGCAAAACAACCAACATCAACAGGGTAAAATATGCTATTTACAAAGACAACTATAAAATGCTTAACTCTGCCTTCCCTCAAATACACTGGCCTGCCAAATGGACTGAATTAATTCAAAAATGTGAAAGATGTGTGCATGACATCAAGGTGAGCATGGTGTCTTGGCTCAAACCTCCAGATCAGTGGCTCAAAGTGAACACTGATGGCAGTGCACTCACTAACCCTGGCAGTTGGGGGCAGGGGGTATCCTAAGAGACAAACATGGAAAATTAGTGATGGCTTTCACTACACCTCTTGGAGAAGGAACAAATAACAAAGCTGAAATGGAGGCTGCAATCTTTGGTCTAACTTGGGCATTGGGATATAGAAACATAATATTGGAGCTGGATTCTCAACTTGTGGTAAACTAGATCTTAAAGAAGGCAGCCCCTCAATGGAGCATCACTACACAGCTGGGGAAACTGCAACATCTCATCTCTCAAGTTCAGAATTTCAAGTGCTTACACATATTCAGAGAGGCAAATTGGGTTGCGGATGCACTGTCCAAACACAGCCACAAGACAGACAGTCATCAGGTATACTTCAACAGTCAACAAATGCCTAAGGAAGCAAAGTCATACTACCAACTGGACCTTCAGGAAATGCCTAGCTTTAGGAGAAAGAAGACCAAAAAGATTAAGGAACCTCCTTGATCCTTTTATACCTTTTCAACTTAACTATCATTATAATTATAGTTACTTTGAAAAGGTTAGTTTAGAGTTCTATTTTGTTTATGTAAAGGGAGAGTCTCCCTTGTTTATGCTTCCTAGATACTTTGTAATGAGAGGAGTCCTCTCCTTAGGTTCTTAGTATTTTGGTTTCACCTTTTATGTAAGGGGAAGAGTTGACTTCCTTTTTTGGAAAGTTGACTCCAAACCATCTTAGGTTCGGAGATTAGGTTTATGCCCCCCTCCTTGTACTTTGTTTTGTTATTAATGATAAGGCCTGGGGGTGTTGATCAGCCCCTACCCCTCCAAGGGTAATTAAAAAAAAAAAGCCCAAAATACCAAAACCCAAACATTAAACACTAAACCATAAATTCTAAACCTCAAATCCTAAACCACAAACCCTAAAACTTAAAAAGAAAACTAAATCCTAACCCTAACCCTAACCTTAACCCTAACGCTAACCCTCAGCCATTAACCCAAAACAACAACCCAAAATACAAAAACCCAAACATTAAACACTAAACCATAGATGTTAAACCAAAAATCCTAAACCCCAAAACCTAAAACTTTAAAAAAAAACTAAATCCTAACCCTAACCCTATCCCTAACACGAACCCTAACCCTAACCCTAACCCTATCACTAAACCATAGATAATACAACTCAAATTTTTAACCCCAAACCATAAAACCTAAAAAACAACCTAAACCCTAACCCTAACCCTAACCCTAAAATTAACCCTAACATAAACCGTAAACCCCAAGCTCAAAATCCAAAAATCCAAACATTAAAAACTAAACCATTGATAATAAACCTCAAATCTTAAATCCTGAACCATAAAACCTAAAACAAACATACACCCTAAGCCTAATCGTAACCCTAACCCTAACCCCAAACCCTAAACCCTAAGTCCAAAAAAAAAACAATACGTCCAAAATGCGAAAACCCAAACATTAAACACTAAACCACAAATTTCAAACCTCAAATTCTAAACCATAAACCCTAAAATCTAAGGAAAAAATTTAAACCCTAACCCAAATCCTAACTCTAACCTTAACCTTAACCCTAACCCTAAACCATTAACCCAAAGCCCCAAGTCCAAAATACAAAAACCCAAATATTAAAAACTAAATTATAGATTTTAAACCTCAAATCTTAAAACATAAATCCTAAAACCTAAAAAAAAACATAAACGCTAACCTTTAACCCTAAACCTAAACCATAAACCCTAAGCCCAAAGCCCAAAATACCATAACCCTAACATTAAACGTTAGACCATATATATTACTACTCAAATACTTAACCCCAAATGCTAACACCTAAAAAAAACCTAAACTCTAACCCTAACATTAACCCTAATCCTAACCATACCATAAACCCTAAATTCGTAGACCAAAATACCAAAAACTAAAAATTAAACACTAAACCATTGATATTAAAACTCAAATCCTAAACCCTAAACCCAAAAACCTAAAAAAAACAAAACCCTAACCCTAAAGCATAAACTAAAAACCCCAAAATACCAAACCTCAAACATTAAGTACTAAATCATTGATTTAAAACCTCAAATGCTAAACCTTGAACCATAAAACCTAAATAAAAATCTACACCCTAACCCTAATCCTAAACCCTAAAACCTAAACCCTAAGTCCAAAAAAAAAC
Source organism: Solanum sitiens (assembly GCA_016801875.1). NCBI lineage: Eukaryota > Viridiplantae > Streptophyta > Magnoliopsida > Solanales > Solanaceae > Solanum > Solanum sitiens. The sequence goes on along the minus strand of JABWTJ010001428.1, from coordinate 24,719 downwards.
CTAAGCCCAAAATACGAAACCCAAACATTAAACACTAAACCATATATTTTAAACCTCAAATCCTAAACCACAAACCCTAAAACCTAAAAGAAACTAAACCCTAACCCTAACTCTAACCCTACCCTAACCCTAACCTTAACCCTAACCCTAACACTAAACCATTTACTCGAAACCCCAAGCTCAAATTACCAAAACCCAAACATTAATACTAAACCAAAGATTTTAAATCGAAAATCCTAACCTTAAAACCTAAAACCTAAACAAAAAACCTAAACCCTAACCCATAACCCTATCCCTAACACAAACCCTAACCCTAACCCTAAACCCTAAACCCATAGACTAAAATAGCAAAACCCTAGCATTAAACACTAAACCATAGATATTACAACTCAAATCCTTAACCTCAAACCCTAAAACCTAAAAAACAACCTGAACCCTAACCCTAACATTAAATCTAACCCTAACCCTACCATAAATCCTAAATCCCAAGCCCAAAATACCAAAACCCAAACATTAAAAATTAAACCATTGATATTAACCTAATCCTAACCCTAACCCTAACCCTAACCCTAAACCCTAAGCCCTAAACCCTAAGTCCAAAAAAATTCCTAAGTCCAAAATATAAAAACCACACATTAAACACTGAACCATAGATTGTAAACCTCAAATCCTAAACCACAAACCCTAAAACCTAAAAAAAACTAAACCCTAACCGTAACTCTAACCCAAACCCTAACTCTAACCTTAACCCTAACCCAAACCCTAAACCATTTACCTGAAACGCAAAGCTCAAATTACCAAACCCCAAACATTAAACACTAAACCATAGATTTTAAATTAAAAACCCTAAACCTCAAAACATAAAACATAATAAAACATAAACCCTAACGCTAACCCTATTCTTAACCCTAACACTAAACCCTAAACCCAAAGCCCAAAATACCAAAACCCTAACATTAACACTAAACAATAGATATTAAAACTCAAATCCTTAATCCTAAAACCTTAACCCTAACCCTAACCCTAAACCCTAACCCAAACCCAAACCCAACCCTAACCCTAACCTTAACCCTAAACCATTAACCCAAAACACCAAGCCAAAAATACCAAAACCCAAACATTAAACACTAAACCAGAGATTTTAAACCAAAAATCCTAAACCTAAAACCTAAAAAAAAAAAAAAACTAACCCAAACCCTAAATCATTAACCCGAAACCCCAAGCCCAAAATACAAAAACCCAAACATTAAACACTAAACTGTAGATGTTAAACCAAAAATCCTAAACCCCAAAACCTAAAACCAAAAAAAAACCTTAACCCAAACCTTAACCCTAACCCTAACCCTAACCCTATTCTTAACCCTAACCCTAAACCTTAAATCCTAAACCCAAAGCCCAAAATAACATAACCCTAACATTAAAAATTAAACCATAGTTATTACAACTCAAATCCTTAAACTTAAACGCTAAAACCTAAAAAATAAAATAACCCAAACATTAACCCTAACCCTAACCCTACCATAAACCCTAAACCCCAAGCCCAAAATACCAAAACCCGAACATTAAACACTAAACCATTGATATTAAACCTCAAATCCTAAACCCTAAACCCAAAAACATAAAAAAAACCAAAACTCTAACCCTAACCCTAACCTTAAAACATAAACTCCAAACACTAAGCCCAAAATACCAAAACTCAAACATTAAACACTAAACCATAGATTTTAAACCTCAAATGCTAAGCCCTGAACCATAAAACCTACAAAAAACGTACACCCTAACCCTAATCTTAATCCTAACCCTAAACTCTAAACCCTAAGTCCAAAAAACAACCTAAGTCCAAAATGCAAAAACCCAAACATTAAACACTAAACAATTGATTTTAAACCAAAAATCCTAAACCTTAAAACCTAAAAGCGAAAAAAAAAACTAAACCCTAACACAAACCCTAACCCTAAACCCAAAGCCTAAAATAGCAAAACCCTAACATTAAACACTAAACCATAGATAGTACAACTCAAATACTTAACCCAAAACCCTAAAACCTAAAAAACAACCTAAACCCTAACCCTAACCTTAACCCTAACATTAAACCTAACCCTAACCGTAACATAAATCCTAAATCCTAAGACCAGAATACGAAAACCGAAACATTAAAAACGAAAGCATTGATATTAAACATAACCCTAACCCTAACCTTAACCCGAAACCCTAAACCCTAAACCCAAAGTCCAAAATATGAAAACAATACATTAAACACTAAACCATAGATGTTAAACCTCAAATCCTAAACCACAAACCCTAAAACCTAAAAAACAACTAAACCCTAACCCTAACCTTAACTATAACCCTAACCCTAAACCATTAACCCGAAACACCAAGCCTAAAATACCAAAACCCAAACATTTAACACTAAACCATAGATTTTAAATCAAAAATCCTAAACCTAAAACCTAAAAAAAAACTAAACCCTAACCCTAACCCTAAACAATTAATCCGAAACCCCAACCCCAAAATACAAAAACCCAAACATTAAACACTAAACCATAGATTTTAAACCAAAATCTTAAAACCCAAAACATAAACCAAAAAAAACCCTAAACCCAAACCCTAACCCTATCCCCAACCCTAACCCTATCCTTAACCCTAACCCTAAAACGTAAACCCTAAACCCAAAGCCCAAAATACCAAAACTCTAACATTAAACAATAAACCATAGATATTACAACTCAAATCCTTAACCCCAAACAGTAAAACCTAAAAAAAAACTAAACCCTAACCCTAACATTAACCCTAACCCTAACCCTACCATAAACCCTAAACCCAAAGCCAAAAAATACCAAAACCCGAACATTAAACACTAAACCATATTAAACCTCAAATCCTAAACCCTAAACCCAAAAAATTAAAAAAAATGAGAACTCTAACCCTAACCCTTACCTTAAACCATAAACTTGAAACCCTAAGCCCAAAATACCAAAATTCAAATGTAAAACACTAAACCATAGATTTTTAACCTCAAATACTAAACCGTGAACCATAAAACCTAAAAAAAACGTACACTTTAACCCTAATACTAATCCTAACCCTAAACCCTAAACCCTAAGTCCAAAAAAAACCCTCCAAAATGCGAAAACCCAAACATTAAACACTAAACCATAGATTTTAAACCTTAAATCCTAAACCACAAACCCTAAAACCTAAATAAAGCTAAACCCTAACCCTAACTCTAACCCAAACCCTAACTCTAACCTTAACCCTAACCCTAACCCTAAACCATTTACCCGAAACCCAATGCTCAAATTACCAAACCCCAAACATTAAACACTAAACCATAGATTTTAAACCAAAAATCCTAAACCTCAAAATCTATAACATAAAAAAACCTAAACCCTAACGCCAACCCTATCCTTAACCCCAACCCTAAACCCTAAACCCAAAGCCAAAAATACCAAAACCCTGACATTAACACTAAACAATAGATATTAAAACTAAAATCCTTAACCCCAAACCCTAAAAGTTAAAAAACCACCTAAACCCTAACCCTAACCCTAACATTAACCCTAACACTAACCCTACCGTAAACCCTAAACCCCAATCCCAAAATACCAAAACCCAAACATTAAATACTAAACCATTGATATTAAACCTCAAATCATAAACCCTAAACCAAAAAACTTAAAGAAACCTAAAATATTAGCCCTAACCCTAACCCGAAACCATAAACTTGAAACCCCTAGCCCAAAATACCAAAACCCAAATATTAGAACTAAACCATAAATTCTAAACCTCAAATCCTAAACCTCAAACCCTAAAACTTAAAAAAAAACTAAACCCTAACCCTAACCCTAACCTGAACCGTAACCCTAACCCGAAACCCCAACCCCAAATAACCAAAACCCAAACATTAAACACTAAACCATAGATGTTAAACCAAAAATGCTAAACCCTAAAACCTAAAACTAAAGAACCCCTAAACCCTAACACTAACACGAACCATAACCCTAACCCTATCCTTAACCCTAACCCTAAACAGTAAACCCTAAACCCAAAGCCCAAAATACCAAAACCCTAACATTAAACACTAAACCATAGATTTTAAACTTCAAATTCTAAACCACAAACCCTAAATCTAAAAAAAAATTAAACCCTAACCCAAACCCTAACCCTAACCTTAACCTTAACCCTAACCCTAAACCATTAACCCGAAACCCCAAGTCCAAAATATAAAAACCCAAACATTAAACACTAAACCATAGATTTTAAACCTCAAATCCTAAACCACAAATCCTAAAACCTAAAAAAAAACATAAACGCTAACCTTTAATCGTAAAACTAAACCCTACACCCTAAACCCAAAGCTCAAAATACCAAAACCCTAACATTAAACATTAGACCATAGATATTACAACTAAAATTCTTAACCCCAAACGTAAAACCTAAAAAAAGCCTAAACTCTAAACTTAACATTAACCCTAACCCTAACCCTAAACCCCAAGCCCAAAATACCAAAACCTGAACATTAAACACTAAACCATTGATATTAAAAATCAAATCCTAAACCCTAAACCCAAAAACATAAAAAGAAAAACCAAACCCTAAACCATAAACTGAAAAACCCTAAGCCCAACATACAAATACTCAAACATTAAATATAAATCATAGATTTTAAACCTCAAATGCTAAACCTTGAACCATAAAACCCAAAAAAAAATCTAAGTCCAAAATGCGAAACCCAAACATTAAACACTAAACCATAGATTTTAAACCTCAAATCCTAAACCACAAACCCTAAAACCTAAATAAATAAAAAATAAACCCTAACCCTAACTCTAACCAAATCCCAAACCCTAACCCTAACCTTAACCCTAACTCTAACACTAAACCATTTACCCGTAACCCCAAGCTCAAATTACCAAAACCCAAACATTAAACACTAAACCTCAGATTTTAAGCCAAAAATCCTAAACCTTAAAACCTAAAACCTAAACAAAAAACCTAAACCCTAACACATAACCCTATCCCTTAAACAAACCCTAACCCTAACCCTAAACCCTAACCCAAAGCCTGAAATAGCAAAACCCTAAAATTAAACTCTAAGCCATAGATATCACAACGCAAATCCTTAACCCCAAACCCTAAAATCTAAAAAACAACCTAAACCCTAACCCTAATATTACATCTAACCTTAACCCTACCATAAATCCTAAATCCCAAGCCCAAAATACCAAAACCCAAACATTAAAAACTAAACCATTGATATTAAACCTAATCCTAACCCTAACCCTAACCCTAACCCTAACCCTAACCCTAAACCCTAAACCCTTAACCCTAAGTCTGAAAAAAACCCTAAGTCCAAAATACGAAAAGCACACATTAAACACTAAACCATATTTTAAACCTTAAATCCTAAGACACAAACCCTAAAACCTAAAAAAAACTAAACCCAAACCCAAACCCTAACCATAACCATAACCTTAACCATTACCCTAACCCTAAACTATTAACCCGAAACCCCAAGCCTAAAATACCAAAACCCAAACATTAAACACTAAACCACAGACTTTAAAAAAAAATCATAAACCTAAAACCTAAAGAAAAAACTAAACCCTAACCCCTAACCCTGTCCCTAACACAAACCCTAACCCTAACCCTAACCTTATCCGTAACCCTAACCCTAAACCGTAAACCCAAAGCCTAAAATAGCAAAACCCAAACATTAAACACTAAACCATAGATATTACAACTCAAATCCTTAACCACAAACCCTAAAACCTAAAAAACAACCTAAACCCTTACCCTAACATTAAATCTAACCCTAACCCTACCATAAATCCTAAATCCCAAGCCCAAAATACCAAAACCCAAACATTAAAAACTAAACCATCGACTTTAAACAAAAAATCCTAAACCTAAAACCTAAAAAAATAAATAAACCCTAACCCCTAACCCTATCCCTATCACAAACCTAACCCTAACCCTAATCTTATTCGTAACCCTAACCCTAAACCGTAAACCCAAAGCCTAAAATAGCAAAACCCAAACATTAAACACTAAACCATAGATATTACAACTCAAATACTTAACCCCAAACCCTGAAACCTAAAAAATAACCTAAACCCTAACCCTAACCCTAACATTAAACCTAACCCTAACCCTACCATAAATCCTAAAATCCAAGCCTAGAATACCAAAACCCAAACATTAAAAATTAAAGCATTGATATTAAACATAATCCTAACCCTAAACCCTAAACCCTAAGTCCACAGAAAACCCTAAGTCCAAAATACGAAAACCATACATTAAACACTAAACCATAGACCTCAAATCCTAAACCACAAATCCTAAAACCTAAAAAAACCCTAAACCCTAACCCTGACCCTAACAGAGACCATAACCCGAACCTTAACCCTAACCCTAACCTTAAACCATTAACCCAAAACACCAAGCCCAAAATACCAAAACCCAAACATTAAACACTAAACCATAGATTTAAACCAAAAATCCTAAACCTAAAACCTTAAAAAAACCTAAACCCTAACCCTAACCCTAAATAATTATCCCAAAACCCCAAGCCCAAAATACAAAAACCCAAACATTAAACACTACACCGTAGATTTTAAACCAAAAATCCTAAACCCCAAAACATAAAACCAAAAAAACCCATAAACCCAAACCCTAATCCTATCACTAACCCTAACCCTAACCCTAACCCTATCCTTAACCCTAACCTTAAACCATAAACCCTAAACCCAAATCCCAAAATACCAAAACACTAACATTAAACATTAAACCATAGATCACTACACCATTTTAGGCATACAGCTACACTTATTCTGGACTACACTTGTAAAGTGTTGCCTAAAGTAGTTTTGGGAACACTTTTAAAGCGTAGCCAAATTTTTTAACTTTTAGCTACGATAATTTTGGCAACACTTCAAAAGTGTACTCTTTAATGGTATAAGGTACACTTTATAAGTGTTGTTACAATATGATATAATTGGCAACACCTATTTACATATATGGCCACACTTCTAAAATGTCCTATTTTTATAATTGAAAAAACAACACTTTATAAGTGTTGCCTTCAAATTTTTCACTAAAATATTATATTCCCTCCAATATTTTTAACACTCCCTCCCATTTTTATTGCCAAAAAATTAAAAATTAATAAATGATAAAATATTTTTTACTTCACTTTCTTCTTTCAGTACTGCACTTTCCTCTTCAGCTTTCCTTTTTCACGTTTCAATATGTAGAAATCTAAAGAACAAAATTGATGTTGAACCGAGGTAAAGGTCGAAGAACTGAGCTGAAGAACTGGTTCTCTTTTCCGATACAAGCTGAAGAGTCGAAGAACTAAGCTGAAGAGTTGAATTCACGAAGAACTGATATCTCAAGTTGTCTTCTCCAAAGAACGATTCCTTGAAGAGTAAGTGCGATTCTATTTTCCGAAACTTATTTCGTCAAGTGGTAGTTCTAAAACAATCTTCTTGTTAGCTGAAGTGTTTGATTTTTCATTTTGTGTATAGAAGAATTACGAAATTCACTAGATTTTGCTGCTTGGTTTTTTCTGTTTTCTTGATTTCCTGTGTTAGTTCAGTTCATACTAGGTTCTATGATTACTCCATAGTGTCGAGTTTTCGTGCATTATCACAAATATCAATGCCACCTTCCCCTGGTCCTGGTCCTACTCCTGCTGTTGCTTCTACACCTTCCCCCGCACCTAAGGGTGATCCAAAAATTGACAATGTGAAGAGTATAAAAGTTTTATGGCTCTCTTACTTCTTGTTCTCCTTCAATTTTTAATAATTTTACTATTGATGAATTTTGGTTCTCGGAATATTACGAATAATTATAATGGATTTGTTTTTAACATTAAGAAATAAGGCAAAATTCTACTTGTTTTTCTAAAATCTTCAGGATTGATGAATTCCTATTCTCTAAAGATTTTAAAGGATTATCATAATCTTTGTTGTTCCTCTGCACTTGCTTAGAATGTTAGTTATAATCTGATAAAATAACTGGAGTATAATTTTGTGTCGAGTTTGTTATTGAAGCGTGACTCCGTATTCAGTCTTAGAGGCTATTTTGAATTAAAGTAGCATAGTAATTGAATGGGACAGATTAATTGGTTTCGTGGAATTTCAAATTTTTGCTTCTGATTCCATCACTATGAAGAGCCCTTTTCCTGTGATTGATTAGTTTTTACTAATGATATAGGTCTATTATACTTTTTCCATTGTCATTTTTTCTCTACTATTGGATCCTACTTGCACATGTTCTAGGAAGTGGGAGGACTGTTCAAAATCCTTTGTTCTGTAGCATCTTTACTCTGGCCTAACCTCACACCACCATGGAGAGGGGTACGTGATGAATGACTTGCTAATTTTCTTTTATGTTGCTGAACTGTTTTTCAAGTTGATCTTATTTTGTATATCTTTTGTCCATGCAGAATCAAAGAATCTTACTATTGATGATTTATACCTTTTCCTTCAGAGGTTCTGTTGGCCTTCTTAACAAATATCTCTTTGTAATGTATCAAAAGTAAGACTCAAAAGATGCTAAACATTGTTTAGATATCTTATCTTGACGTTTTATATGGTTGTTTTTATTGCTTTCTTTTCATATCATATTACCAGGAAACTGATTTTTGTAGTCTTTAATTGTGTTAAGGGAAAGATTTTTTGTTGATTAGTATGTATACTTGTGGATTTGATAGCTAAGTTAAACCATCCATATATCGTGGAGTACAAGGATGCTTGGGTCGAGAACGTATTATGTTATTCATTTTCTAGAGCAAGATTTTGAACTGAAATAATTATCCTTGACTTGAGAAAAATAGTATATCAATTTCCTAAAAATCAAAGTGAATTTGTTTTTCTTTAAAGGGAACTTGATATGCTAGCCTTGCTAACAATTTAATACTTATTGACATATTGTGAAGGTGGAGATGTGTGAGTAGTCTAGAGGAGCTCTCTTCCCAGAAGAGGTAGTTTAGATACAACTTCCATTATAATGGGTTCTCGTACTAGAGTGGTTCATTTAAAGTTTATGTCTTCACCATCTTTTTCCTCTACAGAAACTCAACATATGACTGACCGAGTTAGCACTAGCGGTAGAATATTTGCACTTTAACCGTGTTCTAGACATAGACGTGAAGGTTTAAACAGATACTGATTTAAACAGACAATATGCTATGTTATGGACTTATAAAAATCATGTGAAGGTGTCACCATGCTATATGATAATATGTCATTGTAATTTAAATCTTATACTTGAATATAATAATCTTGAAATAACCGATTCCATGTTTAATAAGTATAAATCATTAGGGAGGAGGGAGCTTCAAGCTTAAGGGTCATCAGTCATTTTCTTATGCCTTCTTACTGTTTAGTTATTCATTTAACCTTGTTTCATCTCTAGTCAAATCCAGTACTTGAAGCATTTGGGAAGGCCATAACAGTAAGAAATAACAATTCAAGGTGAGATATTATTCTACTCATGCATCCAATTAAGAAGCGAGTCATTTAGTTGTTTTAGGCACTGTTTTCTTTTGAATGCTTATACTTGTGTTATTACAGTCGTTTTGGTAAATTTATGGAGATTCAGTTTGATAAAAATGGAAGAATGTCGGGTGCAACAATTTGAACTTACCTCCTAGAAAAGTCTCGAGTTTGTTAGGTTTCAGATCCGGAACGCAACTATTATTGTTTCTACCTTCTATGTGCAGCCCCCAAGGAGGTAATTGAATTTCAAAGCTTCTCTCCTTTTTTTTAAATATATTTTTCAACTCTTGCTGTAAACGTATTTTAAAGTCTTGATGTAGTCTTAACAGTTTTTTTAATCTTAAAAGGAGGTTTAAAAGTATAAGTTTGGGGATCCTAAAAAATTTAACTACCTTAATCAATCGAGTTACTTTGAACTTGTAGGTTTCAGTAGTGCTCAAGATTATCTAGCAACAAGAAGGGCCATGGATGTTGTTGTCTTTAGTGAGAAAGAGCAGGTAATGCCATGGTTGCTTTAGTTTGTACTGCAGATTTTATTTTGATAAAGAGTCTAAGAAGTCACTCGTTTCTTTTTCAAGAAGCAATTTTTAGAGTAGTGGTTTTCGTTCTTCATCTTGGTAATCTTCAGTTTACAGAGGGCAAAGAAACTGATTCATCAATGCTAAAGATGTCAAGTCTAAGTTCCATTTCAGACTATTGCAGAGCTTTTGATGTATGTTCTTGGCTTTCAAATTTTACTTCTCTCTTGATTTTTTCTTTGTTTGTGAGTGTTTGATGTGATTCAATTGTTATATCAGGTGTGGTCTTAAGGATTTGGAAGATGCACTATTAAAACGTGTAATGGTCACACCTGAAGAAGTAATAAACAAAAGTCATGATCATGATGCTTCAACAATTTGCAGAGATGGGCTTTCTAAAACATTAAATTCTCTCTTGTTTGACTGGTATGATTCTATTGTCTCAACCAGCTTGTTTTATGTAGTTTTGTTACTGATTATTTTGCACTAAGATGCTCAGTTTTCAACTGTTTATAGTTTGGTGGATAAAATAAATAACTCCATTGGTCAAGATCCGAGCTCAAAATCTCTTATTGGTGTTATTAACATTTTTGATTTTGAAAGTTTTAAAACTAACAGGTCGGAGTCAGTCATTGCCGGACACACAAAATATTGTTGAATGTTGTGTTTCGACATTTATCTCTTTTGACTTTTTGTGTACCAGATTTTAACAATTCTGCAATAATTTTACAAATGAAAAACTGCAACAATACTTTTACCAGGTATTTGTAGTTGAAAATTTAGAGATTTCATGTCCATATCTTCTAAGAAAAAACTGAACTTGCACATGTTCAAGATTGAGAAGGAGGAATAAACTAGAGAAGAGATCGATGGAGCTATATAGAATTTACTTATAATTTACTTTTGAATATGCAGGAAAATGCCGCTGAATGAACTTGATGAATAGAGGACAGAAGTAAACTCGATTTGTAGTTAATGAAAAAGACTTTTCATAAATTTTCTTTGAATACATTCGGTTTTGTGGAATTTATTGCTCTTACAGATCTTAAGTAATTGCTTTCTATATGTATGCATGAGACATGTTCCCGAAGTTTATTTAATATGAAATATATACTTTCGAATTATTTATAAGTTAATTTTGTAATATATATATATATATATATATATATATATATATATATATATATATAATTGTTATTATTATATGCAAAAATTCTGCACAACATAGTAACACTACGAATGTGTGGCTTATACCTCTTTGGCCACGCTTTTTAAGTGTTGTTGTAGGTGAGATATAAAAGGCTACACTTTTAAAGTGTAACCAATAACAACGCAAAGGTCACACTTTTAAGTGTAATATAATCTGATAAAAAGTGTTGCTAATGAAGTATTCCAAAGCGTGGCCTTTAGACCTCTTTGGTCACGCTTTCTAAGTGTTGCTGATTTGGCAACATTTCAAAAGTGTTGTCTAATGTCAAAGGTTACGCTTCTTTAGGCCACCCCCTAAAAAGTGTTGCCTAAAGTCATAAAGTGTGGCCTTTTATCAAAGACAACACTTTTTGCTAGTTTAGGCTACCCTTTTATGGGGTAGCCATAGGCCTAAAATGGTGTAGTGGATATTACAACTCAAATCCTTAACCCCAAATGCTAAAACCTAAAAAAGAAACCTAACCCTAACATTAACCCTAACCCTAACCCTACCATAAACCCTAAACCCCAAGCCCAAAATACCTAAACCCAAACATTAAATACTAAACCATTGATATTAAACCTCAAACCCTAAACCTTAAACCCAAAAACCTAAAGAAAACCAAAACTCTAACCCTAACCCTAACCTTAAACCATAAACACAAAACCCTAAGCCCAAAATACCAAAACTCAAACATTAAACACTAAACCATAGATTTTAAACCTCAAAAGCTAAACCCTGAACCATAAAACCTAAAAAAAGCTTACACCCTAACCCTAATCCGAATCCTAACCCTAAACCCTAAACCCTAAGTCCAATAATAAACCTAAGTCCAAAATACGAAAACCCAAACATTAAACATCAAACCATAGATTTTAAACCAAAAATCCTAAACCTTAAAACCTAAATCCTAAAAAAAAACTAAACCCTAACACAAACCCTAACCCTAACCCTAAACCCTAAATCCAAAGCCTAAAATAACAAAACCCTAACATTAAACACTAAACCATAGATATTACAACTCAAATCCTTAACCACAAACCCTAAAACCTAAAAAAGAACCTAAACCCTAAACCTAACATTAAATATAACCCTAACCCTACCATAAATCCTAAATCACAAGCCCAAAATACCAAAACCTAAACATTAAAAACTAATCCATTAATATTAAACCTAATCCTAACCCTAACCCTAACCCTAACCCTGAACCCTACGTCCAAAAAAAAACCTAAGTCCAAAATACGAAAACCACACATTAAACACTAAACCATAGATTTTAAACCTCAAATCCTAAACCACAAACCCTAAAACCTAAAAAAAAAAAACCTAACCCAAACCCTAACCATAACCTTAACCCAAAACCATTAACCCGAAACCCCAAGCCGAAAATACCAAAACCCAAATATTAAACACTAAACCATAGATTGTAAACCTAAAATCCTAAAACCTAAAAAAAAACATAAACGCTAACCCTTAACCTTAACCCTAAACCTTAAACCCTAAACCCAAAGCTCAAAATACCAAAACCCTAATATTAAACATTAGACCATAGATATTACAACTCAAATCCTTAACCCAAAATGTTAAAACCTAAAAAAACCTAAACTCTAACCCTAACATTAACCTTAACCCTAAGCCTACCATAAACCCTAAACCCCAATCCCAAAATACCAAAACCTGAACATTAAACACTAAACCATTGATACTAAAACTCAAATCCTAAACCGTAACCTCAAAAACCTAAAAAAAAAAAAAACTCTAACCCTAAACCATAAACTCAAAACCCTAAGCCCAAAAATACCAAAAATCAAACATTAAATACTAAATAATACATTTTAAACCTCAAATGCTAAACCTTAAACCATAAAACCTAAAAAAAATAATCTACACCCTAACCCTAATCCTAAACCCTAAACCCTAAGTCAAAAAAAAACCTAAGTCCAAAAATGCGAAACCCAAACATTAAACACCAAACCATAGATTTTAAACCTCAAATCTTAAACCACAAAATAAAACCTAAAAAAAACTAAACCCTAACCCTAACTCTAACCCAAACCGTAACCCTAACCTTAACCCTAACCCTAACACTAAACCATTTACCCGAAACCCCAAGCTCAAATTACCAAACCCCAAACATTAAACACTAAACCTTAGATTTTAAACCAAAAATCATAAATATTAAAACCTAAAACCTAAAAAAATTCTAACCCCTAACCCTTAACCCTATCCCTAACACAAACCCTAACCCTAACCCTAAACCCTAAACCCAAAGCCTCAAATAGCAAAACCCTAATATTAAACACTAAACCATAGATATTAAAACTCAAATCCATAACCCCAAACCCTAGAACCTAAAAAACAACCTAAACCCTAACCCTAACATTAAATCTAACCCTAACCCTACCATAAATCCTAAATCCCAAGACCAAAATACCAAAACCCAAACATTAAAAACTAAACCATTGATATTAATCTAATCCTAACGCTAACCCTAACCCTAAACCCTAAACCCTAAGTCCAAAGAAAACCCTAAGTCCAAAATACGAAAACCACACATTAAACACAAAACCATAGATTTTAAACCTCAAATCCTAAACCACAAACCTTAAAACCTAAAATAAACTACCCCTAACCCAAACCCTAACCCTAACCTTAACCCTAACCCTAACCCTAAACAATTAACCCGAAACCCGAAGCCCAAAATACCATTAGTTCTCTATCTAATGTATCTCACTAAGCCAAATGCTCCCTACAGCTAACTAACGCATCCCGCTCCAACTGCTAGTTCAGCCTGGCTGACAAGGCGCGTGAGCCACCGGTGGTACCTTCCAGACCGCCGGACCAGTTCCAAAAGGGGCGCCTGGTGAAGACTAATACATTCATCCATGAATCACTCTTCAATTTCATTGTATAACTCCAGAAATTCGCAATCCAAAGAACTAATGAACAGGGCAAAGTCACGGAGTGAACCTGAATAGAACCTTGCAATTATTTCCCCAGATTACATTAAGTTTAATCAAGAACAAAAAGCTACTGGAAACGATTATACTCACTACGAACTACAACATACTTCAAAATCGCAGAATTCTACCCAGGCAATCGAGAGAACTAATAAGGCGAATGTTGGGGTGGTCGCAGATGAGCTGCGAGATAGTCAATCCCAAAATCGAACCTCCTCCCAAATGAATCGAGATGAAATACCCACTAGGGTTTACTCTCAAGGAGATACGGTCCATCTTACAACAATATCAAGTGGAATGGAAGGTCATATCACGGAGGCCAAAAACTCCAGTGAGCACTACGGAAGTCAAAGACAAGCTGATAGCGGGGGGATTAAAGGAGTGAGGTCTAATGGTTATGATATCCATCCTACTAATGTATCCGACCACTTGGCTCAAAAACAAAATTTAGTTGAAGAGATTGAGCAAAATGCAATGGATATGATTCCAAAAGGAGGAACAAGGAAAGCTGAAATCATGGAAGAAGGTTTGACTAATAAGAACCACCAAGATAAGAGTGTACATGCTGCATTGGAAGTAATAGATGTAGAAAGATCTCCTCAGTTTTCATGTGGAGTCAATCCGATGGATAAACTTCAGCACAATGTCGGAATAGCTCAAACAGGTATTTAGACAAAGGACTTGGAGGAGGTTGTAAGGAACCAAATACAGGATCAGCAGCACATGTTGTAAAAATCAACTTAATGAGGAACAGCGAGCAGGTAAGTACTCTAACATTGCTCCTAATTATAGTCATAATCATTTCATAAATAGTGCTAGTGTAGGCCATGTGCATGATAATGCCATGGGAAATTAAGCTGTTATGACTAGTGAACAGATACAGCATACTATCAAAAAAATTTGTTTCCAAAGGGAACAAAATCAAACTCATGAGGCTAGGAATGAGGGGCAATTGCAGAAATTAGAGATGGGAAAGGGTGGTGACCAAAATACCTATCATAGAGAATTCCCTAAGATCTCTAGTAATTTTGATAAAAGAACCCCAACAGTCCACAATTACAACCAAAATGCTATCACTTCCAGACAAAATGAATCCACCAGTCCTAAAGTTTTTCCTACTAACTAGCAGGAACATGTCATGGAACCACCTCTGTATACAGTGGTCCAAACATTGGCTGCTAGATTGAGACACATCCATGAAGCTTAGAGTCCAAATATAGTGTTAAAAACCAAACCTAGACAGACCACTAAACAAGGTCAACCAGCGGTGATATTTGATTTGCATGACTATATGCATACTCTTACTATGGACTGTAAATATACCTTGGTTGGGAAGTTTAGTACTACAATGCCTAAAGTTGAGTTGATCATAAAAATCTTTATTCAACAAACCCAACTTAGTGGGGAGGTCAACATTGCTCACTATAATGCTAAACATGTTTTTATTGACCTCCAAAATGAGCCGAATTACAACACAGTGTGGACACAACGTAGAATGACCATCGAGGGTAAACTAATGAGGATTCAAGCTTGGACACCTTTCTTTACACCAGAAGAGGAGACACCTATTGTCCAAGTTTGGATCTTATTGTCAGGCTTACCCTGGCACTGCTAGAAAAAACCTTTCCTCACTCCATTATTGAAATCTGTAGGCAAGGTTTTATACTTGGATACAGCCTCTATCAAAAGATCTAGGGCAGGGATGGCTAAGGTTAAGATGTATTTTGATTTGACCAAACCTAGGCCTAGACATGTGTGGATTGGGCTACATAATGAAGATGATACCATAGGTACATGGCAGCCAGTAGAATATGAGAACATTCCTCCTTATTGTGAATATTGCAGACACAAGGGCCATTATGTAGAAGAATGTAAATCAAGGATGAGGGATGAGGAGTACAGACAGAGAAAGGAACAAGAAAATGAGAAGAAGAATAGAAGCAAGGAAAAACAGAACAACAAAGAACATGAAAATCAACAGGGCAAAACAAAGCAGGGTAAAGATCAGCTGCAACAAAATAATAAAGAAGGTGATAAACAAAAACAACCAATTCAGCAAGAGGAGGATGAATGGCACACTCAAAGAAAGAAAAGCCAAAAATATCAAGAGGAGGTTGGTCAAAAAACAGTTTGGAGGCCTACTGTAACAACCAGTCAGGAAGCAAAAGAAAACCAGCAAGGGCATGTACAACAAGGAATGTGTAAGCACCAATCTTCAAAATAACATATTTAATAATATGACTATGCAGGCACAAAATAATACAGCAGCAGAGGAAGCAAATCATATGGAAAACACAACTCAAGAAAGTTAATACAGGTTGGAACTGGGAGCAGTCAAAATCAGCAAAGGATGGCTCAACAAAAATAAGATAAGAAACTCAGGTATCATAGCTGTAAAACTTAACTCCAATAAAATACAATTGAAATAGGTTATGATTGGTGTAGCTAAAGGAGGAAAGGATGGGGGAAGTCACGAGAACCCTACATGTTAGTAGGAAAAAACAACAACAAGCTGGGAAACAGGAAAAACAACAACAACAAGAAGCTGGGAAACAGGAAATGACAATGAATGCATAGAAGACATAAGCAAACAATACATGTTCTAATGCAGGAAACAAGGGAAAACAAAACAAGGAAACTAACTTCAGTGAGAAACAAAGCAAGGGTACTACTGCTAAGGAGATGGGGAACAATGCAACAATAGCAAATCTGAAAATACCCCCAAGAGCAAAAACAAGCCAAGAAAGCAAAAAAGAGATGCAGCTAAGAGAAGGTTAAACAAGCAACATGATGATGAACAAGAAGGGGAATAGGACAGGAGGGAGGAAACAGGCAACAAACTCTTGATGGTAGATAATCAACAGGGACAGAACAGCCCTTCCTTACAAGCTAAAAATATGACACCACCTCCAATATCCCCTCCGGATAAGGAACAAAGATATTGTCAAGTTAATACTATACCTCTTATAGATGAATATGAAGTGGAAAATTTTGAAAATAAGATGGACAGAGATAATCAGTCTCTTCAAGATCCAGATGATGATGATGTGACTAGTGAAGCTTTAATAAGAGCTTTTATTCCCCAAAATGATCAGGCCCTTGAAGAGGGATTCAACAAGTAACTCAAAACCAAGGTTTATCTCCAAGAGGGCTGCAACATGAAAAGTTTCACTTCAAGAATCAGGATGTTAAAACTGTCACAACTGGCAGACCAAATACCATACTTTTCTCCTCTAGAGTTTCCCAATGATTAATACAATCATATGGAATGTGAGGGGGATTAACACATAGGGAGTTATGGAAAGCCTTAAAATACTCAAGAAAATGCATCAATTATCTATTATTGTTATTCTGGAGCCCTTTGCAGACATAGTTAATGTGATGAACTTCAAAAATCAATTAGCCATGGATAATGTTGTGAGCACCTGTAATGGCAAAATTTGGCTTTTCTAGAATGGTGATATTGACTGTAATGTTAGAGATGAATATGAACAACAAATTACTCGTGACTTTAATCATAATGAGTTACAAAATCAATTCACCATTACTTTTGTTTATGCCAAATATAAAGAACATCTCAGACGGCCTCTATGGGATAAAATGCTCCAACATGCTGAGGGAGAGGACAAGCCTTGGTTCTCAGTGGGAGATTATAATGTAATAACTTCTATTAAGGAAAAAATGGGAGGGATACCTTACAACATTATAAAGAGCATGGATTTCATAGCTATTATTGAGGATTGTGGGCTAATGGATATTGGATTTAGTGGTCAAAAATACATTTGGTCCAACAAGAGAGATATCAACCACAGAATATGGAAAATACTTGACAGAGCCCTTAATAATGATAATTGGCTTGACCTGATGCCCCAAACCACCATTACTCATTTATCTTCTACTGGCTCGGATCATTGTCCATTATTAATGGAGATAGCCAACAAAGAGGAAGTTCACATTAAGTATTTCAGATTTCTTAACTGCTGGGTAGAAAGCCCTCTATTCCTAGAGAGTGTGAAATCTTGCTGGGAGAGGGAGGTGGAAGGAAATACAATGTGGAGATTTCACCAAAATATGAAAAATTTATCTAACACTCTTAGTTCTTGGTCTAAGAGAGAATTTGGTGACATTTGTTTAAAGGTTAGAAAGTATGAAGAAAAGGTTAGAAGTGCTGAAGAAAATCTTATTCATAACAACAGTGACATCAACCGGGAGGCACTCCATGAACTTAATGCTAATAACATTAGATATCTCAAATTGGAGGACTCCATTATGAAACAGAAATCACAGTTGCTATGGTTCAAGGAGGGAGACACCAACTCCAAATTCTTCCATTCTCTGATAAGAGGTATAAGGAGAAAATTGTTCATTCACAGAATTCATGAAAATGGGGAATGGTTGCAGGGAGAGGAAAACATTGGTAGGGATGCCTGTGATTACTTTCAACAAATGTTTACAGGGGATGACAAAATTATCAATTAAGAGAATCTTGACTGTATCCCTAGAATGGTCAATCAGGAACAGAATGACAAACTAATCAACATTCCTAACACGGAAGAATTGAGAGAAGTATTCTTCTCCATGAACCCTATGTCTGCAGCAGGGCAGGATGGAATGAATGGGTATTTTTCCAAAAATGTTAGCACATCATCAAACAGGATCTTATGGGAGTGATTAAGGCTTTTTTCAGTGGCCAGGAGATTCCTAAGTATTTTTCACATTCCTGCATTGTACTTCTACCCAAGGTGAGTAACCCCAACAAAATGAAGGAGTTCAGGCCTATTAGCCTTAGCAATTTCATTAGC
Organism: Solanum sitiens; assembly: GCA_016801875.1. Taxonomy (NCBI): domain Eukaryota; kingdom Viridiplantae; phylum Streptophyta; class Magnoliopsida; order Solanales; family Solanaceae; genus Solanum; species Solanum sitiens. The sequence continues at coordinate 5,741 of JABWTJ010001428.1, read as the reverse complement.
AAAATAATATCCAAACTATTGAGCACAAGATTGAGCCCTATTCTTCCTAACTTGATTTCTCTCAATCAGTCTAGATTTGTGAAGGGTAGAAGTATTTCTGAAAACATCATGCTGTCTCAAGAAATTATACATCAGATCAAAAAGCCTAATATAGGTAATAATGTCATTATAAAGCTAGACATGGCAAAGGCTTATGACAGAGTCTCTTGGGCCTATATTTGTCTGATTTTAAGAAAGATGGGATTTAATGAGATATTCATTGACATGGCGTGGAGATTTATGGCAAACAACTGGTATTCCATCATTATTAATGGGAGGAGATTTGGTTTTTTCCAATCCACTAGGGGCCTCAAATAAGGTGACCCCCTTTCCCCTGCCCTATTTATTTTAGGTGCAGAGGTGATCTCAAGATCTATAAATAGGTTGCATAATCATCCGGAATACCATGGCTTTTTCATGGAAGTGAGAGGCCCTCAGGTAAATCATTTGAGCTTTACAAATGATACCATTCTGTTCACTTCAGGAAGAACCAAAACTCTACAACTCATAATGCAAACTCTCAAGAATTATGAAGAAAAATCTGGACAGCTGATCAATAATGATAAAAGCCATTTTTGGTGCATTCGAATGTCTTCAACAGTACAAAAGACAGAATTAAATGAATCACAGGTTTCAAACAAAAATAGGGTCCTCTTACCTATCTAGGGTGCCCTCTCTTTGTGGGTAGACCTAGGATCAATTATTTTTCTGACCTTGTTAATAAGGTGATTTGCAGGATTACAGTGTGGCAGACAAAGCAACTAAGCTATGGGGAAGAGCAGTTTTGATTAAGCATGTGCTTCAAACTCTCCCAATTCACTTACTCTCAGCAATAACTCCTCCTTCCACAGTAGTTAAATCGATTCAAATGCTTATGGTAGATTTCTTCTGGGATGGAAGAGTGCAAAGAAAAAATATCATTGGGCATCATGGAGGAACTTAAGCTACCCTACTGAAGAAGGAGGGATTGGAATGAGAAATTTCAAAGATGTGTGTTTATCATTCCAATATAAGCAATGGTGGATAATTAGGACTAAACACACCTTATGGGGTGAATTCCTAAAAGCCAAGTATTGGCAAAGATCCAATCCAATTTGTAAGAAATGGGATTATGGTGATTCCTTGAGCTGGAAGCATATGTTACATAACAGAAACAATATTGAGCAATACATTCAATGGAAAATTAACTCGGGAACATGTTTCTTTTGGTGGGAGAATTGGTTAGGTGAAGGCTAGCTTGCTCAATTCTCTACTAACAGTCACAAATTTGATAATCGCAAAGTGGAAGATTTCTGGGTGGACGGGCAGTGGAACTATCAAATGTTAATTAAGCAGGCTCCTCCATGTCAACTGGCAAGCATCCTAGCAACAACAATTTATCCACAGCAGCAACTTCCTGACCAAGATTACTAGAAAGTCAACTCCAATGGGCAGTTTAGTTGTTCGTTAGCATGGAATGAAATCAGGGAAAAGAGACCAAAGTCTCAATTCAATTCTTTCATTTGGCATAAACACATACGTTTCAAAGCTTCCTTCTTACTATGGAGAGCTTTAAAAGGCAAATTACATACTAATGAAAAGCTAACCACTTTTAACGTTGAGCCAACAAACTATTTCTGTTGTAGTAACAGGTCAGGCACAAACACAATCAACTACATTTTCCGCACTGGAGCACTAGCAGCAGAAGTCTGGAGAAGCTTTGCAACTATGGATGGAGTTAAAATTGATCACAGTTCACTACAACAATTAATCTCACAGTGGTGGACAATGAAATACCAAAATGAAGCTCATAAACTCATTTTACGGGCCACTCCTATTCTTATCTGTTGGAATCTCTCGAAGAATAGATGTGCTGGTAAATATAGAGGCAAAACATCCAATTATAGAAGAGTAAGGTATGCAATCTATAATAACAATTATAAACTAACAACCTCTCAGTTTCCTCAGGTTAATTGGCCTTCTACATGGATGAATCATTCAGATAGCAGAAAGGTGTGAGAATGTCATCAAGGTACAAATGGTAACATGGACAAGACCACTTGAACAATGGATCAAGATCAACACAGATGGAAGTGCATTAAGAAACCCGGGCAAGATTGGGGCAGGTGGTATACTGAGAGATTAAACAGGCAAGTTAATAATGGCTTATACATCCCCCCTTGTAGAAGGATCAAACAATCAAGCGGAAATAGGTGCAGCTATCTTTGGAATGTCCTGGGCATTGGGACTACGATACAGGAGGATCATTCTTGAAGTGGACTCACTATTAACGGTGAATTGGATTCTGCAAAAATCAACACCACAATGGCATATTTGTATACAGATGGAAAGGTTGAAAATACTTATCTCCCACACACAGGAATTCAAATGTATACACATCTTCAAGGAGGCAAATTGGGTGGCTGACGCCTTGTCCAAACACAGTCACAACCTCACTAGTCCAGAACTCTACTACAACAGTCAAGAATTACCTAAAGAAGCAAAGGCCTATTATCATCTCGACTTACTGGAAATGCCTAGTTTTAGAAGGAAGAAGACCAAGAAAATTAAAGAGCCTCCTTGAACTTACTGTTACCTTTTCAACTGAATTATAATTTAAAGTTATAGCTCATTTGAATAGGTTAGTATAGGTTTGTTTTATTGTTTTGAGAATGTAAAGGGAGAGTCTCCTTTGTTTATGTTTCCTAGATTCTATGTATGGAGAGGAGTCCTCTCTTGTAGGTGCTTAGAATTTTGGATTCACCTTCTTTGTAAGGAGAGGAGTTAACTTCCTTTTGGAAAGTTGACTCCGAACCATCATAGATTTGGAGGTTAGGTCTATGTCTCCCTCCTTGTATTTTTGTTTTTATTAATGTTAAGGACTGGGGGTGCTGCTCAGCCCCTACCCCTACAAGGGTAATTAAACAAACAAAAAGCCCAAAATACCAAAACCCAAACATTAAACATTAAATTATTGATTTTAAACCAAAAATCCTAAACCTAAAACCTAAAAAATAAAAACTAACTAACCGCTAACCCTATCCCTCACACAAACCCTAACTGGAACCCTAACCCTAACCCTAACCTTAAACCATAAACTAGAAACCCTAAGCCCAAAATACCAAAACTCAAACATTAAACACTAAACCATAGATTTTAAACCTCAAATGCTAAACCCTGAACCATAAAACCTAAAAAAAAACTACATCCTAACCCTAATCCTAATCCTAACCCTAACCCTAACCCTAAACCATTAACCCGAAACCCCAAGCCCAAACTACCAAAACCCAAAAATTAAACACTAACCCATAGATGTTAAACCAAAAATCCTAAACCCCAAAACCTAAAACCTAAAAAACCCTAAACCCTAACCCAATCCCTATCCCTAACACGAACCCTAGCCATAACCCTAAACAGTAAACCCTAAACCCGAAGCCCAAAATACATAAACCCTAACATTAAACACTAAACCATAGATACTACAACTCAAATTCTTAACCCCAAACCCTAAAACCTAAAAAACAACCTAAACCCTAACCCTAACCCTAACATTAACCCTAACCCTAACCCTAAAATTAACCCTAACACTAACCCTACCATAAATCCTAAACCCCAAGCCCAAAATACCAAAACCCATACATTAAACACTAAATCATTGATATTAAACCTCAAATCCTAAACCCTAAACAAAAAAACTTAAAGAAACCCAAAATATTAACCCTAACCCTAACCCTAAACCATAAACCTTAAGACCAAAATACCAAAACCCAAACATTAAACACTAAACCATAAATTTTAAACCTCAAATCCTAAACCACAAACCCTAAAACCTATGCTGATAGATTGAGATATGATCAATCGAAGAGTGGTGTGAGTATTAAGTTGTCTGAGCCTGAAATCACCACTAAACAAGGTTTACCTGTTGTTCTGTATGTTAAAAATGAAGTTATTTCTGATTTAGCTGCTGCTTGTAAATTCACTCTTATAGGAAAATTTGTTTATACGATGCCTAAAGTTGAATTAATAAGGAAGAACTTCATTCTTCAAACACAGCTTTCAGGGGGAGTGAAGATAGCACATTATAATTCTCGTCATGTTTATATAGATCTAGATAATGAACAAGATTATAACATGGTTTGGACTAAACAACGTATGACTATAGAGGGGCAAACTATGAGAATTCAAGCTTGGACTCCTACTTTTAAACCAGAAGAAGAAACTCCTTTAGTACCTATTTGGATTTTGCTTCCGGAATTACCTTGGCATTGTTATAATAAGGAGTTTATTACTAGTTTATTATTTCCTATTGGTAGAGTGTTGTACTTAGTTTCTACATCTATAAACAAAACTAGGGGAAGTCAAGCTCGTGTAAAAGTTCAAGTAGATCTTACTAAAGATAGACCTCCTTATATTTGGATGGGTTATATTGGGGAGGATATTACAGATGGTAGGTGGCAGAAAATTGTTTATGATAGTATCCCTGATTATTGTTTTTATTGTAAACATCAAGGTCATAAAGAATGTGATTGCATTATTAAACAAAGATATGAGGATAGTAAAAAAAAAGAAAGAGTTGGATAAAAATAGACAAAAAAAAAGACAATCCTCATAATGTTCAAAGAGAATTGCCAGTTTATGATAACAGGGAAACAGGTATAAGGGAAGATGATGCCCAGCAACAAGGTTATCAAGGTGAGAAAATTCAGAAAAATATGCAACAAGAATGGCAGACTCAGAGGAGAAGGAATAATCAACAACAGTCTGGATATAATATAAACAGAGCAGTAGTTCAACAGCAGCAGGAACAAACAGGTATAATCTCTATTCCTACAAAAAAATACTTACATTGATATGGATGTGCAGGAAGTAATAACAGGAGGTGAAGAAAGGGAGGAAAATACAGATCACACACATGATCAAAGACCTCAAATTACTGCTACTGGAAACAAACAGCAGTATAAAGATAAATCAAAGACTCATGATGTATTTAGAGATGATCCAGAGACTGAAAAACACAGAGGAAGTCACCAACAAATTACTGTAAACAGAACAGGTATTGACTCAAGGCTCCCTATCCCTATACCCCTAAATACTGGTATATCTGTTGGTGTAGCTGTTGGATGTTTGGAAGGGGGAAAGGAGATAACCATTAATATGCAGGAAGGGAGATCCACAGGGAGGGGGGATACTATTGACTCTAGAAATTTGGATGACCCTATATCTGGCTCTAAAAAAACTACAAAACAAATTGATCCTGATACAGGTCAACAAACTGAAATGTTTAATAGTAAATCTGGAAGTAGGTTGAATAAAAAGAAAAGAGACAATATTAAAAAGAAGCAGCAACACTTGAGTGATGCAGGAAAAAGTAAGGAAAATATAGAACATGATGATTATGAGGCTATTAACTCTGAGGATGAGTGGGATCCTGATAATCAATCTTTGTATGATTCTGAGGAAGAAGGAACTCAAATCAACAATCCTCAGGGTATTGATTTAAGTTCCAAGTCCCAGAATGTATGGTCTCAAGAAATTCAAGACATTACTGCAAAGCAAGGTCTGTCTCCTAGAGGTAGGAAACAGGACAAACAAACTTCTCAACATCATACTAGTACTTCTGAAACCTCTAGCAGGCCCATGACTAGATCTAGATCTAAAGGTTTTTAATGATTAAAGCCATTTGTTGGAATGCTAGGAGTATTAATACCAAAAGTTCTTTGGAA
>JABWTJ010001427.1:0-61018 GCA_016801875.1 Solanum sitiens | reverse complement strand
TATTTGCCCAAAAAATATGTAATTTAAAGTTGGAGAAGAGTTTTGGAAAATGTTTTCCTTAATTTTTGAAGGGAAGTCATTTTCCTTAATTTTGTGGAAAATGAGTTGATTTGGAAAACATTTTCCAAGACTTTTGTCCCAACCAAACATTTCCAGAAAAAGTTTTTCTTCATACCAAACACACCCTTAATGTTGATGAAAGAACCAATGATTTATTATTTCCTGAACAAATCATTTATTAGAGGTTCTTCAGTTATGTGATAATGACAAATAATCAAATTCATGATTGTAATATTGCTACTATTTTTTAACAACCAATTTATACATTATTTTTAATGTATAAATATAAGTAAAAAATTATTTGCAAGTTCAATGCAATTATTATTTAAAACTGCGCAAAGCGTGAACAAATTACCTAGTTTAATATAAAATAGGACGAAGGGAGTATAAACAATGTATCCATAACCTCATAAACTGATTTTTTTTGTTTAAAAAGCAAAATCCTTAAACATAAAAGGATAGCTTCGCCTCTACCGCCATAATGACATAAGTGTTCTTGTCAAGGCCATATGACACTAGTTGTGATTCTGTACAGCTTCTTTCCACATTATGGTTTTAATTAACTCGGGTACAAATTGTAAAGATTTTAAAAATAAAAATACATATTTGAAATTACACGAAAAATATTGCAAGTCAGTATAGCGAATAATTTAAATATTTTGATTTTTATTTGGGAGAAAACTATAGTCAACGAAAATGTTATTTGACTTCCCAAATAGAAACACACACAAATTAAAATAAGAAAAAAGAAGTACATTACTTTTTACATTCTACTTTATGAATAAGATTTTCATGCTTTTTCAATAAAACTTACTTACTGGAAGTTATATATATATATATATATATATATATATATATATATATATATATATATATATATGTATATATAGATATATATACATATATATATATATATATATATACATATATATATATATACATATATATATATATACATATATATGCCACTATAATTAACAATTCAAAATATTTTAAGTGGAGAATAATATATATATGATTTTTTTGCAAGGGGGCAACACCAAAATTCATATTGCATTCTCGACAAACATCCCCTTTTTCTTTTGATATCTTCCTCCTTATACACTTATTGCAAAGTGTTAAAAAATATTAAACATAAATTAATCAAATTTCATTAAAAAAAACATCAAACTAAAGAAATTTCTCATGTGATGAATTAAAAGCAAAAATTCATTACATGAGAAATTTCTTTATTTTTAATGGGTTTTTTCTATGAAATTTGATTAATGTTTATTATTTTTTACCAGTTTGCAACAAATGAATAACGAGTAAGATATCAAAAGAAATATGGGATGTTTGTCCAGAATGCAATATGGATTTAGGTATTGCCCCCTTTCAGAAAATCAGGTATATATTATTCTCCACTTAAAATATTTTGAATTGTTAGTTATAGTGAGAGTATATTGTTTTTAACTTCCACCAAGTAAGTTTTATTGAAAATGCATAACAATTGTATTCATAAAGTGGAGCAAATAAAGTTATATACTTCTTTTGTGTCTTTTTACAGAGAATGAGTTAGTATTTGGAGAGTCAAATAATATTATTTTTTTTAACTATAGTTTTCTCTCAAAAAAATCAAACATTTTAAATCTCTCGCTATATTGACTTGCAATATTTTTCTTGTAATTTTCAAAAATGTATTTTTATTTTTAAAAATATGAACGATTTGTACCGGCGCTAATTAAAACCATAATGTGGCAAGAAGCAGTACAAAAACACAACTAGTTTTATATGGCCTTGACAAGAGTACTTATGCACTACGACGGTATAGGTAGATCTATCATTTTAATTTTAAGGATTCTGAATTCTAAAAGAAAACAAATTAGCTTATTAAGTTACGTATACATTGTTTATACTCCCTCCACACTATTTTATGTTAAAGTGTTAATCTTTTTGGTGTCCAACAATATTTTATGAAACAAATATTGATTCATTATCAATGTTTTTTGGAGTACTTTTCGTGTAGTCTTTAAATCTATACACATTTCAATTTTATAAATTTAAAGATTTTATATCCAAATTCATAGTTTCAATCCTAATAATTTCACATATTATAAGTAAATTTCAAATACAAGTACAAAATTTTTACACTAAGCTATGTTGAACCAATAGGAAGAACTGTAATTGGTTTCCTTATATATATATATATATATATATATATATATATATATATATATATATATATATATATATATATATATATATATATATATATATATATATATATATATATATATATATATATATATATATAAAAAGGAACTGAACAAAAGTTCCTTATAATGATTAATTTTAATGCCAGATCACCAAATGTAAGGGATTAGACACATATTCTCACGTAAAAGAGGAGAATTAATTTAGCTTGGACTAATGGAAAAATCCAAAAAAAGTTAGATCCTAAGGATATTCATATTAATTATATTGCTGACATGCTCATTGATAATTCACCATCCCCTCCTCCTCCTTCTCCTGTTGTTGTTTCTACAAACTCAAGGAGAAATGAGGATTCAATTTCTTCCACGATAAATACTACACCACTTGTTGTTGCTGATCAAGTTCCGAATCAACACACTCTACCTCTACCTCTATCTCTACCTCTTCCCCTTCCAGTACTACTCGATATGATGTATTCATTCGAAACATGATCATAATCAACAAGTAGTACATCATTTACGATGGAAGAAATTTATTTCTCCATTCTCCTTAAACTTGTAGCAGCAACAACAACAGGAGGAGGATGATGTGATAGCGGAGTATCAATGAGCATGTCAGGACTTTTATTCACAACAATATCCTTACAAATGAATTTTTTGGGTTCGCCTTTTTTGAATTTTTCAATTAGTCCACACTCTGTAAATTATCTACTTTTACGTGACATATTATCTCTGATCTCTTACACTTGGTGATCAGGCCTAAAAACTAAGCATTTTACGAAGTTTTATCAATTCTTTTTCACACACATTTATTTGTACTATGAATGAAATTACAGTTTTGTCTAATTATTTGACATAAACCTAGAGTCAAAATCTTGTACTTGTATTTGAAAATTTTACTTGTAATATGTACTTTCTTTATCTTGAATTACGTGAAAAGGTATGGCGTACGAAGATTAAAACATATTAGTTTGACTAGGAATTTGGGCATAAATTCTTCAACTTTTTAAAGTAAAAATGTCTACACAAAAAATGCTACAAATCAACATAGAGAATAAATCAAAATATTTTATAAAAGAAGTTGTTTGATTCCTCAAATAATAACACTTAAACATATAATGATTCCATATAACATGAACCAAATGGAAAAAATAAAGCCAATATCAAACGACAATGGTCATTTTTACATTTTAAGAAAGTCAAAATACGTAATTTCACTATTAATTCGGGTTCAACTTATTCAAATCTTTTTAAAATTAATTAAATATTTAAAATATATTGTAAGTCAAGATAAATAATTATTCAAAAGTAAATTGTGAAAACTACAATCAAAGAAAAAAATTGTTTGACTCTCTAAACAATAATACATTCACTTAAAATAGGACGAAGGAACAATATGACTATCTATGTTCTACCTTATTTGATACAATTTTGGTGTATTTTAAAATAAAATTTACTTATTAGAAGTAAAAAAAAATTGATAAATCACAATATACAATAATTCAAAAATAATTAAAAGACAATAAAAAAATTAGAATTAGAGGACATACCTGATTTTTTGCGAGGGGACAATACCTAAATCTGTGTTGCATTTTTAACAAACATGCACTTTATTTTCTATTACCTTCCTCATTATGCAATTATTGAAAACTATAAGAAAAATATTAAACATAAATATATCAGATTCCATTAAAAAATTGATATAAAATAATTATTTTTTTCACCAAAATATAATATATAATGAATTAAAAAATAAAAAGTGAAAAGAAAGAAAAGAGAAAAATGTTGAACCATATTGAAAAACTCACCTCTTTTAATCATAAAATCCCAAATTAATAATATATAAAAATATAGTAGTGTTAATGACTAGGGACAAATGCAATAAATTGATCACCGTCGCGCCCCATTTTTTGAAAAATGTATTTTAATCACGACCTAACAACAATTTTGGGACTTCTAAATATTTTGAGGAGTCGCCACATAAAGAATTGATGCGCGTTAGGTCATTTACCGAACCTAACTAAATCTAACTAAGTTCAATGAACCAGAGATCAGGGTAAGGGTTCAAATTACCTCGAGGGGAAGGTGTTAGGCATCCCTCGAGATCCACAAATGTGGTTCTCAATCGTATCTCCTGCAACTTATGTGGGGGCTTAAAAATAGCAAGTATGGTCACTTCATTTAGGTTATTCAATTTAAACATACCAGCTAGGTGATGAATAATATTAATCACTTGATTATTTAATTAATTGTTTAAGCATGCGAGACTAGGTGATAACATAATGTAAAACAAAACAAATATTAAGCAAATAATAAAGGAAAAAGCGAGGTGACAAATATTACACAATTAAATAGTCAAGTGCAAAATTTTAATTTATATAGTAAACCACCCCAAATAAATATAATTACAACACATAAAAAGGGAAAAGGGAAGGGAGACTCTAAAAGTCTTTACGGATCAACGCTCGGCTTATATATAGGAAAATACAAAACATATGTTTTTCGTTTATGGCTCGAGTCAATGTCATCATCTCTGTAGGGCCTAAAGTACACCTACCCCACAACCGCATGCATAACGTCCTAAAAGGTGCCTAGTGCCCCCGCTTAATTCCAAGAGGCATTGGATTACTATTTAAGGAGGTTTTAGACTGAATTAAAAAAGTATGCTCCTAATAGGCCCCTAGACACCAAGTCAAACAAATAGAACGAGCATTTATCACATAAATCTCACACTCACCTCTAAATTTGGTTAAACATGCTTTCAAAAACACGTAGTTGTGAAGGTCTCATGCTAGGTATGTGTGCAAGCAACAAAATAATAATAAAGACTAAATAACAAGTAATAAAATAATATTAACAAGCAAAATATTACAAGGGTCAATGCTGGTTTTAAGTGGCAAAAAATTATTCAAAATGCAGAATTTATTTATTAACATATTTGAACAGGGCAGATGAGCATGCAGAGAAAGATTTAGCATCTTATTTTTGGTGGCAAGAATTTAAAAGTAGTAGATTTACAGTAAAGGATTAATTTATTTTCAGATTGAAGGACAGTTTATTTACCAAGCAAACTAGCATGTAGGAGGGAAAATGAGTTATTAATTTTTATTTTTTACATAAAATGTCATGATATGGTGACAGAAAATGCTTAAGAATAGCTCAGTAATTTAACATGCTAGGAAATAATTGATTTATTTTAAGTGACAAAAAACAATTAATACATAATTAGCTGTGGGCAACAAATACCCAGAGAATTGTCATAATTTTTGAACATGCTGAAAATTACTTAATAATACCTAAGAACATAATTCTAAATGAATGAAATGTCACACATATTGCATAATACCTAGATCCATGATTACTAATAAATTTGCATGTTAGAAAATATTTAACCATAACTATAACCTATGAGAATGAGATAACATGTCAATATTAATATGGAACACATATAGACATGATTTATTTTGTAGATAGCATTAAAGACTATATGCTGATTTTTATATCCTAAAATATGCCCTAAAATGAGTTACCAAAATTAATTGTTCCATCCTAAACAAGATCTCTAAACAGAGTAACATGCAGGCAGATTCCGACACTTAAAGGGCGTAACCAACGGGAGGCTCGAACAAAGAGTCAAAATTTATGCAACATTAGGTCGTATATGCATGGAATCAAATATCATATATATATATAAAAGAGAACCCTAGGTTCGCCTATGTGGCCCCACCACAAGCAAGGATTCTCTTTAAATTTATTTATTGCCAAAACTAGCCTTCCTCTTTCATGAAAAATTATAACTTTTATGAAAAGTTGTAACTTTTTTCATGAAAAGTTGTGACTTTTATGAAAAGTTGAAATTTTTATGAAAAATTGTAACTTTTTCATGAAAAGTTGTGACTTTTATGAAAAGTTGAGACTTTTATGAAGAGTTGCTACTTTTATGAAGAATTGTGACTTTTACGAAATGTTGTGCCCTTTCCGAAGGTTTGTAACTCTTCAAAAGAGTTGTGATCTTTCTCATAAGAGACAATAATCATTTTTTACAGTACTCTTTTTTGTCTATAAAAAGAGGCCTAGACTGTGCATTCAGTGGAGTTGATGTTTTTCATTCTGTTTCATTCTAATTTTGCATATCCTGGTATGTTTTTTTACCATCATTAGTTTATTTTTTACCATCATTAGTTTATGCTTATTTTATTAATTGTCATTTTTGAGTATATGGTTTAAACATTGTTGTTCGTGTTTATACAAAGTTATTGTTAGAAGTATTTGTTAGTATAAATTAAATAACAAATGTCAATTGTATGTTCAAGCAAGTTTTCTCTACTGAAATTGTTGAAGGTACATAAAAAAAAAGTCCTTCAAATCTCAGATTTCTTCACTAAGAACGTTATTCCTTCATATACAAGGATGCAATTTTGTGTTCTTCTGAAAATCCTCTAAGAGTTAATAACTTTCCATGCCCATATTTTTGGTTTTTATGTTGTTATCTGTTTTTACGAAATGTTATCACTGGATATTATGAGTACTTTAAGGATTGAAAGTTTATTGAAGTGTTAGTCAATTTTTTGAGGTATCTTATTTCAAAACATAGGAACTTTTGTGGTTAGAATGATTTGTTATCATCAGTGAATATTCCATAGTTTACTACCTTGAATGTATCTTTTCCTCGATGTTTTGTTGTCTCCTTACAATTGTATTGATTATTTTTGTTTGGTATGTATATAATCTGACTATGATAAAGATTTTCATCCTTTTAATGTTTTTCTTTTTTTTCCTTTTCATTCGGCTCTTCTAAATATTTTTGTTGTAAGTTGTGATTATTTTCGTCAAGCTTAATTTGAAGAATATGAAAAAAAACCTACTCTAAATAAAAGTAATATCTTAAAGATATGTATATTAAAGTGGCGGAGCTAGAATATTTTTGAAGAGGGTCCAAAAATTAAACAACAAAAGCTCTTTTTAAAAAGGAAAAAAAATGTTGCAAGTGAGATTTAAACACATGAGCACTGACTATAACAACCTATTATGTCAAAGGTGTCCAAAATATATTATTTGATCACTTCGTATATCCTTTTACATGTATATGCCATATTTTTTTCGGACGAAGGGTGTCCAATTGGACACCCTGGTATACATTTGCCTACGCCACTAGTATATTAACATAGATTTGTTATCCTTCATGTACCAAGTCATTGCTGAGCATTTGAATTATCTAGGTTAAGAATCTTTTTTATTTTTTAAATGTTCGAGAATACTTCTTTAAAATGAGTCTAGAATCAAACATTTTTATCGATTTGTACTTTCATAATGCACCAATCATACATAAATACTCTTGCAGAAGTCATAAATTTTCATTGATGAAGAATTCAGAAGGGCCTTCCGCAGTTTAATGATGAATGAATTGCTATAAGGGTCAACAATATAATTTTGTTGTTGTTCCAAATTTATTTTTCTCCTTATAAATGTTTTCGTTAGAGTAACAAATTAATAATAACGAAAAGTGGTGAACATTTGACCTCAGACAAGTAGATTGTCTCTAAAAAAATTATTTATGTTGTTGCAGTGTAAATTCTAAACAGTCTTAATTTATTTATAACTCATATTTATCATCGAAAATTTTCACATAAATCTATTTACACAAGGAGTTGTTCTAACCATAAAATTATAAGATTCTATATTTTTCATATATAATTTTTTTAATATAAAAAGTGATGTTTAGTCACTACATAAAAACATCAATCAATTTTAACAAGACAATTATATCATATAACATATAATATGATAAATTATGTAAAATATAAAAATAATTAGATACCAAGATATTTTATAACCAATATTTATATATTTACAATTCTTAAAATATGTGCTAATGTCAAATCATTTAATTTCTTTAGAAATGTTCTAAAAAACTACAATAATTTACTTTTTTCCCTTATAAAAGCGATTTTAGGAAAGATTGTTCAAAAGGATATAAAGATATTATATGCCCGCGCGAAGCGCGGGTAAATTACCTAGTTATTTATAAACAAATATTTACTATATTTTTCGCATATAGGGAACATTAATCCGATATTACATAAGACAAATACAAACCAATGGTTGATTTTAGAGGATTATTGAAGAGATATTATAATATTTTTGCATTCTTCAAGTAATTTATACATAGGATGATTTTATAGCAATCACACCTAATAAAATACATGAGAAACAGTTAGCGCATAATTTCTCCTTCCCCTTGAACGATTCCCAAATATTTCATATATAATAGAGAGTTAGAGTTATACACATAAAACAAGACAAAGTAAAGAACAAATGAGCAAACTATACAATATTAAAATAAACAATATAGCTCCGTTAGAAATTCTCTTCTACATTTTGAACTCTAAGTTCATAACATGCTAGAAGGGATAATGTAACAAACACATATAATCGCAAAATAATCGTAACATCAAATTCACACACACACATAAGAGATCAAAACAAATAGAGAATAACCATAGACATTATCTCACATAGAGATAGGAAGAGCGCAAACTAACTCGAGTGCTTCCTTTTATTCATTCTAACACATAGCAACATTCGACGTAATAATGCAAGATGAAATTTAAGCTAATAGAGGAACAACTAATCAATTAAAGCAGAAATGTTTATCAGCAATGAAGACAAACTCAATCAACTATTTTACCCTAACACAGCAGAACCTATTTGAGAGCCCTCGTAGAGTTCACAATACTTTTGTTATAATTCTTTTTTTAGAGTGGACAGATTTTTTGATAATTGCTAAGTGTAACCCCTAAGATTTTTCTGATTGTTAAAGCCTATCCTAATTAGAATAAGGGCATCTCTTTATATAGTGGAGAAAAGGGCATGTATTATATAGCAAGAAATTACTTAGGGTCAATCATATATTATTTACCTTATTCAAAGAAAAAACCAAATAACTAATATTATTTAAAATTATTTTAGGCTCAATCAAATATAGTTTTACTAAAATATAACAAGTTAGAATCAATTCAACTTCAATGAAGGAAATTATGATCAACTAACATTAATAAATAAAATAATAAGAAAAATTTACCTTAACAAGAGACACAAAATCTGTCCGGATTAGCACAATACCATAGAAATCACCTTACTATCAATTAATCAATTTCAAGCAAGGATATAATAATAATATTAATGGAAGAAAACCCAAGTCAAGAAGTATTTACACATTCTTAATACAATATATTCACAAACAAGAAATGAGAAATATGTCGAGGATCAATCTAAACTGAAGTACCAATCCAAATTATCCTACAAAATTATTACCACTACTACAAGTAAAATTGCATCAATTAAAGGGATTAAATTAAGTTTGGAGGTAATAAACAATAGGTACATCTCATCAAGATAATCAGTGATTTCATAATCAAACTTATGAACTTTAACCAAGAATCGACAATCAAGGTATTGTTAAAAATATAAGAGAAAACATCTACAAAATATTCTTGTGACGCATATAATGAGCTAAGCGATAAAGACGAACAAGCACACGAAGGACACTATATTTCAACTTTCTATCACACATAAACAATTTCTAAAATCTCAAAGTTAAAACTAGTAGTTCAATTTTAGGACTAAGAGTACTTCTACTCCAAACATGCATCGAACTTTCATCACATTGCATATAAGAAAAATAATAGAATATCTAAGATGAGATAATGATTTTAAAAGAAATGTACGCAGACGGATCGATTAAATATCCGTCTTTTGACTAGTTTGAAACATTCAAAAGCTTTTCCTTAGTTCTCCTTGTTCACTGGTTCGGAGCTATTGTCCGGAAATGAGAGAGGGGAGAGGAGGCAGGCGACTGGGCGCCGCTGCTGGCATCATTTGGTTGCTGGCTTTGCCTGAGCACGCAGTCCGGAGGTTTTCTGGTCACTGCTGTTCTTCCTTGGCTGGCAGCTGATTTTGTGCGGGAGATGGCTGTTGCTGTTGTTGTTTACGTTTCGCCGGCTAGTTGCGTAGTTTCCTCCCGCTGGATCTTTTGGCACTGCTGCCATCATCGGAGTTGCTTGGTTTCTGCTGTTTCATTGCTTGTATGTCCGGTTTATTTCGTTTGCTACACCAGAGAAAGGAGAGGAGAGAAACAGTGGCAGCCAGCGGCTGCTGGACTCGCCGTAGCTGCTGTTTTCCTCGTCTGGCTGCTGTCCATTGCCGGAAAGACAGACAAGGGAGGATAGAGGAGAAGAGGCAAGGGGGAGAGAGAGAGAGTCATCGGGGGAGAGAAAAGGTGGTAGATACGGGGGCTAGAGAGGGAGGCGAGGAAGATTAGAAAAATGGAATAGTCAGGGTTTAGGTCTTTTGATATCAAAAAGGAAAGAAAGGATGGGTGAATCTGAACAGTTAATTGTTAAAGAGATGAGGAGATGGGATTCAATATCAAAAGATGGATGCTCCAGATTATAAGATGAAATATCAAAATCACATTGAATTGGATTTTAATGGCCAAAATTGCAATAAAAATTTGCTAGAATTGGAACAGAAGAGTGGATATAATTGAAATACACTTGAAATTGAATAGACTATAATTGAAATAAATTAGAATACAATAAGCTAAGATTTAAATGATTTTGGGGAAAATTGAAGAGAGGATATCCAATTAAAATACTATATATATTATAATGCTTTTTTATATAATTAAACTCACTTAAATTTTTAAACATTTTAGTAAAATAATTATTTCAAAATTTATTAATAACTCTAAAATATTTTAATAATAATTTTATAAAGTATGCATACTAAAATATATATTTTTGGACAAAATCGACTAACATTTAAAACTCAAAATATATTTTAAAAAATATGTATTTAATCGTATAACATTTTTGAAATAGTTAAAGGTCAAAATTTAGTGTCAACAATCATACAAGAATGACATACAAAATAAATAAAATGTTGAATCGAAAATATTAATGACCCCCCCCTCGAAAGTTACATTCTAATTAATATTTTAATTTTTTTTTGGAAAGAACGAAAAAGAAAATCAAAATTCTAGAATGTGAAATTACAACAACTTATTTAAAAAAATCACCGTTTTCTTTATAGGAAAAGGAAACCCAAAAATTATAAAAAACACCTTCATCAGTATTCTCACAATGTAAGTTTGAAGATACCGACCGCAGACGACAGAGATTGACAAAATATTTCGATAACTCCTCCTTGATGAGCAATCAAAAAACAAAGAAAAGAACGTAACAAAGAAAATCTAAACTCCAAGATCATGAAATCACAAGAAAAATTATTTATCATCATCCTTAAAATAAAAAAAAATAAACCCCCAAAAATGAAGTTAATTAAAATGATTTAATTTTTTTCACATCCATGACAACATTCTTCAATAATTGTGACATCTTTGCATAGCTTTTTGTAAATTTTACGGGTCAAAATACTCTTCATCCTAGCTTGCCGTTTATCAAAATAAGTCATATTTCTTTTATACATTGCAAAAAAATTAATAAAAAGGAAACCAAAAATATTGTTTTCCTTAATTGTAAATATATACATTCCATTATTTGCGTACAAACCATATAATATTTTTAAAAAATCATATCAATAGCAAGAAAAACACAACAAAAAGTATCTTGGTTTCTTGATTCTTTATTTAGTGTGTATAAAGGAACAAAAAAAGAAACTAACAAAAAATTAAAGTTTGATTTTTTTTGGACTGTTATAATTTGAATAGGTAATGTGTGAAGAGTTCTTTTGAATTAGAAAAATAAAAATAATATTTGGACAAATTTGAATGATAATAATAGTTAATCTCAACAATTTCTTCCATGACTTATAAAACACGGATGATCTGGGCTTTTCCTTTTTCTTGTTTGTTTTACCTTATTCGAAGTGTGTTTTGATCAACCTACCTAGGACTTTTTTTTTTTTACTATATGCAACTTCCTTTCAACACCCGTATCAGGTAATCTTAGATTGAGGCAACTCTATGATTTCCAGCTTATGAATTTCTATTGTGACTCACAATACAAAATAAGGCATAATTATCAACAAAAATATATGTTGGTAAATCTACCAAATCAGTTGGTAAATCGAGCTACTTAACGGTTACTAACGAAAATCATAGTTTTGCTAAAAGGTTGTCGGTAAATTTTTCCAACAAATTATAATCGTTGGTAAACATACTTACCAAAAATTAGTTGGTAACCACCAGAAGATTTTGTTGGTAATTTATGAAACTTGGCTCTAACATTTTCGTTGGCAAATTTACCAACAAAAACATGGTTGGTATCCGGTTATTATCTTCACTAACGGATAGCAAATAGGTTAGTAAATTTGGTTGTTTATATTTTAAAATTTGTAAGTAATCAGTTATAAATTCAATAACAAAAATCTACATTCGTAATCCGTTAGAAATTTTAGTAACATAGAGAAAATGTGTTGGTAAATAAATATTGATTTTTCTAAAATTGTTGATAATAGGTTAGAAATTCATAAGTTTTACTTATGGAATAAAAGTTCATCAGTAAAAAAAATTGAGGTACTTGATTCTTTTATAAGTATAAGTCAATACAGTAAATTTATAAGAGATTTTTACAGTAGTAGATATGTTAACTGTTACTTTAAGAATATAAAAGAAAAGTTAAATAACTTGGGAACCCCTCCTCTCATTATAAAATGCGGACATTTACTAGCATAAGACAAATCAAATATTTCAAAATTACATATAAAGCAATATACAAGAAAAGGTTTCCAGAATACAACAGAAAACAATGGCTTCAATAAGATCAAATAAGTAATCTCCACCCACAAGAAAAAGAAAGAGCTCATCATCATCCACAAAACAATAGTGAACGTCTGAAGTATCAGAATGGTATTGTGTCCACTTTAATTATACCAGATATCCCTAAGCCTCTTCTCCTAGCATAAAATAGGGAAAATAAATGAAAAAAAGAAACTAAATCACATGCACAATACCTGCATGCAGATTTTCGGACACTGTTCAATACACAACTTACCTCATAGAAGATTTGCACCGATCTAATTTATATCTCCCTGCAGTAGAGATTAAATCACGTAATAAAATGGAAACTTTGAGAACAAAAGAGGAAATCATGGAAACACTCGACATTCCTATTGAACTATGTTATGTACAAGGGGGGTGGGGGGTGAATTAAATTATCTTTTAGTCGGCTACCTGTAATGGTCAGTCGACTCACGTGCAAGTTAGTAGAATGAAGAAACTATAAAAATATCTTGTAGAAAATAAATAACACATGATGTTAATACTGGTTTGGGTCACTGTTTTGGTGCCTAGTCCAGTCCCATTAGGTTTCCTTTAGAGCGTTTGAAGTTAGCCTTGAGATGTACAAAGTTTCCTTAACTTGGTCCTGTCTGATATGCAAATCAGAATTCTATCTTGACACTCCCTCTACTGGTAAACCTACACTCAAAATTGTTCTATCACTTTTATTTTCAACTGTGTTCACTCATGTGATTACAAAGCTTGATGAAAGACAAAACATGATCGTAATATAAGATCAAGAGAAGTTTCTTACTTTTCGTCTAAGACGTAGAGAGGTTTAAATAGCCGTGAGAGGTGATGCTCTATTCAAACACCCAGGGAGTTGTAAATCAAGGATCCTGGGATGCTCCCTTGATTTTGTTGAATTGATTTTTTGAATCATGAACATATCTGATGTGTACATGATTAAATCAATCCCTTCATTTGTTGGATGATTTCCTGAGATATTGTCTGATCTTCCTTGAATTTTGTTGATTTGTTAGTCTTTTAAATAAGTCGTGGTTGATTGATATGCTAATATATATTTTCCTTCTTTAGCCGTTTGTTTTGCGTGATTGAAGATCTCTTTCCTTTTATGGTGGCTCAGTAAATCCAGACGGGATTCTGTTTGGTTTGATCCTTGGCTTTGTGTTGTTTTTTTGTAATGTTGTCATGACTTTATGCTGATCGTATTATTCTTTATTAATTCCTTCTATTTGTCATTAATCATAATATAACAAGTTAACAATCTCCTCCTTTTTGATATTGACAACTATAATTAATGAAAGTGTAAGACGACTTCCCAGTTCGATTATTCTTGGATGAATTGTCACTTGAGTGCTCCCCCTATCTTAGTGCTCCCCTTTATGTATGCCTATGTATAGATTCTCCCCCTTTTACATAATCAAAAAGGACAACACAACAGCAAGCGAGATAGAGAAAGAAGGAAAAACTAAACAGACAAAGGAAAAACTAAACAGACAAAGAGTATTGGGTGAGAAGCCCCAAATAAACAATCCAAAAGATAAGGAGAAAGATATACACAAAAATAAGTGTCTTAAACAAAAGCAAATGAGGTCATAATATTAATATTTCACAACAAAATACGTCAGGGTGTTGATCACGTTCGTCCAAAAAGTGGAAAGAGATTTCTCAACCGTCATAGAGAAAGATCAATATGAAGTTTTCATAGTGACATCCAATTGATTGTTAGTAGAGTCATCTCCAGTTTTGATGGAGTTGACTTCTTTCAAAAGCAAATGAGGTCATAATATTAATGTTACACGAGAAAATACGTCAGAGTGTTGACCACGTTCATTCAAAAAGTGGAAAGAGATTTCTCAACCGTCATAGAGAAAGATCAATATGAAGTTTTCATAGTGACATCCAATTGATTGTTAGTAGAGTCATCGCCAGTTTTGATGGAGTTGACTTCTTTTAGAATAATGTTAACAGAATGAGAGGCATCCTTCTTAAGTCCTCCCATCTCAAGCTGAAGCTTTCCAATATCGATACTGGAGACCTTGTGGAGTTGCAACAATTTTCCAAGGCATCTTGTAAAACATGCATATGGAATTCAAGACCATTAAGCCGTACCTTAATGTGTTCAGCCTCCTTGAGGAGCAACGCTACAGAGTCAGCAAAGATTCTAGTAGCCCGGGGTGTATCAACCCTAAATTGGACAGACTCCTTCTAATACCATTTCTCGTTAATAAACACATAATTCATGCTCGAAAAAGTTCGAGTATCATATGTAGCATCAATAAATGTAGGCATGCATAGTTAGAGAGATCCACAAGAGAATCGACAATAATTCTAGAGATAAGTAGTCCTAGGGTAAGCTTGCACTGGAGTTCGTATCTTCAAAACATTCAACCATGTATTCGCGGACCTACAGAGCCCAATTTATATTGATCTTCTTCAACAGACACTAAACAACAAACACTACAAGAAAAAAAGTCTCTAAGGATGGGAATTCTAGTCCCTGAAAGTTAAAATCTAGTCTCAAATTCGCAACTAAGACCAGAAAAACCTGGTTGTCACTCGTCCTAGAAAGTACAGTCGCTATTGGTAAGTAAACTCATCCCTAAATGGTTTTGCTACGGGCCAAATCTCTTATCGTGAGATCATTTTAGGGACCAAATACCTGGTCTCAATTAGACCTCTTATATCATTGTTATTCATGTCGTTAATATTCTTTTGTGACTCAACACAATGTGGTCCTAATAGAGTTTTAGAGACGAGTGTGACCTCGTCCTAAAACAGCTTTAGAGACTATGATAAATTTGTTCCTAGAACATCTATAACGACCTTAGAAAATTGGTCCTAGAGTATTTTTAAAGATGACCAACAATTTGGTCCTAAAATAGCTTTAAAGACGAGTAGCAACTTTGGTCCTAGTTTGACCATTAGAGATGACCAATAATTGTGGTCTCTAACCGACCACCTTTGATCAGAGAGCCACTAATATCACAAGAATCTATATTTATCAACAAATATAAAAATAATTACTAAACTATATGGATACAAAAAGGATCATATAGTGAAAGGGCGTAGGAGATAATAGTGCGATTAATTACAATAAATTGGTTAATCACCCATGATGTTAGTTTCGATATATTCGTTGAACAAAAGTACTTATATAGCATCCAAAGTTTTGCAAAACATTAATAACAAATTACTAATAACGAGTTAGTGCATCTTCTAAACTTGCATCTTCACTGAAGTATGAACAAAAGTCTGGCAAAAAATAGTCTTTGTCAAGTGATCTACGGAAACATCAGCAGAAGTTGCAAGAAATAAGAAAAATCTATTAGAAAACATTGAGATACATTAGCCAAGATCCAAAATCTATTTTGAAGATACACAAAATAACATTAGGTAGATAATATTAACAAACGGAATGAATTAGCATAATAGACGAGCTAGATTAACAATATCTCGGCAGAAACCATTTAAACAGGGTAGCTGGCAGCGATATTGTTACAGCATAGTAGAAAATTTCAAAACAAATTTATGTCGTTAAGAAGTTGTATGGAAAATAAAAAACAGAGCCATCATAAAAGATATGTACAATTGTTGTTAATTCATCTAAGATGTTACGCCTTCTTATTTTTATTTGAAGGCAATGCATCAGTCTCTCGACTAATCTCGTCTTATGTCGTCACCTCACCTCAACTCGTCTCCTCATCTAAGTGACTTTGTTTAAATAAATTAAGAGTACAAATGTAACTCCAACTATTCTCTAAACAATCACTAACTTTGCATACAACTACAGACAAGTAGCCGGTGCAAACAGAGGTGGGTACCGCTGTAGTCGGGATACAAACTAAAGACG
Organism: Solanum sitiens; assembly: GCA_016801875.1. Lineage (NCBI taxonomy): Eukaryota > Viridiplantae > Streptophyta > Magnoliopsida > Solanales > Solanaceae > Solanum > Solanum sitiens. The sequence continues at coordinate 44,148 of JABWTJ010001427.1, read as the reverse complement.
AATGGCTTTAATAACTAATCGATGAAAAGTGCGGGAGCAGGAGGAGCCATGTATTCGCGGACCTACAGAGCCTATTTTATATTGATCTTCTTCAGCAGACAGTAAACAACAAAATATACCTCTGTTGGAGATTTTGCTAAAAGAGACCTTTCGTGGAACCAGAGTTGTAGCCACAATATGGGCGAGATTCGATTCTCAAAACAAAGTTATAGGGGACCAAATTTAGAGACGTCAGCCCCAGTTTCAGCAAGAAAAACTTTAGCATCTTCCAACGAGGTTTCAAACTAATCAGGCCGTACATTTCCACGCATGAATGGTGTATCACTGGTATATTCAGAGCTAAAAACTTCCTTAAACAGAGAATCATTAATAATGATATGGTGACATTTACTAGTAGAAGACAAATCAAATATTTCAAAATTACATATAAAACAATATACAAAAAATGGTTTGGAGAATACAATAGAAAAAAATGACTTCAATTATATCAAATAACTAATGTCCACCCATAAGAAAAAGAAAGAGTTTGCCCCGTTGTTATTGATATCTCCCTACAGTAGAGATTAAATCACGTAATAAAATGGCCACTTTGATAACCGAAGAGGAGATGATGGAAAGACTCGACATTCGTAGAAAACTTCACAATTCCCTTTTTAAAGTCAACTTCACTTTTCTCCCTTTTTATAGGCATGCTTTAATGTTTCTTTAGATCCCATAAATCAACAAAGACTTCATTTCTTTTTCTTGATACATGTTGAACTTTAATCATCCTTATCTTAAATGTCTTTTCTACTTTTCTTAGTATGCATCGAATGATAAGCTAAAAAACACAGGTGTACTATCTAATACAAGCTATTAGACATATATTTAATGTTTTAGAAGCCTTTTTGTAACAACCCCAAAAAAAAATGAATAGGATCAAGACTTAGGGTGTCAAGATTTAAGGTTGATAAATTAATTTAATTAATTGATAATTATTAATCTGATTAATAAAAAGGAAAATCAAATTTTATTTATTTATTTTTAGTTAATTAAATCCTAACTTTTGACTAAGTCTTAAATTTAGTCTCCTAATCCTAAGCCAACTCTCTCCCTCACGTTTCTCAACTCTCTCACGTTATCAATCTCTTTCACGTTGTTTCTTCCAAAATAACAACAAAAAAATCAGAAAATACATCAAGAGTTCTTCACACTTTAAGAACTCACAAGAATTTTTAATAAAAGACAAAGTAATCAAAACGTCAAGGCTAAGAGAGGTTCATCGAGTAGGGGGTAATTTGAAGTGAATTGATCGTGGTTTGGAGGAGTTTCCGGGCAGCAGCTTCAAGCTTGAACAACGTCAAAAGGTATGGGTTTCTCTCATGGAATTCTTTCTCCAAGAGTACTTTCTTTCGAACGTTTCTTAAACTCTTGAAACTAAGGTTGTTCCCCTTCGTATGTCCTTGTCCTTAGTTCCTAAACGATTTAATAGGATGGGTATGTTGTGCTGCTAGATTTAGGCATGATTTACGTGTTTATATTAAATGCGAATATGTTTTATGTGGGGGAAATTACGAAACGATATTCGAAGTACGAAAAAAAAATGTGTGTGTGTGCGCATCGTGGCAGTGGCTTTAGCCACTGTTTTGGGTCGATTTTACATGAGCTTATTTGGTGTATTTTATGTATGTAATGTGTGTGTAATGTGGTGTGTATTATAATGAAGAATGTTGGATGGAATAATACTCTTTTATCTAAGTAAACTCATGAAAGAGGTGACTAGAAATAAGTGAAGAATGATAGGAAAATTTCCAGATTTCATACTTTTCCTTAATGTTAATTTCTGGGTTTTTAAAAAGGGAAATAAATAAGTGAGGTTAATGGGAATCGAACCCAAGACCTCACATGTAAATCTCGCGACAAGAAAAGGGAAAAGAAGAGAAAGGGAAAACGGGGCTGGGGGGATTCGAACCTGGCTGCTGACCTTCGCCAAAAAAAGGAAAAATATGAGGGGTGCTGGGGGATCGAAATCGCGACCCAGCAGTCCCCTCGCGAAAGATTAAAAAAAATAAGAAAAGGGAGGGGTGCTGGGGGTTTGAAATTGCGACCCAGCAGACCCCTCACGAGAAACAAAAGAAGAAAGAAAATAAAACGGGGCTGGGGGGTTCGAACTCGCGACCAGCCCCCTGCCCTTGCTAAAAAAAGGAGAGGAAAAATTATGGGGAGGCGTTGGATTCGAACCCACGACCTCCCAGTAGACGATGTTTCATTAAAAGAAAAAAAAATTAGGGGGGCTATGGGGGTTCGAACCCACCACCTCACAGCCCCCCTCTCAGCGAAAAGGCAAAAATAAGGGGGGCTGTGGGTGTTCGAACCCACAACCTCCCCATTGTAGTGAACTTTTATTAAATTAAAAATTAAAGAGTTTGTGGGGGCTTGAACCCACAACCCTTTGACTAATTAAGAGGGAAATTAAAATAGAAAATTTATCCTTCAATATAAATGTGGAGATTTAATTTAAAGACTAATGTTATGAATATTAGAAAATAAAATTTATGAAAAATATTAATGATATCCAAGTGATTCAAGATTTGGGTTTCCTTGCCCAAAATTCCGTATTGATGTATAAGTCATACGTGAGTAAATTATCCAAAAATAATGTCATCTACTTAGATCAAAAGAAATAAGATCTTGGCATATATGTACAAGATACATAAGTCTTGTACTACCAAATTTTAGAAAAGTAAGAATTACTTAACGAATTAGGAATGAAGCCCATGGCTTGTATGTATAGACACATAAGTTTAACATACGTTCAAAAGTAAGTGAACCTAAGATGTATGTAATGGAATGACGAACCCTAGAAGGGTTAAGTATGAGGGTATGATACACTAAAAATCCAAGTGCATTGGCATACGATGAAATGAAAATTCATGTAATAAGAGGTGAGTAACTATGAAAAGTAAAGATGCTAATGATGAAGAATATGGTGACAACATGATGTGAGGCTAAGGTAAATGATGAGAACAATCGCAAATGAGTCTAAGTAAACGTTACCAAAACATACTCACCTATGAGAGTGTAAGATAATGAAGAGACCAGTCTCTATGGACACTCTAATGAGAGTATTGAGCTTAACACACTCAATACTAACTATGAGATGAGAAATCATCTAATGAGCTATAATGTCCTCATACTAGAAGCCAGCTTCCATGACATATGAGATGAATGAAATGGAACTTTATACTGAGCACCGATAGACTAGCTATGAGCGGTGATGCCTTCTTTCGGGAAGGACGAAGGTTCATGTAACTCTCATGAGATGAGACTGTCCGGCCTGCCGGGTATGGGTCTCCATATATCTCCTAGTCTTTGAACCTATACTGCCAACATAGGGATCTGGCGGGGTTAAAGTCCCATGTACGCTAGCATGTTATTGGGTCACTTTGGCCGGTGATTCCACCTCTTTTCGGTGTGGGGGAGACACTGGATTTCATGATGCTCACATGATCTATGTCGGTTAAAGTTAAAGTTCCCAATGAATGAATGAGGCCAGCCTCAAATGAAGCACATAAAGAATTGAATGATACCGAAGGTGTTAGGATAGGATAATCAAGAGGTGAGCTAGACTCAGGTAATGACATTAGGTTATTCCTGGTCATTGCACAGCAAACCCGATGAAAGTCTTAAACTACACCCTAGGTATAGCTGGTGTTCACACTGCCTATGAATGTAATGCAATGAAGTACGTATGAATGAATGAAGCAGACTCTGTGTTTGCTAATGAAGATTCCCTAGTTGAGGTCCCATATGTTGAGCCCTCATTTTGAAAAGTCTTAATGTTAAGTCCATGATTCCAAGGTCTCATGGCATATGAATGAATGCTACGAACGAAGCTATGTGTTATGTCTTATGTGCTATGATATGTGCTATATGAAGATGATATGTGTTGTGTGCAATGCGATATTTAATATGATGCATGTTACTCTCATGGCATGACCTTCCTAATCTCAAATTGGCAAGTCCACTGACTTGACTTCCAAAAATCATGTTGTTAGGAAAGAGCTATTCTTCCTCATGCATGTCCGTGGTGTGTGCTTGCATATACCCATACTTAGTACAAGTGTGTACTAACCCCTATACATCTATACTATTTTAGGTGCAGGCGCAGGTGGTCGATACAGTTGCAGGATCATTGTTGCAGCTATTCGGACGTCAGTATTCATCCGGAGTTTGGTATGTCCTCATGCGTTCGAGGATACTACTGTTTTATATTCTAGCGTAGCTTTAGAATTGAGCTAGTGGAGTATGTTCCACTAGTGTTTCTTTCCTGCTCTTTATTCATACTTTGTATTTGGGCCATTTTGGCAATTATACGATTAAGACATATGAACTATTTCTTTCAGTTGTTTATCTCTTTAATGTTAGATGGTTGATGATGAACGATTATAAAATTTTAAGGATGATTGGTAAGCATGTTTAAAGAACAAAAAGTTTCAAATTTTCCGCTAAAATTAACCTATGTAAAGTAAGTATAACATAAGTAGGCTTGTTTGCGACCTCTGAGAGGTCAACGACGCCGGTCTCGTCTGGGGTCTAGATTCCAGTCGTGACAAAGTTTGTATCAGAGCCCTAGGTTAAATTACGAAAATAATCAGTTCACATCAACCACATTGAGTAGTTTCTAAGTCATGGTAGTGAAGTGCACTACTATCCTGAATTAGAGACTGCATGATGCGTAGGAAAATTTCCCTTCTTCTGATCTTATCGTGCTTTTCTGAATGTTTGATTTCTTGGTGATATGAGGGTATCTAACATCAATCTTTGTTGTTTTCATAGAATGGACACTAGGAGGGCTATTGGTCAAAGAAGAGGAAGAGCAGCTGCTGGGGGCAACCGAGTTCCACCCCAGGCTCCAGCTGCAGGAGTGGCTGTGCCAGTTAATCCAGCTGGGTTGACTGATGCTGAGGTGAGGGCATCTCTGGCCTAGATGGCACAGGCCATTACTATGCAGGCTTAGGCCATGACTGCCCAGGTCAACCGGCAGAATGTTCAGAGGGAGAACCCACCGGTTCGTAGCATGGCTGACAGGCTGAGGGATTTCACGAGGATGAATCCTCCTATTTTCACTTGGTCTAGGACTGCAGAGGATCCCCAGGAGTTTGTGGATGAGGTACATAAGATCCTGGTGGCTATGGGGGCCACTGATATTGAGAAGGCTGAGCTGGCTTCCTATCAGCTCAAGGATGTTGCACAAACTTGGTGCAAGATGTGGCAAGATAGTCGTGTCTTAGGTGGAGTGCCGGTCACATGGGAGCTGTTCAAGACAGCATTTCTGGAGAGATTCTTCCCCAGGGAGATGAGGGAGGCCAAGGTTGAGGAATTCATCAACCTTAAACAAGGCTCTATGACAGTCAGAGAGTATTCCCTGAAATTTGTTAAGCTGTCAAGGTTTGTTATTTTCCCTAGTATTTAATAGCAAGAATGAGGAGAATACTGAACTTTGTTGAAATCATCCAGGTATGCTACTTCCCTGGTTTCTAACAACAGGGATGAGATGAGCAGGTTCCTCACAGGAATCAATGGGGACCTGGAGGAGGAGTGTCGATCTGCGATGCTCCATGATAATATGGATCTTTCCAGGTTGATGGTGCATGTTCAGCAGGTAGAGGACAGCCGCAGAAAGAGAGGTGTTCGTGATACTAGGAGGCCTAGGCCTCAAGATCAGGCAGGACCCAGTCATGGAGGACACAGGAACAACTTTGGCGTCCGTGAGCAGCCAAGGTTCAAAAAGGGGCAACAGAGTTCTGGGAATTTTAATCCTCAGAGGAGTGCTACAACTACAGGAGGCAGACCTGAGCCCAAGAAGGTCAATGGAGGTGAGATGCAGCGTTCTAAGAAGAATTGTGCTAAGTGTGGCCGAGCTCACAGTGGAGAGTGCAGACAGGGCACTAATGCCTGCTTCGGTTGTGGTAAGAGTGGACACATGGTCAGAGACTGTCCACAGAACAGAGGTCAGGCTGGAGGTAATGCTCAGCCTAGGCCTAATCCACAGGGTGCAGCAGCAGCCGAGCCTCCTAAGAGGAACATGTTCTATGCCCTGAAGGGCTGAGAGGAGCAGGAGAAGTCCGCTGATGTGGTCACAGGTATGCTGCAAGTGTTCTCAACTTCTGTTTATGCTTTACTTGATCCAGGGTCTACACTTTCCTTTGTAACTCCTCTACTTGCTCTTACTTTTGAGATATTGCCTGAAGTTCTGCATAATCCTATAGTGGTTAGTACACCTTTAGGAGAGAATGTAAGAACTGATAGAGTATATAACGATTGCCCAATAGTTGTGAGTGGTAAAACTATGTGTGCAAACTTGGTTGAGTTACCCATGCATGATTTTGATGTTATTCTTGGCATGGATTGGCTTCACAGTTGTTATGCTTGCTTGGACTGTCGTAGTAGAGTGGTGAGATTTCGCTTTCATAATGAAGAAGAGTTAGTCTGGGAGGGGTACAATTCGAGTCGTCCTAACCCCTTGATTTCTAACCTTAAGGCCAATAAAATGATGTCCAAGGGGTTATTGTGTCATCTTGTGAGTATTAATGATTTAGATCATGACATTCCTTCCATAGACTCAGTACCTGTAGTGAAGAAGTTCTTAGATGTGTTTCCTGATGATTTGCCTGGAGTCCCTCCCCTTCGAGAGATTGACTTTGGTATCGATTTAGAACCCGATACTAAACCAATCTCAATTCCTCCTTATAGAATGGCTCCGGCTGAACTCAAAGAGTTGAAGCTGCAGTTAAAAGATCTCACTGACAAGGGTTTCATTCAGCCGAGCATATCCCCTTGGGGCGCTCCAGTGTTGTTTGTAAAGAAGAAAGATGGGAACCTTAGAATGTGTATCGATTATCGGCAGCTCAACAAAGTCACTATAAAGAATAAGTATCCACTCCCCAGAATAGATGATTTGTTCGATCAGCTCCAAGGTTCTAGTTTCTTCTCTAAAATTAATCTTCGTTCAGGGTATCATCAACTTAGGGTTAGGGATGGAGATATCCCAAAGACATCCTTCCGTACCCGCTATGGTCACTATGAGTTTCTAGTCATGTCATTTGGTTTCACGAATGCACCTGCTGCATTTATGAATCTTATGAACAGGGTCTTTCGTGAATACCTTGACTCTTTCGTCATAGTATTCATTGATGACATTCTCATCTACTCTAAGACCAAGGAAGAGCATGAACAACATTTGAGACTAACCTTGCAGGTACTTAGACAACATCAGTTGTATGACAAATTCAGCAAATGTCAATTCTGGCTGAGATCAGTAACCTTCCTGGGTCATGTTGTGTCCGATCAGGGCGTGGAGGTGGATCCCAGAAAGACTGAGGCTGTGAAGAACTGGCCAAAGCCTCTTATTCCCACTGACATCCGTAGCTTTTTGGGATTGGCTGGTTACTACCCCAGGTTTGTGGAGGACTTTTCTTCCATTGCTGCCCCATTGACAGCTTTTACAAAGAAGAAAGCCAAGTTTGAATGGACGGAAACTTGTAAGAAGAGTTTCCAGGAGCTCAAGGACAGACTCACTTCAGCCCCGGTGCTTACTTTGCCTAAGTGTGGTGAGAATTACACTGTTCATTGTGAGGCCTTAGAGAAGGTCAGAGTGATTAGGGACACGTTAAATACTGCTTACAGTCGGCATAAGTCATATCCTGATAACAGAAAACGGCCCTTAGAGTTTGATGTTGGTGACCAGGTTTACTTGAAAATATCGCCTATGAAAGGGGTAATGAGATTTGGTAGAAAAGGGAAGCAGAGTCCGAGCTATGTTGGGCCATATGAGATCCTACAGCGTGTGGGTGAGGTGGCCTATGAGTTAGCATTGCCTGCAGAGCCAGCTTCTGTTCATCCAGTCTTTCATGTCTCTATGTTGAAGAAGTGCTTAGGTGATCCAGCATCAATCTTACCTGTTGAAGGTTTGGGGGTTGGTGAGGACTTATCTTATGAGGAGGCACCTGTAGAGATCTTAGACAGACAGGTCAAGCGGCTGAGGAACAAGGAAATTGCCACAGTTTAAGTATTGTGGAGAAATCATCTTGTGAGGGTTCAACGTGGGAGGCTGAGGCCGACATGAGAGCCCGCTACCCTCACCTTTTCAGCTCTGGAGGTCAGACTTCCTACTCTTAAACCTGTGTTTCCTTATCTCTCCGTATTTTGTTGCTATTGATCGACTATGTATAGTAATTTTGTTATGATCTGACTGGAATTACGATGTGAAGTGGTAGTGTCATTCGGGGACGAATGTTCCTAGGGGGGGGGGTAATGTAACAACCCCCAAAAAAAATAAAATGAATACGATCAAGACTTAGGGTGTCAAGATTTAAGGTTGATAAATTAATTTAATTAATTGATAATTGTTAAGCTGATTAATAAAAAGGAAAATCAAATTTTCTTTATTTATTTTTAGTTAATTAAAATCCTAACTTTTGACTAAGTCTTAAATTTAGTCTCCTAATCCTAAGCAAACTCTCTCCCTCACGTTTCTCAACTCTCTCACGTTATCAATCTCTTTCACGTTGGTTCTTCCAAAATAACAACAAAAAAATCAGAAAATACATCAAGAGTTCTTCACACTTGAAGAACTCACAAGAATTTTTTAGTAAAAGACAAAGTAATCAAAACGTCAAGGCTAAGAGAGGTTCATCGAGTAGGGGGTAATTTGAAGTGAATTGATCGTGGTTTGGAGGATTTTCCGAGCAGCAGCTTCAAGCTTGAACAACGTCAAAAGGTATGGGTTTCTCTCATGGAATTCTTTCTCCAAGAGTACTTTCTTTCGAACGTTTCTTAAACTCTTGAAACTATGGTTGTTCCCCTTCGTATGTCCTTGTCCTTAGTTCCCAAATGATTTCATAGGATGGGTATGTTGTGCTGCTAGATTTAGGCATGATTTACATGTTTATATTAAATGCGAACATGTTTTATGTGAGGGAAATTACGAAACGATATTCGAAGTGCGAAAAAAAAATGTGTGTGTGTGTGCATCGTGGCAGTGGCTTTAGCCACTGTTTTGGGTCGATTTTACATGAGTTTATTTTGTGTATTTTATGTATGTAATGGGTGTGTAATGTGGTGTGTATTATAATAAAGAATGTTGGATGGAATAATACTCTTTTATCTAAGTAAACTCATGAAAGAGGTGACTAGAAATCAGTGAAGAATGATAAGAAAAATTCCAGATTTCATACTTTTCCTTAATGTTAATTTCTGGGTTTTTAAAAAGGGAAATAAATAAGTGAGGTTAATGGGAATCGAACCCAAGACCTCACATGTAAATGAGACTGAAAAATAAGAGAAAAACGTGAAGTAGCTAAGGGGGAACCCCTTAGCTACTGGTCTCGCGAGAAGAAAAGGAAAACGAAGAGAAAGGGGAAAACTGGGCTGGGGGGATTCGATCCTGGCTGCTGACCTTCGCGAAAAAAAGGAAAAATATGAGGGGTGCTGGGGGATCGAAATCGCGACCCAGCAGTCCCCTCGCAAAAGATAAAAAAAAAGAAGAAAAGGGAGGGGTGCTGGGGGTTCGAAATTGCGACCCAGCAGACCCCTCGCGAGAAACAAAAGAAGAAAGAAAATAAAACGGGGCTGGGGGGTTCGAACTCGCGACCAGCCCCCTGCCCTTGCTAAAAAAAAGAGAGGAAAAATTAAGGGGAGGCGTGGGATTCGAACCCACGACCTCCCAGTAGGCGATGTTTTATTAAAAGAGAAAAACATTAGAGGCGCTGTGGGGGTTCGAACCCACCACCTCAGAGCCCCCCTCTCAGCGAAAAGGCAAAAATAAGGGGGCTGTGGGTGTTCGAACCCACAACCTCCCCATTGTAGTGAACTTTTATTAAATTAAAAATTAAAGAGGTTGTGGGGGCTTGAACCCTCAACCCTTTGACTAATTAAGAGGGAAATTAAAATAGAAAATTTATCCTTCAATATAAATGTGGAGATTTAATTTAAAGACTAATGTTATGAATATTAGAAAATAAAATTTATGAAAAATATAAATGATATCCAAGTGATTCAAGATTTGGGTTTCCTTGCCCAAAATTCCGTATTGATGTATAAGTCATACGTGAGTAAATTATCCAAAAATAATGTCATCTACTTAGATCAAAAGAAATAAGATCTTGGCATATATGTACAAGATACATAAGTCTTGTACTACCAAATTTTAGAAAAGTAAGAATTACTTAACGAATTAGGAATGAAGCCCATGGCTTGTATGTATAGACACATAAGTTTAACATACGTTCAAAAGTAAGTGAACCTAAGATGTATGTAATGGAATGACGAACCCTAGAAGGGTTAAGTATGAGGGTATGATACACTAAAAATCCAAGTGCATTGGCATACGATGAAATGAAAATTCATGTAATAAGAGGTGAGTAACTATGAAAAGTAAAGATGCTAATGATGAAGAATATGGTGACAACATGATGTGAGGCTAAGGTAAATGATGAGAGCAATCGCAAATGAGTCTAAGTAAACGTTACCAAAACGTACTCACCTATGAGAGTGTAAGATAATGAAGACACCAGTCTCTATGGACACTCTAATGAGAGTATTGAGCTTAACACACTCAATACTAACTATGAGATGAGAAATCATCTAATGAGCTATAATGTCCTCATACTAGAAGCCAGCTTCCATGACATATGAGATGAATGAAATGAAACTTTATACTGAGCACCGATAGACTAGCTATGAGCGGTGATGCCTTCTTTCGGGAAGGGCGAAGGTTCACGTAACTCTCATGAGAAGAGACTGTCTGGCCTGCCGAGTATGGGTCTCCATATATCTCCTAGTCTTTGAACCTATACTGCCAACATAGGGATCTGGCGGGGTTAAAGTCCCATGTACGCTAGCATGTTATTGGGTCACTTTGGCCGGTGATTCCACCTCTTTTCAGTGTGGGGGAGACACTGGATTTCATGATGCTCACATGATCTATGTCGGTTAAAGTTAAAGTTCCCAATGAATGAATGAGGCCAGCCTCAAATGAAGCACATAAAAAATTGAATGATACCAAAGGTGTTAGGATAGGATAATCAAGAGGTGAGCTAGACTCAGGTAATGACATTAGGTTATTCCTGGTCATTGCACAGCAAACCCGATGAAAGTCTTAAACTACACCCTATGTATAGCTGGTGTTCACACTGGCCTATGAATGAAATGCAATGAAGTACGTATGAATGAATGAAGCAGACTCTGTGTTTGCTAATGAAGACTCCCTAGTTGAGGTCCCATATGTTGAGCCCTCATTTTGGAAAGTCTTAATGTTAAGTCCATGATTCCAAGGTCTCATGGCATATGAATGAATGCTACGAACGAAGCTATGTGTTATATGTTATGTGATATGATATGTGCTATATGAAGATGATATGTGTTGTGTGCAATGCGATATTTAATATGATGCATGTTACTCTCATGGCATGACCTTCCTAATCTCAAATTGGCAAGTCCACTAACTTGACTTCCAAAAATCATGTTGTTAGGAAAGAGCTATTCTTTCTCATGCATGTCCGTGGTGTGTGCTTGCATATACCCATACTTAGTACAAGTGTGTACTAACCCCTATACATCTATACTAGTTTAGGTGCAGGCGCAGGTGGTCGATAGAGTTGCAGGATCATTGTTGCAGCTATTCGGACGTCAGTATTCATCCGGAGTTTGGTAGGTCCTCATGCGTTCGAGGATACTACTGTTTTATATTCTAGCATAGCTTTAGAGTTGAGCTAGTGGATTATGTTCCACTAGTGTTTCTTTCCTGCTCTTTATTCAGACTTTGTATTTGGGTCATTTTGGCAATTATACGATTAAGACTTATGAACTATTTCTTTCAGTTGTTTATCTCTTTAATATTAGATGGTTGATGATGAACGATTATAAAATTTTAAGGATGATTGGTAAGCATGTTTAAAGAACAAAAAGTTTCAAATTTTCCGCTAAAATTAACCTATGTAAAGTAAGTATGACGTAAGTAGGCTTGTTTGCGACCTCTGAGAGGTCAACGACGCCGGTCTCGTCTGGAGTCTAGATTCCAGTCGTGACAAAGTGGGTATCAGAGCCCTAGGTTAAATTACGAAAATAATAAGTTCACATCAACCACATTGAGTAGTTTCTAAGTCATGGTAGTGAAGTGCACCACTATCCTGAATTAGAGACTGCATGATGCGTAGGAAAATTTTCCTTCTTCTGATCTTATCGTGCTTTTCTGAATGTTTGATTTCTTGGTAATATGAGCGTATCTAACATCAATATTTGTTGTTTTCAGAGAATGGACCCTAGGAGGGCTATTGGTCAGAGGAGAGGAAGAGCAGCTGCTGGGGGCAACCGAGTTCCACCACAGGCTCCAGCTGCAGGAGTGGCTATGCCAGTTAATCCAGCTGGGTTGACTGATGCTGAGGTGAGGGCATCTCTGGCCCAGATGGCACAGGCCATTACTATGAAGGCTCAGGCCATGACTGCCCAGGTCAACCGGCAGAATGTTCAGAGGAGAACCCACCGGTTCATAGCATGGCTGACAGGCTAAGGGATTTCACGAGGATGAATCCTCCTATTTTCACAGGGTCTAGGACTGCAGAGTATCCCCAGGAGTTTGTGGATGAGGTGCATAAGATCCTGGTGGCTATGGGGGCCACTGATATTGAGAAGGCTGAGTTGGCTTCCTATCAGCTCAAGGATGTTGCACAGACTTGGTGCAAGATGTGGAAAGATAGTCGTGCCTTAGGTGGAGTGCCGGTCACATGGGAGCTGTTCAAGACAGCATTTCTGGAGAGATTCTTCCCCAGGGAGATGAGGGAGGCCAAGGTTGAGGAATTCATCAACATTAAACAAGGCTCTATGACAGTCCGAGAGTATTCCCTGAAGTTTGTTAAGCTGTAAAGGTATGTTATTTTCCCTAGTATTTAATAGCAAGAATGAGGAGAATACTGAACTTTGTTGAAATCATCCAGGTATGCTACTTCCCTGGTTTCTCGGGATGAGATGAGCAGGTTCCTCACAGGAATCAATGGGGACCTGGAGGAGGAGTGTCAATCTGCGATGCTCCATGATAATATGGATCTTTCCAGGTTGATGGTGCATGTTCAGCAGGTAGAGGACAGCCGCAGAAAGAGAGGTGTTCGTGATACTAGGAGGCCTAGGCCTCAAGATCAGGCAGGACCCAGTCATGGAGGCCACAGGAACAACTTTGGCGTCCGTGAGTAGACAAGGTTCAAAAAGGGGCAACAGAGTTTTGGGAATTTTAATCCTCAGAGGAGTGCTACAACTACAGGAGGCAGACCTGAGCCCAAGAAGGGCAATGGAGGTGAGATGCAGCGTTCTAAGAAGAATTGTGCTAAGTGTGGCCGAGCTCACAGTGGAGAGTGCAGACAGGGCACTAATGCCTGCTTCGGTTGTGGTAAGAGTGGACACATGGTCAGAGACTGTCTACAGAACAGAGGTCAGGCTGGAGGTAATGCTTATCCTAGGCCTAATCCACAGGGTGCAGCAGCAGCCGAGACTCCTAAGAGGAACAGGTTCTATGCCCTGAAGGGCTGAGAGGAGCAAGAGAAGTCCGCTGATGTGGTCACAGGTATGCTGCAAGTGTTCTCAACTTCTGTTTATGCTTTACTTGATCCAGGGTCTACACTTTCCTTTGTAACTCCACTGCTTGCTCTTACTTTTGAGATATTGCCTGAAGTTCTGCATAATCCTATAGTGGTTAGTACACCTTTAGGAGAGAATGTAAAAACTGATAGAGTATACAAGGATTGCCTAATAGTTGTGAGTGGTAAATCTATGTGTGCAAACTTGGTTGAGTTACCCATGCATGATTTTGATGTTATTCTTGGCATGGATTGGCTTCAAAGTTGTTATGCTTGCTTGGACTGTCGTAGTAGAGTGGTGAGATTTCGCTTTCATAATGAAGAAGAGTTAGTCTGGGAGGGGTACAATTCGAGTCGTCCTAACCCCTTGATTTCTAACCTTAAGGCCAATAAAATGATGTCCAAGGGGTTATTGTGTCATCTTGTGAGTGTTAATGATTTAGATCATGACATTCCTTCCATAGACTCAGTACCTGTAGTGAAGGAGTTCTTAGATGTGTTTCCTGATGATTTGCCTGGAGTCCCTCCCCTTCGAGAGATTGACTTTGGTATCGATTTAGAACCCGATACTAAACCAATCTCAATTCCTCCTTATAGAATGGCTCCGGCTGAACTCAAAGAGTTAAAGCTGCAGTTAAAAGATCTCACTGACAAGGGTTTCATTCAGCCGAGCATATCCCCTTGGGGAGCTCCAGTGTTGTTTGTAAAGAAGAAAGATGGGACCCTTAGAATGTGTATCGATTATCGGCAGCTCAACAAAGTCACTATAAAGAATAAGTATCCACTCCCCAGAATAGATGATTTGTTCGATCAGCTCCAAGGTTCTAGTTTCTTCTCTAAAATTAATCGCGTTCAGGGTATCATCAACTTAGGGTTAGGGATGGAGATATCCCAAAGACAGCCTTTCGTACCCGCTATGGTCACTATGAGTTTCTAGTCATGTCATTTGGTCTCACGAATGCACCTGCTGCATTTATGGATCTCATGAACAGGGTCTTCCATGAATACCTTGACTCTTTCGTCATAGTATTCATTGATGACATTCTCATCTACTCTAAGACCAAGGAAGAGCATGAACAACATTTGAGACTAACCTTGAAGGTACTTAGACAACATCAGTTGTATGCCAAATTCATCAAATGTGAATTCTGGCTGAGATCAGTGACCTATCAGGGCATGGAGGTGGATCCCAAAAAGACTGAGGCTGTGAAGAACTGGCCAAAGCCTCTTATTCCCACAGACATCCGTAGTTTTTTGGGATTGGCTGGTTACTACCGCAGGTTTGTGGAGGGCTTTTCTTCTATTGCTGCCCCATTGACAGCTTTGACTAAGAAGAAAGCCAAGTTTGAATGGACGGAGACTTGTAAGAAGAGTTTCCAGGAGCTCAAGGACAGACTCACTTCAGCCCCGGTGCTTACTTTGCCTAAGTGTGGTGAGAATTACATTGTTTATTGTGATGCATCTAGGGTTGGTTGGGGTTGTGTTCTTATGCAGGTTGGTAAGGTGATAGCCTATGCGTCCAGACAGCTCAAGGTTCATGAGAAGAATTATCCCACTCATGACCTGGAGTTGGCAGTTGTGGTGTTTGCACTGAAGCTGTGGAGGCATTATCTGTATGGAGTGCATGTGGATGTGTTCACAGATCATAAGAGTCTCCAGTACGTGTTCACACAGAGGGAGTTGAATCTACGTCAGCGGAGATGGTTGGAGCTGTTGAAGGATTATGACATGAATGTGCACTACCATCTAGGTAAGACTAATGTTGTAGCCGATGCTTTGAGCAGGATGAGCATGGGAAGTACAACCCACGTTGAGGATGAGAAGAAGGAGCTGGTGAAAGATGTACACAGACTGGCTAGACTGGGTGTGCGTTTGGTTGACTCCACTAGTGTGGATGTTTCAGTTTATCCTAGTTCTGAATCATCCTTGTTAGTTGAAGTCAAGCAGGGTCAGCATCTAGATCCTGTGTTGATGGAGCTGAAGGACTCAGTGCTGATGAAGATGAAT
Organism: Solanum sitiens; assembly: GCA_016801875.1. NCBI lineage: Eukaryota > Viridiplantae > Streptophyta > Magnoliopsida > Solanales > Solanaceae > Solanum > Solanum sitiens. The sequence continues at coordinate 28,534 of JABWTJ010001427.1, read as the reverse complement.
GAGTCTTTCGCTTTGGGAGGTGATGGCATACTTAGGTATCAGGACAGGCTGTTTGTGCCAGATGTAGATTATTTGCAAACCAGGATCGTTGCAGAGGCCCATGGTTCAAGATATTCGATACATCCAGGTTCCACCAAGATGTATCATGATCTCAAGCAGATTTATTGGTGGGATGGCATGAAGAGGGACATTGCAGAATACGTGGCCAAGTGTCCTAATTGTCAGCAGGTTAAGGCAGAGCATCTTAATCTTGGTGGTCTAACTCAGATTATTGAGGTTCCAACTTGGAAATAGGAGGCCATTAATATGGACTTCGTGGTTGGGCTTCCAAGGACTAGGAGGCAGCATGACTCCGTATGGGTTATTGTGGACAGATTGACTAAGTCTGCCCACTTTATTCCTGTGAAGTCTACTTACAGAGCTGAGGATTATGCGAGACTCTACATCGATGAGATTGTGAGATGGCATGGGATTCCCTTGTCTATTATTTCAGACAGAGGATCTCAGTTTACTTCTCATTTCTGGAGATCTTTCCAGAAGAGATTGGGCACGCAGGTTAAGCTTAGCACTGCCTTTCACCCTCAGACAGATGGGCAGGCAGAACGCACCATACAGACATTGGAGGATATGTTGAGAGCGTGTGTGATCGACTTCAGAGGTAATTGGGATGACCATATGCCTTTGATAGAGTTTTCGTATAATAATAGCTATCACTCCAGCATTGGGATGGCACCGTTCGAGGCACTGTATAGTAGGAGGTGTAGATCCCTGGTTGGGTGGTTCGAGGTTGGAGAGTCATCCATTTTAGGTCTGGAGATCATTCATGAGGCCTTAGAGAAGGTCAGAGTGATTAGGGACAGGTTGAATACTACTTACAGTCGGCATAAGTCATATGCTGATAACAGAAAACGGCTCTTAGAGTTTGATGTTGGTGACCAGGTTTACTTGAAAATATAGCCTATGAAAGGGGTAATGAGATTTGGTAGAAAAGGGAAGCTGAGTCCGAGGTAGTTGGGCCATATGAGATCCTACAGCGTGTGGGTGAGGTGGCCTATGAGTTAGCATTGCCTGCAGAGCTAGCTTCTGTTCATCCAGTCTTTCATGTCTCTATGTTGAAGAAGTGCTTAGGTGATCCAGCATCAATCTTACCTGTTGAAGGTTTGGGGGTTGGTGAGGACTTGTCTTATGAGGAGGTACCTGTTGAGATCTTAGACAGACAGGTCAAGCGGCTGAGGAACAAGGAAATTGCCACAGTTAAAGTATTGTGGAGAAATCATCTTGTTGAGGGTACTACGTGGGATGCTGAGGCCGATATGAGAGCCCGCTACCCTCACCTTTTCAGCTCTGGAGGTTAGACTTCCTACTCTTAAACCTGTGTTTCCTTATCTCTCCGTATTTTGTTGCTATTGATCGACTATGTATAGTAATTTTGTTATGATCTGACAGGAATTACGATGTGAAGTGGTAGTGTCATTCGGGGACGAATGTTCCTAAGGGGGGGGGGGGTAATGTAACAACCCAAAAAAAAAAATAGGATCAAGACTTAGGGTGTCAAGATTTAAGGTTGATAAATTAATTTAATTAATTGATAATTATTAATCTGATTAATAAAAAGGAAAATCAAATTTTCTTTATTTATTTTTAGTTAATTAAAATCCTAACTTTTGACTAAGTCTTAAATTTAGTCTCCTAATCCTAAGCCAACTCTCTCCCTCACGTTTCTCAACTCTCTCACATTATCAATCTCTTTCACGTTGGTTCTTCCAAAATAACTACAAAAAAATCAGAAAATACATCAAGAGTTCTTCACACTTGAAGAACTCACAAGAATTTTTTAGTAAAAGACAAAGTAATCAAAACGTCAAGGCTAAGAGAGGTTCATCGAGTAGGGGTAATTTGAAGTGAATTGATCGTGGTTTGGAGGATTTTCCGGGCAGCAGCTTCAAGCTTGAACAACGTCAAAAGGTATGGGTTTCTCTCATGAAATTCTTTCTCCAAGAGTACTTTCTTTCGAACGTTTCTTAAACTCTTGAAACTATGGTTGTTCCCCTTCGTATGTCCTTGTCTTTAGTTCCCAAACGATTTCATAGGATGGGTATGTTGTGCTACTAGATTTAGGCATGATTTACGTGTTTATATTAAATGCGAACATGTTTTATGTGAGGGAAATTAGGAAACGATATTCGAAGTGCCAAAAAAAAATATGTGTGTGTGCGCATCGTGGTAGTGGCTTTAGCCACTGTTTTGGGTCGATTTTACATGAGTTTATTTGGTGTATTTTATGTATGTAATGTGTGTGTAATGTGGTGTGTATTATAATGAAGAATGTTGGATGGATTAATACTCTTTTAGCTAAGTAAACTCATGAAAGAGGTGACTAGAAATCAGTGAAGAATGATAAGAAAATTTCCAGATTTCATACTTTTCCTTAATGTTAATTTCTGGGTTTTTAAAAAGGGAAATAAATAAGTGAGGTTAATGGGAATCGAACCCTAGACCTCACATGTAAATGAGGCTGAAAAATAAGACAAAAAACGTGAAGTAGCTAAGGGGAATCGAACCCCTTAGCTACTGGTCTCGCGACAAGAAAAGGGAAAAGAAGAGAAAGGGGAAAACGGGGCTGGGGGGATTTGATCCTTGCTGCTGACCTTCGCGAAAAAAAGGAAAAATATGAGGGGTGCTGGGGGATCGAAATCGCGACCTAGCAGCCCCCTCGCGAAATATAAAAAAAAAAAAAGAAAAAAAGGGAGGGGTGCTGGGGGTTCGAAATCGCGACCCAGCAGACCCCTCGCGAGAAACAAAAGAAGAAATAAAATAAAACGGGGTTGGGGGGTTCGAACTCGCGACCAGCCCCCTGCCATTGCGAAAAAAAGGAAAGGAAAAATTAAGGGGAGGCGTGGGATTCGAACCCACGACCTCCCAGTAGGCGATGTATCATTAAAAGAAAAAAAACATTAGAGGGGTTGTGGGGGTTCGAACCCACCACCTCACAGCCCCCCCTCTCATCGAAAATAAGGCAAAAATAAGGGGGGCTTTGGGGGTTCGAACCCACAACCTCCCCATTGTAGTGAACTTTTATTAAATTAAAAATTAAAGAGGTTGTGGGGGCTTGAACCCTCAACCCTTTGACTAATTAAGAGGGAAATTAAAATAGAAAATTTATCCTTCAATATAAATGTGGAGATTTAATTTAAAGACTAATGTTATGAATATTAAAAAATAAAATTTATGAAAAATATAAATGATATCCAAGTGATTCAAGATTTTGGGTTTCCTTGCCCAAAAATCCGTATTGATGTATAAGTCATATGTGAGTAAATTATCCAAAAATAATGCCATCTACTTAGATCAAAAGAATTAAGATCTTGGCATATATGTACAAGATACATAAGTCTTGTACTACCAAATTTTTGGAAAGTAAGAATTACTTAACGAATTATGAATGAAGCCCATGGCTTGTATGTATAGACACATAAGTTTAACATACGTTCAAAAGTAAGTGAACCTAAGATGTATGTAATGGAATGACGAACCCTAGAAGGGTTAAGTATGAGGGTAAGATACACTAAAAAGCCAAGTGCATTGGCATACGATGAAATGAACATTCATGTAATAAGAGGTGAGTAACTATGAAAAGTAAAGATGCTAATGATGAAGAATATGGTGACAACATGATGTGAGGCTAAGGTAAATGATGAGAGCAATCGCAAATGAGTCTAAGTAAACATTACCAAAACGTACTCACCTATGTGAGTGTAAGATAATGAAGACACCAGTCTCTATGGACACTCTAATGAGAGTATTGAGCTTAACACACTCAATACTAACTATGAGATGAGAAATCATCTAATGAGCTATAATGTCCTCATACTAGAAGCCAGCTTCCATGACGTATGAGATGAATGAAATGGAACTTTATACTGAGCACCGATAGACTAGCTATGAGCGGTGATGTCTTCTTTCGGGAAAGGCGAAGGTTCACATAACTCTCATGAGATGAGACTGTCTGGCCTGCCGGGTATGGGTCTCCATATATCTCCTTGTCTTTGAACCTATACTGCCAACATAGGGATCTGGCGGGGTTAAAGTCCCATGTACGCTAGCATGTTATTGGGTCACTTTGGCCGGTGATTCCACCTCTTTTCAGTGTGGGGGAGACACTGGATTTCATGATGCTCACATGATCTATGTCGGTTAAAGTTAAAGTTCCCAATGAATGAATGAGGCCAGCCTCAAATGAAGCACATAAAGAATTGAATGATACCGAAGGTGTTAGGATAGGATAATCAAGAGGTGAGCTAGACTCAGGTAATGACATTAGGTTATTCCTGGTCATTGCACAGCAAACCCGATGAATGTCTTAAACTACACCCTAGGTATAGCTGGTGTTCACACTGGTCTATGAATGAAATGCAATGAAGTACGTATGAATGAATGAAGCAGACTCTGTGTTTGCTAATGAAAACTCCCTAGTTGAGGTCCCATATGTTGAGCCCTCATTTTGGAAAGTCTTAATGTTAAGTCCATGATTCCAAGGTCTCATGGCATATGAATGAATGATACGAACGAAGCTATGTGTTATGTGTTATGTGATATGATATGTGCTATATGAAGATGATATGTGTTGTGTACAATGCGATATTTAATATGATGCATGTTACTCTCATGGCATGAACTTCCTAATCTCAAATTGGCAAGTCCACTGACTTGATTTCCAAAAATCATGTTGTTAGGAAAGAGCTATTCTTTCTCATGCATGTCGTGGTGTGTGCTTGCATATACCCATACTTAGTACAAGTAACATGCATCTATAGAGTTGCAGGATCATTGTTGCATCCATACTATTTTAGGTGCAGGCGCAGGTGGTCGATAGAGTTGCAGGATCATTGTTGCATCTATACTTCTATGCATCTATACTATTTTAGGTGCAGGCGCAGGTGGTCGATAGAGTTGCAAGATCATTGTTGCAGCTATCCGGACGTCAGTATTCATCCGGAGTTTGGTAGGTCCTCATGCGTTCGAGGATACTACTGTTTTATATTCTAGCGTAGCTTTAGAGTTGAGCTAGTGGAGTATGTTCCACTAGTGTTTCTTTCCTGCTCTTTATTCAGACTTTGTATTTGGGTCATTTTGGCAATTATACGATTAAGACTTATGACTATTTCTTTCAGTTGTTTATCTCTTTAATGTTAGATGGTTGATGATGAACGATTATAAAATTTTAAGGATGATTGGTAAGCATGTTTAAAGAACAAAAAGTTTCAAATTTTCAGCTAAAATTAACCTATGTAAAGTAAGTAGGCTTGTTTGCGACCTCTGAGAGGTCAACGACGCCGGTCTCGTCTGGGGTCTTGATTCAAGTCGTGACACTTTTGTTTTTTTAAAAAGTTTCTTTCTAAAAATAGAATTTCAAACGAAGGTGATCAGTACTAATATAATACTACTTATCAGTTACATCCTAATACATTGTGTTTTTTTTATTTTCCCATTTTATAGTTTATCTATGCTATATTATATTCTTCAAACATGTGTGTCATTAGCTCAACCATTCAACTTTCAATGCTTAATACACCTCAGCAAACCGATCACTATTTCTATCTAGCTAATGTTTTCAATTCGAGATTCCTATAATAACCTTACAAGTGGAAAGTAGAAAGAGGGGAGATATTCGTTGCATCTGTTAAGAAGGGTTCACTTTACTTAAATCAAAGGTCTATCGAAAACAAACTTTACCTTATAGGGATAACGTGTACATACATAATGTCATTTTCATACCCCATTTGTAATATTGCACTTTGTAACGACCTGATTTTCATCGTTAGAAAAAACCAATCAGAAAAGAATTGGGGCCAAAAAACTTTTCTCAACCTAGTCTAGATTTGGATAAATTCGGAGTCATAAAGGTGTAGGGAAATGTGGTAGAAATAGGTTGATTCATTTATAATTTTGATTACATGAGTAGTTAGATAAGACGTTAAGTAATGTGTATGACATTACTAAATTGAATTCGGGCGAGTAGAACTCCCGAAATCAATCTGAAAGTAAACGGTATTTTCTGAGTGTCATTGGTTAGAGGTGTGTTGTGGAATGGTGGTCTGTAATTAATTAAATTGCTCACTCTTTCGTGCAAGAAAGTTTGATGCCAAATTTTGGTGTCTCTGGCGGGGCCGCTATATCGGGGTAGGTGTCGTTGTGGCAGATCAAACGCAACTTAAAGTCGTAAATAAACCCTAAAAAATCTTTACTCTGCACTTTTTGACTTTGAGAACTAAGGAACGACCTCGTATGACTTCTTGACAGTTTTTCACCATTCTTGAGGCTAAAGATAATCTTTTCACCTTCCGAATCCATTTTTCGATTCGTGGAATCTATTTTCTTGTCCTATTAACAATGGGGGAGGGTTTTGAATTGGAAACTATGGTGGGAAAACCCCTTTTTGATACATAAGATCAACAGTTGACCTAGGGTTGATATTATTGATGATAATACAGGTAATCAGATATTAATTGTTGATCCTTGCATATATTATATATTTGTAGACCTAGAACAGGCGGAAAGAATACGAAAAGGGAAGATTCAAGCTCCTTAGTGGATTCAAACTTGGATTCGAGGTAGATGATGGTTGTGATTCTATGATTGTGTAATGTATGTATGTTAATGCTTCATTATGATACTTTTATGTATATGATTGTTGCATTATTGATCACACTTGTTATAAATGAGATAGATGAATGAATTTATGCATGAATAACTTCTTGATTGGGTACCATGTTCCGGTATGCAAATTGTTTTGGTTTGGGTTTGATGAGTTCTTAAATTGGACTCATCTAGGGCCTTATTTAATGCAAATAGTGTCCTCAATTGTGTATGTTATATCAATATCTGATAAAAACTTCTAAGTTTTAGGTATTTGCGGATTTGGTAGGATCATGAACACTTAGGCACAAAACAGATGAAAAAAGCTAAAATTTCAAAGTACGCATCGTCAAACACACTTGGTGCTACGCCATGTAAAAAAGTTCTGTTTTATGTTACAACAACTGAGTCGCGAAGCAGGTGGATCAAAAACCGACGGAAAGAAGTAGTCGGCGCTTCACCGAATAATTCCGCAAAGCAGAGTTATTCCACCCAATGATACTATATCCATGGATATTAAGGCAAGCCACAAACGGCGACGAACTAAAGAAAGGGCGAGTCACCGAATCGCACGTCGATTCACGACTGAAGATGGCGAATGGATCCACCAGCACTAAATCTTAATTCTATGAACACTGAACTATTCTATTGTTTAGAAGAAAATCTTAGAGAGTAAAAAATATAAACTTAATATTTTATTTTAGAAACTTTATGCTTAAGTTTTCTCTCATGTTTGGAGAGGGTTTTTAGGAAGCTTGAAGAAAGAAGTTCTTCTTCCAAACTTGGAAGTGGTTCTTCTCCATTTACCTTCCTTTGCTATTTTTAAGGTTTAGCCTATTATACCCACTTGATTACTTTATCATTTTAAGTATATTTGATTATTGCTTTATGTGTGGCTAAAAACCCGCATTCTTGGGGTGTGATTTAGTAAATATCTGTTGATATTACTGTTGGGTCTTGCTTGCTGCTAGGATTATATGCTTTTTAATTATGATTTCATCTACATATTGTGGTTTAATATAATGGGTTTGTAGTTTCAAATACAAAACTACCAATGTATTTTGCCTTGCCCAAGAGGGAGGTCGCGAATCCAAGACCAGTAGACTGATGGCCTGAGGAGTGGGTCGACATGAGGTTCAGCCCGAGAGGATAAGCCCTAGTACCATATCCAAGCAACCCCTATTGAGTGATCATGGTGTGGTAAAGGCGTAGTCTCCTTAGTTTAGACGAGTGGTGTCTGAGAGGAACCCACTTGATATGGGGTATGTTTCCCGAGAGGGAACTTACTTTAACCTAAAGCTTAGCCTAGTCACCATTGTGTTGCAAATTTTCATATCAAAATCATGTACCCATTAGTTTGTGTCAAAATAGATTGTGGTCAAGCCCCAAGAACTCTCTCCAATACTTGTTTTGTCCTTTATTTTTGGTATTTTACTACTTGTGACAAAAAAAAAAACTTGATATATGACACTTTGGTGTCACAAATTGAATCTAATTTTTGTATAACTAGGAAAAGTCATGAGCTATCACGATTTAGAACTAAATTCTAAGTAACTACTACTTTTACTACCACTCCCCTGGGATACGACCCAACCCTTGGTTGAGTTACTTTATTGGCTTTGATTCGTAGACACTCAAACTGTAGGTTTGTGTCGTTGATCAACAAATATAAAAGATTCACATATTGAAGCATCAAAATGGCGCTGCTGCTGGGAATTGTGGTTACTTTTAACTATAGGCTTTGTTGATATAGTTGTATATTAGTGATCTAATTACTAAAGCTACTTTGTGCACTGATTTTTTCATCCTATGTATGAACTTTATGTTGGTATCTTTCTCTAGCTTGCTGCCTGTTTTTATTGGTTTGATTTTTTTATATCTTAAATAGATTTTGATTGTTATACTGATGTATATATTATCGGTTCTCTGTACCTATTGCATAAGGGGTCTTAGATATAAATTAATGTATGTGTGTGTATGTATATGTATTGTACATCCAGTATGCTAAGTTTTTAATGTGCTTCCGTTCTTTCATTTTTTGTTTCTCAGGCTATGAATATGCTTCTGCTTTTTCTTTATTTCTTGTCTAGGTTATGAATGTCTTCATACCATAGTGTCTTTTTCATACTAGAGTCATTGTATTTGTACATAGCGTTTTTAATGTAACATTTTTGTTTGATGTCCTGATGTTTTTATCAATTGAGTTTCATCTTTTGACACATTTATATTATTATTTCAGGTCATGCGGTATGATGTTAAAAAATAATGCCTATAAAATATTTCAATACCACGTTCCGACATAACTATGCCATTGGTACCACATTCCGGTATGCTAATTGTTTTGGTTTGGGTTTGATGAGTCCTCAATTTGGACTCATCTAGGGCCTTATTTAATGCAAATAGTGTCCTCAATTGTGTATGTTATCTCCTTATGTGATAGAAACTTCTAAGTTTCAGGTATTTGGGGATTTGGTAGGATCATGAAAACTTAGGCACAAAACGGATGAAAAGAGCTAAAGATTCAAAGTACGCATCGCCAACCACACTTGGCGATACACCGTGTAAAAAAGTTCAATTTTCTGTTACAGCAAGTGAGTCGTGAAGGAGGTGGATCAAAAGGCAATGAAAATAAGTAGTCGACACTTCATCGAACAATTTCGCGAAGAAGAGTTATTCCACCCAACTATACCGCATCCATGGATATTAAGGCAAGCCACAAACAGCGACGAACTAGAGAAAGGGCGAGTCACCGAATCGCTCGGCGATTCACGACTGAAGATGATGAATGGAACCACCAGCACTAAATTTGAAGTCTATAAACACTGAACTATTTTATTGTTTAGAAGAAAATCTTAGAGAGAAAAAAAATAAACTTAATATTTTATTTTAGAAACTTTATTCTTAAGTTTTCTCTCAAGTTTGGAGAGGGTTTTTAGGAAGCTTGAAGAAAGAAGTTCTCCTTCCAAACTTGGAAGTGTTTCTTCTCCATTTACCTTTCTTTGCTATTTTTATGGTTTAATCTAATATACCCATTTGATTACTGTATAATTTTAAGTATATTTGATTATTGTTTTATGTGTGGCTAAAAAACCCATTCTTGGGGTTTGATTTAGCAAATATATATTCATATTACTGTTGGGTCTTGCTTGCTGAAAGGATAATATGCATTTTAATTCTGATTTCACCTATATGTTGTGGTTTAATTTAATGGATTTTTAGTTTCAAATACAAAACCACCCATGTATTTTCGTCTTTCCCAAGAGGGAGGTCGCGAAACCAAAACCAGTAGACTGATGGCCTAAGGAGTGGGTCAACATGAGGTTCAGCCCGAGAGGCTGATCCCAAGTCCCATATCCAAGAAACCTCTATCGAATGTTCAGGGTGTGGAAAAGGCGTAGGATGGTTAGTTTAGACGAGTGGTGTCCGAGAGGAACCCATTTGACATGGGGTATGTTTCCCGAGAGGGAACTCTCTTTACTTTAACCAAGAGCTTAGCCTATTCACCATTGTCTTGCAAATTTTTTATATCAAAATCATGTACCCATTAGTTTGTGTCAACATAGATTGCGGTCACACCCCAAGAACTCTCTCCAATACTTGTTTTGTCCTTTATTTTTTCGTATTCTACTACTTGTGACAAAAATCCTTTTTTCTTGATATTTGACACTTTGGTGTCATAAATTGAATCTAATTTTTGTATAACTAGAAAATTTCATGAGCTATTACTATTTAGAACTAAATTCAAATTAACTACTACTTTCACTACCACTCCCTCGGGATACGACCCCAACCCTTGGTTGGGTTACTTTACTAGCTTCGATTGGTAGACACTCAAACTATAGGTTAGTGTCGTTGATCAAGAAATATAAAAGATACACACATTGAAGACTCAAAATGGCGCCGCTGCCGGAAAGTGTAGTTACTTTTAAATACAGGCTTTGTTGGTTTAGTTGCATATTAATGGTCTAATTACTAAAGCTACTTTGTGCACTGATTTTCTTCTCCTATGTATGAACTTTATGTTGGTATCATTCTATATTTTGCTGCCTATTTGTATTGGTTTGATTTTTTATATTTTAAATAGGTTTTGAATTTTCGATACTGGTGTAAATTTTATCGGTTCCCTGTACCGATTGAAAAAGAGGGTTTAGACATAAATTAATGTATGTGTGTGTATGTATATGTATTGTACATCCAGTCTGCTAAGTTTTTAATGTGCTTCCGTTCTTTCATGGTTTGTTGCTCGGGCTATGAATATGCTTATGGTTTTTCTTTATTTCTTGTCTAGGTTGTGAATGTCTTCAATCTGAAATGTCTTTTTCATACTAGGGTCATTGGTATTTGCACATAGCTTTGTATATGTAACATTTGGTCTAGTAAATATTTTGTTAGAGTATGAGAACTTGTTTGATCTCGTGATGTTTTTTTTAATTGAGTTTCATCATTTGACACATTTATATTATTATTTCAGGTCATTCGGTATGATTTTCAAAAATAATGCCTATAAAATATTTCAATATGGCGAACCATTGTGAAACTTTATTGAAGACACTATTATTATTTTCGACTAAAAAGTTGGTCCTTAATGTTTGTGAATTTTAGTGTCAAACTAAGTGAATTTTCTAGACAAAAATATTAGACGCTAAATGGGTGAAATTAAGATGGTTTCAAAAGGATATTCTAGCCTTTATAATTACCACCAAACCATTGTCGTTAAAGATATGAACTTTTAGCGACATTTTTATCGAATTTACCAACTATCAAAATGGACGGTACATGAACATGATTGTCGTAGTAAATTTTATTTAAAAATTATCTTTATTGGCAGTAGAACTAATGCGCTTTAGAAGCAATTAGTAGGATTTACCGACTATAAAAATGGACACTACAAAAGTATAACTACCATTTTTATTGGATTTAACAACCATCTTAATTGCCGCAAGCAATTGCCGCTAGAACAAATGTGTTTTAGCAACCATTTACTTGGTTTTACTTTCTATATAAATGGATGCTACATGAGAAAACTAACCACTTTTGATTTGATTTTGTAGACTTCTTAATTGTTTCAACCAATTGCCACTAAATCAAATGAGTTTTAACGGCAAAAGAGCTTGACTTTACCAGCTTTTGTCCAAATGGCTGCAAAAGCCTTTGCCGACCCTCGATACAGCAGCCAAAGTGCATTGGCTGATAATAGCTATAGCGTCCATAGTTATGGACGCTAATTTCATTTTGAATTGCCGCTATATCCCCCTTTGTTGTAATGACTGAGTCCTTGTTAAGTTGGTCCATATAGAACTTCCGAGAGGATAGGAAAGTAGCTTATGAGTTGGAGCTACCACAAGTGTTAGCGACAGTTAATCTGGTGTTTATGTCTCCATTTTGAAGAAGTTCATGGGTAATCCTTCCTTGATCATTCAAGCTGAGAATATTCAGATCAAAGATAACTTGTCTTATGGGGAAATTCCAGTGCAAATCCTAGATCGCCAAGTTCGCAAGTTGAGAGCAAAAGAGGTAGAATCAGTCAAGGTACTTTGGAGGAACCAATTTGTTGAATAAGCTACTTGGAAAGGTGAAGAGTATATGAAGAAGAGATATTTGCATTTGTTTGAATCCGCAGAAAATGCAGACCAAGGCACAGAGTTTCTTCTGAGTACTATCAAAATTTTAGTAAGCATGTTGTTTGGCTGCATTTGCTTGTGGGTGTTTGAAGTTGATGTTGCTACCTTAAGTCTAGTAAGAGCAACCAAATTCGAGAATGAATGTTCTCAAGGTGGAGATATTGTAATATATCACAACTAGAAAGAATTGGAAAAGAGTTTTAAATCTGAAAATACATTTTTTTGAAAAGAATAAGAAAATCTGAAAATTTTAAATAAGTTAAAAGTGTGTTTTGGTAAACTTCAAAAGACCATAACTCCAAGCCCAGAATGAGTTAGGTGTAGGTACAGATATGGTTGGAAAGCCCTTAGAATAATCATTCTAGCGCCTCAAATTTTGCGTGATTCCGAGTTTGGATGAGTGAGTTATGCCTTTCGGAAGTTGGGTTGTTGGATGAAGGAAAGCCCTATCCGGATTTGAGAAGGTAAAAGTTGTCTTTCCCTTACCTAGTTAAATTAATTTATTTTTAGAAATTAATTTGGGTCAAACCATACCTTTGTTCTGTTTAGAAAAAATAGAATTCACGCTAGGGCTTGGAGAAGAGAGAAAAGAATAGAAAAGAGGAGAGAAATCAAGAATCGTCAACAACGCTCAAGCTTTGCGTGTGGAATTCTTCAAAGGTGATCCCTAAAAAGGTATGTGAGATAACATAGTGTTGGGTTAGTTCAGCCACGCTCCAAGCATGTTTTAATTCAGCGAATTCAAGTTTTGAATGTTAAGAAATTGAGTTCTTGAAGAACATTGTTGAAACTTTTGTTAATGTCTTGATGGTTCTTATGTTGAAGTTTCTTGATGATTTGATTCATGTTTCCAGGTGGAATTTCGAGTTGAATCAATTGTATATTGATTGTACTAGTGATCCAAAGTGTTTGGGGGAAAGAACCATTGGATTTTATAAGGTTTAGAAATGAAAAGCGAAGGAGAAAAGTCGGAGAACGCCTCGGGATAGCCCAGGCGTATTGCGCTTCCTAGAGCCCCAAAGGTATTTCTTTTACTATTGGCCTCTGGATCGCCGCGCCAGCAATAACGCCCCACCCATCTCTTTGATGTTTGAGGGTTGGCACCCCACGCCTCTCATAGCGCCAGGGTCGCCAATTCTCCCTATTATTCCCCCATCTTTCCGTACTAGTTCCCTAGTGATGTAGCTATGTTTTCTAGTTGATTCTAGAACATCATGAAATTATCCATAAACATGAGATCATGAACCTTGAAGCCATAATTCAATTCCTGGAAAGTTAAGTCAATGTCAAAGAAGTCAAGAGTCAAGTCTAACAGTTAATAAGAAAATCAAAGTAAAGTGCTTTAAAGTTTTCAAGAGTCTTTAGAAACGTTTAACTTTGTTTTTAAGACTCAAGTTTCATGTTTAGTAAAGAGTAATGAGTTGAGTTCATATCTCAAATGTTATAAGGGAACTAAGTATTCCCTAAGAGTTCATAATTTTTTTCATATTTGAACAAGAAAGGGAACATCGATTCCAAGAGAGCTTTTATGCTAAGTGTTGAGTAATTATCTCAACCCAAAGAAAGAAGTTGTTTTAAAAAAATATGAGCTAAGAATATTTTGGGAGTAGTATTGAGCACCAATATGGGGATGCGAGTTCATATTAACTCGAGTCTCCATGAACCATGTAGTCATCATGGTTAATAAAGGGTCATACTTTTTAGATGATCACTTAAGTTAAGCTAGTAGCTCCACTAAGTTAAGTTGTTTTATGTAACGACAAAGTATATGATAGTTCTAGTAACATGAGAAAGACGTTCTATCACCACTTAGGATCATAATGGTGGTTATTGGTTAGATCCCAAAGAAACTAGTTACTTCATTACATTTGTAAAGTTGAGTTTGTTATTGAATTTTCTTAAATGAACTAAGGTTTTCCACTGTCTTACAAGCTTTATATATATTTCATGTGTCTTATTGCTTTATGTTGAGTTAAGTTATTCATTGAGTTGAGAAGAGTCAAGGTTAGTGTTCCCTTCATATCCTTTTCAAGCATAAGTTGTGTTTAGCTTTAAAACTCGCATACTCGTACATTCACTGTACTGATGCCAGTTGGTGTGTATCGTCTTATGATGCAGACGCATGTAACTAGGATCATCGAGATACAGTGAGCAGCTCAAAGTCAGTTGGGGAGCCTCCTTACATTCTAGAGGACATGAGTGTTATTCATTTCAGTTGTAAACGTTTAAGACATGAGTGCCACTTTGGCTAAGTATTACTTTTAAGTTATCTCTTGTGTTTAAGTCTTCCACTTTGTAAGCAAGGTCAAAGGTCCGCTCGATACCAACAATGGTCTTCAAGTGTCGGCCACACCTAGAGTTTAGGCTCGGGGCGTGACATTATGATATATGAAATTAAAAGGCTTGAAACTATTTATTTTAATATAAATTCTTTAAATTTTTTAAAGTAAAATGTTTATAGATTTAAAAACTACACGAAGAGTACTCCAAATAAACATAGATAATGAATAAATATATGTTTTAAAAAAAATGATGTACTCCCCAAATAGTAACCATTTAATATAAAATAGGATGAAGGGAGTATAAAAAATGTATCCATAACCTAATAAACTAATTAATTTTTTTATTTAAAAAAAGAAGAATCCTTAAACATAAAAGGGTAGTTTCGCCTCTACCGCCATAATGACATAAGTTCTCTTGTCAAGGCCATATGACACTAGTTGTGATTCTATACAGCTTCTTCCCATATTATGATTTTAATTAACTCAGGTACAAATTGTAAAAATTTTAAAAATAAAAATACATATTCGAAATTACAGAAAAATATTGCAAGTCAGTGTAGTGAATAATTCAAATATTTAGATTTTTATTTGGGAGAAAACTATAGTCACCAAAAATATTATTTAACTTTCCAGATAGTAACACGCCCAAATAAAAATGAGAAGAAAGAAGTATATAACTTTTTACATTCCACTTTATGAATACGATTTTCATGCTTTTTCAATAAAACTTACTTACTGGAAGTTAAATATATATATATATATATATATATATATATATATATATATATATATATATATATATATATATATATATATATATATATATATATATATATATATATATATATATATATGCCACTATAATTAACAATTAAAAATATTTTAAGTGGAGAATAATATATATCTGATTTTTTGCAAGGAGGAAACACCTAAATTCATATTGCATTCTCGACTAACATCCCGTTTTTCTTTTGTTATCTTCCTCCTTATACACTTATTGCAAACTGTTAAAAAATATTAAACATAGATTAATCAAATTTAATTAAAAAGACATAAAACTAAAGAAATTTCTCATGTGATGAATTAAAAATAAAAATTCATTACCTGACAAATTTCTTTATTTTTAATGGTTTTTTTCTATGAAATTTGATTAATGTTTAATATTTTTTACCAGTTTGCAACAAATGAATAACGAGTAAGATATCAAAAGAAATATGGGATGTCTGTGCAGAATGCAATATGGATTTAGGTATTGCCCCCTTTCAGAAAATCAGGCATATATTTTTCTCCACTTAAAATATTTTGAATTGTTAGTTATAGTGAGACTACATTGTTTTTAGCTTCCACCAAGTAAGTTTTATTGAAAAAACATAAAATTTTATTTATAAAGTGGAACAAATAAAGTTATATACTTCTTTTGTCTCTTTTTACAGTTGATGAGTTACTATTTGGAGTCAAATAATATTTTCTTTTAACTATAGGTTTTCTCAAAAAAATCAAACATTTTAAATCATTCGCTATATTGACTTGCAATATTTTTCATGTAATTTTCAAAAATGTATTTTTATTTTTAAAAATATGAATGATTTGTACTTGCGCTAATTAAAACCATAATGTGGCAAAAAGTAGTACAAAAACACAACTAGTTTTATATGGCGTTGACAAGAGTACTTATGCACTACGACGGTAGAGTTTGTTCTATCATTTTAATTTTAAGGATTCTGAATTTTAAAATAAAACAAATTAGCTTATTAAGTTACGGATACATTGTTTATACTCCCTCCGCACTATTTTATGTTAAAGTGTTAATCTTTTTGGTGTCCAACAATATTTTACGAAACAAATGTTGATTCATTAGCAATGTTTTTTGGAGTACTTTTCGTGTAGTCTTTAAATCTATACACATTTCATTTTTATAAATTTAAAGATTTTATATCCAAATTCATAGTTTCAATCCTAATAATTTCACATATTATAAGTAAATTTCAAATACAAGTACAAAATTTTGACTCTAAGACATCTTGAACCAATAGGAAGAACAATAATTGGTTTCCTTTTAATATATATATAAAGGAACTGAACAAGAGTTCCTTATAATGATTTATTTTAATGCCAGATCACCAAATGTAAGGAATTATACACATATTCTCACGTAAAAGAGGAGAATTAATTGAAGTTGGACTAATGAAAAAATTCAAAAAAATTTAGCTCCTAAGGATATTCATCTTAATTATATTGCTGACATGCTCATTGATAATTCACCATCCCCTCCTCCTCCTTCTCCTGTTGTTGGTTCTACAAACTCAAGGAGAAATGAGGATTCAATTTCCTCCACGGTAAATACTACACCACTTGTCGTTGGTGATCAAGTTTTGAATCAACACACTCTTCCTCTACCTCTATATCTACCTCTTCCCTTTCTAGTACTACTCGATATTATGTATTCATTCGAAGCTTGATCATAATCAACAAGTAGTATAGCATTTACGATGGAAGAAATTGATTTCTCCATTCTCCTTAAGCTTGTAGCAGCAAAACAACAGGAAGAGGATGTGATAGTGGAGTATCAATGAGCATGTCATGACTTTTATCACAGCAATATCCTTACGAATGAATTTTTGGGTTCGCCTTTTATGAATTTTTCAGCTAGTCCACGCTCAATAAATTATCTACTTTTACTTGAATTACTTGAATTATTTTTCACACATATTTACTTGTACTATGAATGAAATTACAATTTTGTCTAATTATTTGACATAAACCTAGAGTCAAAATCTTGTACTTGTATTTGAAAATTTTACTTATAATATGTACTTTCTTTATCTTGAATGACGTGAAAAGGTATGGAGTACGAAGATTAAAACATATTAGTTTGACTAGGAATTTAGACATAAATTCTTCAGCTTTTTAAAGTAAAAATGTATACACAAAAAGTGCTACAAATCAACATAGAGAATAAATCAAAATATTTTATAAAAGAAGTTGTTTGATTCCTCGAATAATAACTGTTTAACATATAATATAATGAACATAGTATACATAATGAATCCATATTACATGAACCAAATAGAAAAATAAAGCCAATATCAAACGACAATGGTCATTTTTACATTTTAAAAAAGAGTGGTGTGTAGGTCAATTTTGATACAACCTTAACTTTTTTTACTAAGTACATGTTATTTTTCATTAACATATGAATAATAAGAACTCTAATCACCATAAACATTTAGAAGAATAATCTATGGTTGCATTAGAAGTGTATTTTTGTTCTTATAATTTTGGGGTAATCCATCTGTGGCCCCCTAAACTTGGCTCCAACTTTCACTTAGACACTTTAACTAGACTTTGTTCATTTTAGACACCTTATATCACTCCCTATTATGTTATTTTGACACGTTTTGCTGATGTAGTAAAGTGAGTGTGCTACACTAATTGCTGGCGCGTGTGTGGCTTTATTAGCCTTTTTTTTCCTTCTTATTCTTCCTCATTTTCAGCTGTACATCTTCTTATATTTAATCTCTCAAAAATTTTGAAAAATCCATCAAAGACTTCTTTCAAACCTTCTATTATCTGTGTTGGACAAACATAAGGTTAATATTATTGAACACAATACATACTTGACCTCACCGGTTGATGGCAAGAATTTAACCAGTTTTTCTTAAAAGAATGGAGAATAAATTAGGTTTTTAAAAAAATCTACAATCATGATTTTAACATATTCACAAGCCATTATAAGTTCTTAGATTTCATATTTACAATTTTAAACACCAAATTAAATGAAGAAATAGGAGAAGGTATGGTGAAAAAGACTATAAAATCAAGTGGGTATTATCAAAAAGACCATGAAAATGAAGAAATATGGCAAAGAAGATAACTATATAGGGTGGGAATAGGTGAAAAGAAAATGAAAAAGGAGAAATTTGAAGAAGCTGAATGTGTTTTAGTGATAAATGTTTTATGCGGAATATGATAGGGTTGGGTGAAGGTGGGTGGGGGAAGAGGGGTAGGAGGGAAAATCTTCAAATTAAGTTGTTTTTTATTGGTCAAAACCCTTTCTATTTGACCTTTAACTTTTTTTGTGTGTGTTTAATGACATGGATTTAAAATGAGATGGCATGACATAATTGGTCATTTAATCCATGCGGATATGTTTGGTCAACACGCGCGTAGGGTCAACAGAAAATTGTGAAAAAAATGTCAAATTCACATAACGGGACATGACATGAAGTGTCTAAAATGAACAAAGTCTAGTTAAGGTGTCTAAGTGAAAGTTGGTGCCAACTTTAGGGGGCCACCGATGGGTTACCCCTATTACTTAAGCCTATAGTCAACATAAGAAAGTCAAAATACGTAATTTCACTATTAATTCGGGTTCAAATTCATCAAATCATTTTTTAAAATTAATTAAATATTTAGAATATATTGTAAGTCAAGATAAAGAATTATTCAAAAGTAAATTGTGAAAACTACAATCAAAGAAAAAAATTGTTTGACTCTCAAACAATAATATATTCACTTAAAAAAGGACAAAGGAACAATATGACTATCTCTGTTCTACCTTATTTGATTCAATTTTGGTGGCTTCTCAAATAAAATTTACTTATTAGAAGTAAAAAAAAATCGATAAGTCACAATACATAATAATTCAAAAATAAAACAAATAAGAAATAGAGGACATACCTGATTTTTTGAAAGGGGACAATACCTAAATCTGTATTGCATTTTTAACAAACTTGCACTTTCTCCTCTTTTACGTTACTCATTATGCAATTATTGAAAACTATAAGAAAAATATTAAACATAAATAAATCAGATCCCATTAAAAAAATTGATATAAAATAATTATTTTTTTCACCAAAATATAATATATAATGAATTAACAAATAAAAAGTGAAAATAAAGAAAAGAGAAAAATGTTGAACCATATTGCAAAACTCACGTCTTATAATCATAAAATCCCAAATAAATAATACATAAAAATATAGTACTGTTAATGACTAGGGACAAATGCAATAAATTGATCACCGTCGCGCTCCATTTTTCGCAAAATGTGTTTTAATCACGACCTAACAACACTTTTGGGACTTCTAAATATTTTGAGGAGTCGCCACCTAAAGAATTGATGCGCATTAGGTCATTTATCTAACCTAACTAAATCTAACTTAGTTAAACGAACCAGAGATCACGGTAAGAGTTCAAATTACCTCAAGGGGAAGGTGTTAGGCATCCCTCGAGGTCCACAAATGTGGATCCCGATCGTATCTCATGCAACTTATGTGGGTGGTTAAAAGTAGCAAGTATGGTCACTTCATTTAGGTTATTCAATTTAAACATGCCAGCTAGGTGATGAATAATATTAATCACTTCATTATTTTAATTAATTGTTTAAGAAAAAGCGAGGTGAAAGATATTGCACAATTAAATAGTCAAGTACAAAATTTTATTTTATATAGTCAACCACCCCAAATAAATATAATTACAACACATAAAAAGGGAAAAGGTAAGGGAGACTCTAAAAGACTTTACGGATCAACGCTCGGC
Source organism: Solanum sitiens (assembly GCA_016801875.1). Taxonomy (NCBI): domain Eukaryota; kingdom Viridiplantae; phylum Streptophyta; class Magnoliopsida; order Solanales; family Solanaceae; genus Solanum; species Solanum sitiens. The sequence continues at coordinate 8,454 of JABWTJ010001427.1, read as the reverse complement.
TTCTATATAGAAAAAGACAAAACATATATTTGTCATTTACGACTCGAGGCGATGTCATCATCTCTGTAGGGCCTATAGTATCCCTACCCCACAACCGCATGCATAACGTCCTAAAAGGTGCCTAGCGCCCCCGCTTAATTTCCGAGAGGCATTTGACTACTATTTAAGGAGGTTTTATACTAAATGAAAAAAGTATGCTCCTAATAGCCCCCTAGACACCAAGTCAAACAAATAGGACGAACATTTAGCACATAAATCTCACATTGACCTCTAAATTTGATTAAACATGCTTTCAAACACACAGTTGTGAAGGTCTCATGCTAGGTAAGTGTGCAAACAAAAAGATAATAATAAAGACTAAATAACAAGTCATAAAATAATATTAACAAGTAGAATATTACAAGGGTCAATGCTGGTTTTAAGTGGCAAGACATTATTCAAAATGCAGAATTTATTTATTAACAATTTTGAACAGGGCAGATGAGCATGCAGAGAAAGATTTAGCATCATATTTTATGTGGCAAGACTTTAAAAGTAGCAGATTTACAGCAAATCATTAATTTATTTTCAGATTGGAGGACAGTTTATTTACCAAGCAAACTAGCATGTAGGAGGGAAAATTGAGTTATTAATTTTTATCTTTTAGATAAAATATCATGGTATGGTGACAGAAAATGCATAAGAACAACTCAGTTATTTAACATGCTAGAAAATAATTGATTTATTTTAAGTTAAAAAAAACAATTGTAATACAAAATTAGTTGTGGGCAACAAATACCTGAGAATTGTCATAATTTTTGAACATGCTGAAAATTACTTAATAATACCTAAGAACATAATTCTAAACGATTGAAATGTCACACATATTGTATAATAACTAGATCCATGATTACTAATAAATTTGCATGTTAGAACATATTTAACCATAACTATAGCATATGAGAATGAGTTAACATGACAATATTAATATGGAACATATATAGACATGATTTATTTTGTAGATAACATTAAAGCCTATATGGTGATTTTTATATCCCAAAATATACCTTAAAATGAGTTACCAAAATTAATTGTTCCATCCTAAACAAGATTTCTAAACAGAGTAACATGGAGGCAGATTCCGACACTTAAAGCGCGTAACCAACGGGAGGCTCGAACAAAGAGTCAAAATTATGCAACATTAGGTCCTATATGCATGGAATGAAATATTATTTATAAACAAATATTTACTACGTTTTTCTCATATAGGGAACATTAATTACACCCGCTGGATATTACATAAGACAAATACAAACCAATTGTTGATTTTAGATGATTATTTAAGAGATATTATAATATTTTTGCATTCTTCAAGTAATTTACATTGGAAGATTTTATAACAATCACACCTAATAAAATAAATGAGAAATAATTAGCACGTAATTTTCCCTTCCCCTTGAACGATCCCCAAATATTTCATATATAATAGAGAGTTGGAGTTATACACAAAAAACAAGACAAAGTAAAGAACAAATAGAAAAATATACAACATTAAAATAAACAACATAGCTCCGTTAGGGATTCTCTTCTACATTTTGAACTCTAAGTTCATAACATGCTAGAAGGGATAATGTAACACACACATATATAATTGCAAAATAATCATAACATCAAATTCATACACACATAAGAGATAAAAAAATATAGAGAATAACCATAACCATTATCTCACATAGAGATAGGAAGAGCGTAAACTAACTCGAGTGCTTCCTTTTATTCATTCTAACACACAACAACATTCGACGTCATAATGCAAGATAAAATTTAAACTAATGGAGGAACAACTAACCAGTTAAAGTAGAAATATTTATCAGCAATGAAGATAAACTCAATCAATTATTTTACCCGAACACAGCAGAACCTATTTGAGCTCTCTCATAGAGTTCACAAGACTTTTGTTTTAATTCTTTTCTTTAGAGTGGACAGAGTTTTTGATAATTGCTAAGTGTAAAGCTCTAAGTCTTTTTCTGATTGTTAAAGCCTATCCTAATTAGAATAAGGGCATCTCTTTATATTTTGGAGAAGAGGGCATGTATTATATAGCAAGAAATTACTTAGGATCAATCACATATTATTTACCTTATTGAAAGAAAAAACCAAATAAGTAATATTATTTTAAATTATTTTTGGCTCAATCAAATATAGTTTTACTAAAATATAACAAGTGAGAATCAATTCAACTTCAAAGAAGGAAATTATGATCAATTAACATTAATAAATAAAATAATAAGTAAAATTTACCTTACCCAAGAGACACGAAATATGCCCGGATTAGCACAATACCATAAAAATCACCTTAGTATCAATTAATCAATTTCAAGCAAGGATATTATAATAATATTAAAGGAAGAAAACCCAAGTCAAGAAATATTTACCTATTCTTAATATAATATATTCACAACAAGAAATGAGAAATATGTCGAGAATCAATCTAAACTCAAGTAGCAATCCAAATTATCCTACAAAATTATTACCGCTACTACAAGTAAAATTGCATCAATTAAAGGGATTAAATGACATTATTGGAGGTAATAAACAATAGGTACATCTCATCAAGATAATCAGTGATTTCATAATCAAACTTATCAACTTTAACCAAGAATCGACAATCAAGGTATTGATAAAAATATAAGAGAAAACATCCACACAATATTCTTGTGAATCATACAATGAGCTAAGCGATAAAGACCAGCAAGCACATGAAGGACACTATATTTCAACTTTCTATCACACATAAACAGTTTGTAAAATCTCAAAGTCACAACTAGTAGTTCAATTTTAGGACTAAGAGAACTTCTACACCAAACATGCATCGAACTTTCATCACATTTCATATATGAAAAAGAATAGAATATGTAAGAGGAAATAATGATTTTAAAATAAATGTACCCGGACGGATCGAGTTAAACATCCGTCTTTTGACCAGTTTGAAACATTCAAAAGTTTCGCCTGAATTCGCCTTGTCCACTGGTTCGGAGCTATTCTCCGGAAATGAGAGAGGGGAGAGGAGGCAGGCGACTGCACCTGGGTGACGCTGCTGGCGTCATTTGGTTGCTGGCTTTGCCTGAGCACGCAGTCCGGAGGTTGTCTGGTCACTGTTGTTCTTCCCTGGCTGGCTGCTGATTTTGTGGGGGAGATGGCTGATGCTGTTGTTGTTTATGTTTCGCCGGCTAGTTGCGTTGTTTCCGCCGGCTGGAGCTTCTATCACTGCTGTCATCACCGGAGTCCCTTGGTTGCTGCTGTTTCGTTGCTTTTATGTCTGGTTGCTTTCGTTTGCCACACCAGAGGAAGGACAGGAGAGAAACAGTGGCAGCCAGCGGCTGCTGGACTCGCCGGAGCTGCTGTTTTCCTCGCCTGGCTGCTGTCCATTGCCGGAAAGAGAGACAAGGAAGGAGAGAGGAGAAGAGGTAAGGGGGAGAGAGAGATTCAACGGTGGAGAGAAAAGGTGGTAGAGACGGCGGCTAGAGAGGGAGGCGAGGAAGAGTAGAAAAATGGAATAGACAGGGTTTAGGTCTTTTGATATCAAAAAGGAAAGAAAGGATGGGTGAATCTGAACCGTTATTTATTAAAGAGATGAGGGGCTGAGATTCAATATCAAAAGATGGATGCTCCAGATTATAAGATGAAATATCGACATCACATTGGATTGGATTTGAACGGCCAAAATTGCAATAAGAATTTGCTTGAATTGGAACGGAAGAGCGGATATAATTGAAATACACTTGGAATTGAATAGACTATAATTGAAAGAAATTAGAATAGAATAAGCTAAGATTTAAATGATTTTGGAAAAAATTGGAGATAATATCCAATTAAAATACAATATATATATTATAATGTTTTTTTATATAATTAATCTCACTTAAATATTTAAACATTTTAGTAAAATAATTATCTCAAAATTTATTAATAATTCTAAAATATTTTTAAAATAATTTTTTATAATGTATGCATACTAAAATATATATTTTTGGACAAAATCGACTAACATTTAAAACTCAAAATATTTTTTAAAACATATGTATTTAATCGAATATTTTTTTTTAAATAGTTAAAGGTCAAAATTTGTGTCAACAATTACACAAGAATGATATACAAAATAAATAAAAATTTGAATCGAAAATAATAATTAACCCCCAAAGTTACATTCTAATTAATCTTTTTTTAAAATTTTGAAAGAACGAAATAGAAAATCAAAATTCTAGAATGTGAAATTACAACAATTATTTATCAAAATCAACGTTTTCTTTTTAGAAAAAGGAAACCCAAAAATTACAAAAAACACCTTCATCAGTAGTCTTACAAAGTAAGTTTGAAGATACCGACCACAGACGACAGAGATTGAAAAATTGTTTCGATAACTCCTCCTTGATGAGCAATAAAAAAACATAGAAAACGTAACAAAGAAAATCTAAACTCCAAGATCATGAAATCACAAGAACAAATAATTTAGCATCATCCTTAAAATAAAAAAAATAAATCCCCAAAATTGAAGTTAATTAAAATGATTTAATTTTTTTCACATCCATGACAACATTCTTCAATAATTGTGACATCTTTGCATAGATTTTTGTAAATTTTACGTGTCAAAATACTCTTTATCCTAGCTTGCCGTTTATCAAAATCAATCATATTTCTTTTATACATTGCAAAAAAAAATTAATTAAAAGGAAACCAAACCAAATATTGATTTCCTTAATTGTAAATATGTACATTCCATTATTTGAATGCAAACCATACAATATTTTAAAAAATCATATCAATAGCAAGAAAAACACAACAAAAAGTAGCTTTGTTTCTTGATTCTTTATTTAGTGTGTATAAAGGAACAAAAAAAGAAACTAACGAAAAATTAAAGAAGTTTGATTTTTTTTTACTGTCATAATTTGAATAGGTAATGTGTGAAGTGTTCTTTGAATTAGATAAATAAAGATAATATTTGGACAAATTTGGATGATAATAATTGTTAATCTCAACAATTTCTTCCATGACTTATAAAACAGAGATGATCTGGGCTTTTCCTTTTTCTTGTTTGTTTTACCTTATTCGAAGTATGTTTTGATCAACCTACCTACGACTTTATTAATATTTTTACTATATGCAACTTCCTTTCAACACCCGTATCAGGTAATCTTAGATTGAGGCAAATCTATGATTTCCAGCTTATGAATTTCTATTGTGACTCACACTATAAACTAAGACATAATTATCAACAAAAATATCTGTTGGTAAATCTACCAAATCGATTGGTAAATTGAGTTACTTAACGGTTACTAACGAAAATCATAGTTTTGCTAAAAGGTTTGTCGGTAAATTTTGCCAAAAAATTATAATCGTTGGTAAACATACTTACCAAAAATCAGTTGGTAACCACCAGAAGATTTTGTTGGTAATTTTATGAAAATTGGCTCTATCATTTTCGTTGGCAAATTTACCAACAAAAACTGGTTGGTATCCTGTTATTATCTTTACTAACGGATAGCAAATAGGTTAGTAAATTTGGTTGTTTATATTTTAAATTTTGTAATTAATAAATCTACATTAGTAATCCGTTAGAAATTTTAGTAAAGTAGAGAAAATGTGTTGGTAAATAAATATTGATTTTTTCAATAATTGTTGATAATAGGTTAGAACTTCATAAGTTTTACTTATGGAATAAAAGTTCATTAGTAAAAACAATTGATGTAATTGATTCTTTTATAAGTATATGCCAATACAGTAAACTTATAGAGATTTTTACAGTAGTAAATATGTTAATTGTTACTTTAAAAATATAAAAGAAAAGTTAAATAACTTGAGAATCCCTCATCTTATTATAAAATGTGGACATTTACTAGCAATAGACAAATCAAATATTTCAAAATTACATATAATGCAATATACAAGAAAAGGTTTCCAGAATACAACAGAAAACAATGGCTTCAATAACATCAAATAAGTGATCTCCACCCACAAGAAAAAGAAAGAGCTCATCATCATCCACTCAAAAAATAGTTGACGTCTGAAGTATCAGAATTTTACTGTGTCCACTTTAATTACACCAGATATCCTAAGCCTCTTCTCCTAGCATAAAAGAAGGAAAATAAATGAAAAAAAGAAACTAAATCACATGCACTATACCATGCAGATTTTTGGACACTGCTCAATACACAACTTACCTCATAGAAGATTTGCCCCGATCTAATTGATATCTCCAAGCAAAAGAGATTAAATCACGTAATAAAATGGAAACTTTGAGAATCAAAGAGGATATGATGGAAAGACTCGACATACCTGTTGAACTATGTGATGTACAAGGGGGGGGGGGGAGGTGAATTAAATTATTTTTTAGTCGGCTACCTGTAATGGTCAGTCGACTCACATGCAAGTTAGTATAATGAAGAAACAGTAAAAATATATTGCAGAAACTAAATAACACAGGATGTTTATACTGGTTCGGGTCATATTGGTTCGGGTCACTGTTGTGGTGCCTAGTCCAGTCCCCTTAGGTTTCAAGGGTTTTCTTTAGAGCGTTTGAAGTTAGCCTTGAGAAGTACAAAGTTTCCTTTAGAGCGTTTGAAGTTCAACTGTTTTCACTCACGTGATTACAAAGCTTGATGAAAGATAAAACACGATCGTAATATAAGCTCAAGAGAAGTTTCTTACTTTTCATCTAAGACGGAGAGAGGTTTAAATAGCCGTGAGAGGCGATGCTCTATTCGAACACCCAGGGAGTTGTAAATCAAGGATCCTGGGATGATCCCTCGATTTTTTTGAATTGATTTGTTGAATTATGTCCATATCTGATATGTACATGATTAAATCAATTCCTTCATTTGTTGGATGATTTCCTGAGATATTGTCTGATCTTTCTTGAATTCAGCTGATTTGTTAATCTTTTCCATAATTCGTGGTTGATTGATATGCTAATATATATTTTTCTTCTTTAGTCGCTTGTTTTGTGTGATTGAAGATCTTTTTCCTTTTATGGTTGCTTAGTAAATCCAGACTTGATTCTGTTTGGTTTGATCCTTGGATTTTTTTTTTTTTGATAATGTTGTCATGACTTCATGCTGATTGTATTATTCTTTGTTAATTCATGGGATTTGTCATTAATCAGAATATTAAAAGTTAACAATTTCCCCCTTTTTGATATTGAAAACTATAATTAATGAAAGTGTAAGACGACTACCCTGTTCGATTGTTCTTGGATGAATTGTCACTTGAGTGCTCCCCCTGTCTTAGTGCTTCCCCTTTCTGTATGCCTATGTATCCATTCTCCCCCTTTTACATAATCGAAAAGGACAACACAACAGCAAGCGAGATAGAGAAAGAAGGAAAAACTAAACAGACAAAGAGTATGGGGTCAGAAGCCCCAAATAAACAATCCAAAAGATAAGGAGAAAGATCTCCACAAAACTAAGTGTCTTAAACAAGAGCAAATGAGGTCATAATATTAATGTTTCACGATAAAATATGTAAGAGTGTTGACGACGTTCGTCCAGAAACTGGAAAGAAATTTCTCAACCGTCATAGAGAAAGATCAATATGAAGTGTTCATAGTGACAGATAGTTGATTGTTAGTAAAGTCATCTCCAGTTTTGATGGAGTTGACTTCTTTCAGAATAATGTTAACAGAATGAGAGGCATCCTTATTAAGTCCTCCCATCTCAAGCCGAAGATTTCTAATATCGATATTGATGTCCTTGTGGAGTTGCAACAATTTTCCAAGGGCATCTTGTAAAACCTGCATATGGAATTCTAGACCATTGAGCCGTACCTTAATGTGTTCAGCCTCCTTGAGGAGCAATGCTGCAGAGTCATCACAGATTCTAGTATCACGGGGTGTATCAACCCTAAATTGGAAAGACTCCTTCTAATACTATTTCTCGTTAATAAACACATAATGCATGCTTGAAAAAGTTTCAGTATCATATGTAGCATCAATAAATGTAGGCATGTGTAGTTAGAGAGATCAACAAGAAAATCGATAATAATTCTAGAGATAAGTAGTCCATAGGGTAAGCTTGCACTGGAGTTCGTATCTTCAAAACATTCAACCATGTATTCGCGGACCTACAGAGCCCAATTTATATTGATCTTCTTCAGCAGACAGTAAACAACAAAATATGACTCTGTTGGAGATTTTGCTGAAAGAGCACTTTCGTGGAACCAGAGTTGTAGCCACAATATGGGCGAGATTCGATTCTCAAAACCAAGTTATAAGGGACAAAAGTTAGCAACGTCAGCCCCAGTTTCAGCCAGAAAAACTTTAGCATCTTCAAACGAGGTTTAAAACTGATCAGGTCGGACATTTCCACGCATGAACGGTGTATCACCGGTATATTCAGAGCCAAAAACTTCCTTAAACAGAGAATAATTAATAATGATATGGTGACATTTACTAGTAGAAGACAAATCAAATATTTCAAAATT
>JABWTJ010000143.1:1769630-1781394 GCA_016801875.1 Solanum sitiens | reverse complement strand
GATCGGGTGTCACGAACCGACAAGTAGAATTAGGGGATCGGAGTGTCACGTTCCGACACATAGTAGTAGGGGATCGGAGTGTCACGTACCGACACAAGAGGAAGAAAGATAATGAATCTTGAGAGATGTTTATATACTCAATGTAATGAACCTAATTTTCCCAAATGAGTGTGGTATTGAGGCTTGAGTCCTCATGGATGAACTTGGTAGTACTTATTGATGATTATAGTACTTGTTGCTACATGTTGAGTATTGTAGTTGATTTATGATATGAACTAATATATACTGTTTTCTATTTTGAGTTGGCCGATGATACCTACTCAGTACTTGTGTTTTGTACTGACCCCCTACTTGTTGTTTCTTTCTTTGTTATTTTGGGAATGCAGCAAACGTACCGTCGTCTTCAACTCAACAGCAATTCTAGCCAGTCTTCACTACACCGGATTTCAGGGTGAGCTAATGCTTCTAGCTTGGATTGGATCTTCTCTTCAATGTCTTGATGCCTTGAACTTCCGGCATGACTACCTTTTATTTATTTTAGTCTTCTTAGATACCTTTTAGATTTGTAACTTGCAGGATAGATGTTCTTTTGATGAATGACTGCCAGATTTTGGGGATAATGAGTTTTAAGTCTTCCGCTTTGTATTTTTGTTCAATATGTTGGGGTTTTAGATTGGTTGGTTCGCTCACATAGTAGGATAAGTGTGGGTGCCACTCGCGGCTCGATTTTGGGTCGTGACAACATCCGAAGACTTCCATCTTTCTTCTTCACAAATAAAACAGGAGCACCCCAAGGGGATGCACTTGGCCTAATAAAACCTTTTCCTAACAGCTCCTGAAGTTGGGCCTTTAACTCCCTTAACTCAGCTGGAGCCATTCTATAAGGGGGTATAGAAATGGGTCGAGTACCCGGCTCCAGATCAATGCAAAAGTCGATATCCCTATCCGGTGGCATACCAGGAAGGTCTGCAGGAAACACATCCATAAACTCACAGACTATTGAAACCGACTCAATTGTAGGTACTTGGGTAGTATCATCCCTGAGGTGTGCCAAGAAAGCTAAACATCCTTTACTAACCATTCTCTTAGCATGAAGAAAAGAGATAATACAAACTGGGGTAGAAATATAGTCACCCTCCCACACTAATGGGTCTATCCCAGGCTTGGCCAATGTCACAGTTTTAGCATTACAATCTAAGATTGCAAAATTTGGAGAAAGCCAAGTCATACCCAGAATTACATCAAAATCAACCATTTCTAGAATGATCAAATCCACGTAAGTGTTACTCCCCACAAAAGTCACAAGGCAAGACCTATACACCTTCTCAACTATCACAGACTCACCCACGGGAGTAGAGACACGAATAGGCATATCAAGTAAATCACAACTTAACTCAAGACCAGCACCAAATGAGGAAGATACATATGAAAAAGTGGATCCAGGATCAAATAATACTGAAGCCATGCAATCACAGACCAAAAGAGTACCTGTGATAACAGCATCAGATGTCTCTGCCTCAGACCTCCTGGGGAAAGCATAACAATGAGCCTTATTACCTGTCTGTCCATTGCCTCTACCAAGCTGCGCTGCAGTAGTTCCAACTTGCCCGCCACTCCTACTGGTTTGGTGACCACCATTACCTTGGCCACTATGTCCTCCAGAATGGCGGCCTCTACCATGACCACCTCTACCTCTAACTATTGGGAGTCTGTAACTCTGTTTTGGACAATATCTCTTAATATGTCCAGTCTCTCCACATCCATAACAATTTTTGGAGTCTAGCATAGGTCTCTGTGAAAATGACAAAGTCTGGGGATAACCTCCAAACTCAGAAAAATGTTGACTGGTCTGCGATGGACCCCCAGTTAAAGCCTGCAGTGAAGACTGAATAGGACGGGCTGGGTAACCTCCTGAACTCTGCCCTCTGGAGTAAGAACCTCTAAACTCACCTTCCTTACGGAACTTCTTAAATGTTGACATCATGGTGAAGTTGTCTGGTTTCACCCCCTCTACCTCTATCACAAAATCAACCACTTCCTGAAAGGATTTTGCTACAGCAGCTACTTGTAAGGCTGGGATCTGCAATTCTGACCTCAATCCTTTCATAAAGCGGCGAATCCGCTCTTGTGGACTGAAGCAAAGCTGAGTGGCATACCTGGATAGTGCACAAAATTTGGCCTCATAAGCAGCAACGGACATCCTTCCTTGCTCTAGGCTCAGGAACTCATCTCTCCTCCTATCCCTTACAGTCCGGGGTATATACTTCTCCATAAACAGGCTAGAAAATGATGCCCAAGTCATGGGTGGTGCCTGTGCTGATTGACACTCAACATACGACCGCCACCACATTTTGGCATCCCCCTGAAACTGATAGGTCACAAACTCAACACCGAATCGTTCTACTATGTCCATCTTATGTAGCAGCTCAGGACAATCAACCAGAAATTCATAGGCGTCCTCAGATTCAGCACCCTTGAAGACTGGAGGTCTCAACTTTAAGAACTTAATGAAAAGTTCATGTTGATCACCTGTCATTATAGACCTTGTGGTCAATCGAGGGAATGTGCCTACTTCTAATGATGTCTCCATGCGGGGAGCCACAGCAGCTGACTGTTGTACTCCCGGAACCGGAGGAGCTGGTGCAGAAAACACTGGAGGTGTCTGGCCCTGATCAGATAACCCGCTAAGATAAGCAAGAACCTGATTAATCATCTCTGGGGTAGGCTGGGGTGGTAATTCCTCATCTTGAATCTGTTCATTTTCCCCTTCCTCACACTCTCTTACTACCTCATCAGTTGGTGGAGGAGTCACTGCCCTATTCCTAGCTGGACCAGGTGCTCGTCCTCTACCTCTAGTGGGCATCCTCCTGCGACCTCTACCACGGCCTCTTGCTACTGCTCGTCTTCGAGCTACAGTCCCAGTGGCTGGCTCAGATGCATCTTGTCTTGCCAGGGTTGGTGTTGGCGCAGTCGTTGCTCTAGTTCTAACCATCTGCGAAATAGAGTGAAGATGGTCAGATACCAATTTGTATCACCCAGATACCAATTGGATCCAAGTAATAGCACGAAAGGAAGAAAGAAAGAAAGGAATTTTCCTAAAGTCTTATAGCCTCTCAAAGAAAAGTAAAGGCGTCCCCCTACCGTTCCTTAAGACTCTATTAAACTCGTTCTTGTGTGATGAGACCGACGAACCTAATGCTCTGATACCAACTTTGTCATGACCCAAAACGATCTCGTGAGTGGCACCCACCCTTATCCTACTAGGTTAGCAAACCAACAAATCTAAACTCCAATATTTACCAATAGTTCAACTGTAAATAACAAAATAATGCGGAAGACTCAAAATCTCATTTAAGGTAACTAAGTAAATAAGCTTCTAAGTTTACACTTATCGTCCCCAAAATCTGGAAGTCATCACATCAAGAACATCTATCCTCAAATTACAAAGTCTAAGAATGTTTGAGAAACAAAATAAGTAAGAAAATGGTCCATGTCCGAAATTCAAAGACATCAAGACTTGAAAAAGAGAATCCAGCACGAGCTAAGAATAATAGCTCACCCCGAACTCTGATATGCTGAAGACTGGCTAGAACTGAGGGCGAGTCGAAGACGATGGCACACTTGCTGCACTCCACAAAGTAACAAAGAAGAAATACAAGTAGGGGGTCAGTACAAGGAACACGTACTGAGTAGGTATCATCGGCCAACTCAAAATAGAAAACAATATATACCGAATAATAATATACAGTCAACCACAATACTTAACAGATAGCAAGTAACAATTACATAAACCATTGGCAACAACACCATAATAAGTACACCATCAATCACAACATCAAGCACACCCTTGAGGACTCATGCCTCCACACCATACTCATTTGGGAAAATAGTTTCTTTGAATTTGAGTAGAATAATATAATTCAAGATTCTTTTCATTTAAAAATACCGTGTCGGAACGTGACACTCCGATCCAAATATACGTGTCGGAACGTGACACTCCGATCCAAAATATACCATGTCGGAACGTGACACTCCGATCAAAAATATACCGTGTCGGAACGTGACACTTCGATCCAAAAATACCGTGTTGGAACGTGACACTCCGATCCAAAAATACCGTGTCGGAACGTGACACTCCGATCCAAAAATACCGTGTCGGAACGTGACACTCCGATCCAAAAATACCGTGTCGGAACGTGACACTCCGATCCAAAATACCGTGTCGGAACGTGACACTCCGATCCAAAAATACCGTGTCAGAATGTGACACTCCGATCCAAAAATGTATTTAATTTATTTAAACTATTTTCAAACCATTTTATTTCCACCAAGCCTTCTTTATTCAAGGCATCACTTCAAAAGAGAGTTTTCAAGAATAAAATTCAATAGTCTCAATATTTTAGGCAAAACACAAACCACACAATCATAATATACAACCACAAAATCAAGTAATAGGAGACTTTACAATATCATCCAATACATATCAATCGCTATTTAGAATTTATCTATCACATAGAAATAAACCATAACCTACCTCCACCGAAGAACCGAAATCAAGCAAGCTACCTCTCCAATGCCTTTGCCTTTCTTATTGCCTAAGAACCCTTTCAATCCGAAGTCCAAAATGCCTGTTCTCCTCTCCCTTTCACGTTTTTCTCTCACTGCTTCCCAGCTGATCAGTTCTTCCCTCTCTCAATTCAAGACTCCCTCCTCTAATAATAATGCAAGACTATACTTATTGTAAAAGTAATCCCCCATTATTCTAAAGTTACTTTCTTTAATACCCACTAACTCCATTATAAAAGCTAGTCCACTAAATACATAAATAATAGCCCCAAACATCCATTAAAATAATTAGTGGAAGCTGACATCGTGTGGGGTTACGCTGCGTGTGACGGTCCGTCGTGTCTGTGACGGTCCGTCCTGCAGGTCCGTCACGAAGTTCAGAGAGTCGATTTCAGCATATCAATCTTCAAGAGTTGAAGTGTTTTGGAACGAGACTTCCTCGACGGTCCGTCGTGTCTGTGACGGTCCATCCTGCAGGTCTATCACAGAGTTCAGAGAGTCGATTTCTGCACTCAATTTCAGAATTCTAAGTGTTTTGGAAGGAGACCTCCTCGACGGTCCGTCGTGTCTATGACGGTCCGTCCTGCAGGTCCGTCAAAGAGTTCAGAGAATCGATTTCAGCACTCAATTTCAGAATTCTAAGACAGTTATTTCCATAATGAACTCTACTGCTCAAAATAACTAAACAGGTCGTTACAATATATTGTTAGAAGTAAGTTAAAACTTAACTAATTACACTTAGAAAGTTGTTAAGTTCTTCAAATAAGTTAATGTGATTTAGTTGTGAATATAGTTTTTGAATTGAGGTAAAACATAACAAATTAGACTTAGAATGTCTTTAAGTTTTCCAAATACTTAATGTGATTTAGTTGGTGAATATAGTGTTTGGAATTAAGTTAAAACTAAACTAATTAGACTTAAAAAGTCTTTAAGTTCTCCAAATACTTAATGTAATTAAGTTGGTGAATATAGTGTTAGAAGTAAGTTAAAACTTAACTAATTAGACTTAGAAAGTTGTTAAGTTCTTCAAATAAGTTAATGTAATTTATTGTTTATTATAGTGTTTGGAAGTAAGTTAAAACTTAACTAATTAGACTTAGACAGTCTTTAAGTTCTTCAAATACTTAATGTAATTAAGTTGGTGAATATAATGTTAGAAGTAAGTTAAAACTTAACTAATTAGACTTAGAAAGTCTTTAAGGTCTCCAAATACTTAATGTGATTTAGTTGGTGAATATAGTGTTAGAAGTAAGTTAAAACTTAACTAATTAGACTTAGAAAATTGTAAAGTTCTTCAAATACTTAATGTGATTTAGTTGGTGAATATAGTGTTAGAAGTAAGTTAAAACTTAACTAATTAGACTTAGAAAATCTTTAAGTTCTCCAAATACTTAATGTAATTAAGTTGGTGAATATAGTGTTAGAAGTAAGTTGAAACTTAACTAGTTAAACTTAGAAAGTGTTTAAGTTCTCCAAATACTTAATGTGATTTAGTTGGTGAATATAGTGTTTTGAGGTAAGTTAAAACTTAGCTAATTAGACTTAGAAAGTCTTTAAGTTCTCCAAATACTTAATGTAATTAAGTTGGTGAATATAGTGATAGAAGTAAGTTAAAACTTAACTAATTAGACTTAGAAAGTTGTTAAGTTCTTCAAATAAGTTAATGTGATTTAGTTGTGAATATAGTGTTTGAATTAAGTTAAAACTTAACTAATTAGACTTAGAAAGTCTTTAAGTTCTCCAAATATTTAATGTGATTTAGTTGGTGAATATAGTGTTTGGAAGTAAGATAAAACTTAACTAATTAGACTTAGAAAGTCTTTAAGTTCTCCAAATACTTAATGTTATTTAGTTGGTAAATATAGTGTTTGGAAGTAAGTTAAAACTAAACTAATTATACTTAGAAAGTCTTTAAGTTCTCCAAATACTTAATATAATTAAGTAGGTGAATATAGTGTTAGAAGTAAGTTAAAACTTAACTAATTAGACTTAGAACGTTGCTAAGTTCTCCAAATAAGTTAATGTGATTTACTTGGTGAATATAATGTTTGAATTAAGTTAAAACTTAACTAGTTAGACTTAGAAAGTCTTTAAGTTCTCCAATTACTTAATGTGATTTAGTTAGTGAATATAGTGTTTTGACGTAAATAAAAACTAAACTAATTAGACTTAGAAAGTCATTATGTTCTCAAAATACTTAAGGTAATTAAGTTGGTGAATATAGTGTTAGAAGTAAGTTAAAACTTAAATAATTAGACTTAGAAAGTCTTTAAGTTCTCCAAATAATTAATGTGATTTAGTTGGTGATATAGTGTTTGGAAGTGTCACGACCCAAAATCGAGCCGCGAGTGGCACCCACACTTATCCTACTATGTGAGCGAACCAACCAATCTAAATCCCCAACATATTGAACAAAAATACAAAGCGGAAGACTTAAAACTCATTAACGAAATCAATTAAATAACTTCTAAAATTTATAACTCATTATCCCCAAAATCTGGAAGTCATCATCACAAGAACATCTATCCTCAAGTTACTAATCTAAAAGTATCTAAGAAGCTAAAATAAATAAAAGGCTAGTCCATGCCGGAAGTTCAAGGCATCAAGACTTGAAGAGAAGATCCAGTCCAAGCTAGAAGCGTTAGCTCACCCTGAAATCCGGTGTAGTGAAGACTGGCTAGAATTACTGTTGAGTTGAAGACGACGGTACGTGACACTCCGATCCCCTACTACTATGTGTCGGTACGTGACACTCCGATCCCCTACTACTATGTGTCGGTACGTGACACTCCGATCCCTTAATTCTACGTGTCGGTTCGTGACACCCGATCCCCTAATACTATGTGTCGGTACGTGACACTCCGATCCCCTAATTCTACGTGTCGGTTCGTGACACCCGATCCCCTAATACTATGTGTCGGTACGTGACACTCCGATCCCCTAATTCTACGTGTCGGTTCGTGACACCCGATCCCTTAATACTATGTGTCGGAACGTGACACTCCGATCCACTAACATCATTCTATCAATTCATCAAGCGTTCTCTTATACCAAGGCATCATCAATCTCATTACTTTAGTTCATCAAGACTTCTTTCATACAAAGGCATCATCAATAACAAGGTGAATTAGGGTTTCTTCAAGATTTTGGATTCAAAAAGCTTCATTATGCTTATTTTATCACAATCACATAATCACATTCATGCAAGCATACAATTAAGCATATAGAAGGGTTTACAATACTACCAATACATATCATTCGCTATTAAGAGTTTACTACAAATAGTATCAAAAACCATAACCTACCTTCACCGAGGATTCGTGATCAAGCAAGCAATCTCTCAAGCTTTTTGTTTCCTCTTCGTTTCTCTCTCTCTATCGATCGTTCCTCTCTCTCCTTGTTCTTTCTATTTTTCTTCTTCAAAACCCTCTTTCTTTTCCCTAATTAGCATATAATTAAGTATAAAAGATGAGGAATTAACCCACTAAGTAACTCAAGGTTATCTCCTTTACACCCCCAAGAATTTAAGTTATTAATATTAACCCACGAAATTCATAATTATAGCAGGAATAGTCCAAAACGCCCCTTTAAAACTTACCCAGAAATCCGACCCAGACTGGGATTACGCAACCTGTGATGGCCCATCGTGCCTGCGACGGTCCGTCCTGCAGGTTCGTCACAACCTTCAGAGACTCAATTTCCTTGATGAGTCTGAGACGGACCGTCGTGCCTACGACGGTCCGTCCTGCACTTCCGTCACGACGGACAGAGAATTGCTCCCAGTACCCAATTCTCAAGAGTTGAAGTGTTTTGAAACGGAACCTCACAACGGTCCGTCGTGTCTGTGATGGTCCATCCTGCAGGTTCGTCACAACCTTCAGAGAGTCAATTTCAGCACTCAAATATAAGAATTCCAAGTGTTTTGGAATGAGACACCCTCGACGATCCGTCGTACCCATGACGGTCCGTCGTGGGATATGTCATCTCAGACAGTTTTTCCAGAAATAAAATCTGCTGCTCAAAACGATTAAGCAGGTCATTACAATAGATACCAATTTACCCATCGTTCGTCCTCGAACGATCAAAAGAAGAAAAACAAGGATGAGAGGGAGTACCTGAATCTGTGAACAGATGCGGATATTTTTCTTGCATATCAGCCTCCTTCTCCAATGAATCCCTCAACAGATCAGTACACCAAGGTCTACCTTCAAATGCGTCAAACCAACCAATGGGAGACCTACATCTCCTCCCATACAATGCTTAAAATGGGGCCATGTCAATAATGGAGTGATAGCTATATTGGTATGAAAAACTCTTCCGCTAAGGGTAAGAAGTTATCCCAATGACCACCAAATTCAATCACACATGCGCGAAGCATATCCTCCAACACTTGAATCGTTCGCTCAGACTGACCATCGGTCTGAGGGTGAAATGCAGTACTAAGGTCCAACCTAGTACCTAATTCCGCGTGCAATGTTCTCCAGAACTTAGAAGTAAACTGCGTACCTCTATCTGATATAATGGAGAGTGGAACTCCATGCAATCGAACAATTTCTGAGATGTAGATTTTGGCTAACTTCTCTGCATTGTAGGTCACCTTGACCGGAATGAAGTGAGCAGACTTAGTTAATCTGTCCACAATCACCCAAATAGAGTCAAACTTACCCAATGTCTTTGGAAGACCAACTACGAAGTCCATTGCAATTCTCTCCCACTTCCATTCAGGAATGGGCATTTTCTGAAGTGTTCCTCCGGGCCTCTGGTGTTCATACTTTACTTGCTGGCAATTTGGACATTTGGCAACAAAATCAACAATGTCGCGCTTCATTCTACTCCACCAAAAGTGTTGCTTTAGGTCACGGTACATCTTGGTTGCACCAGGATGTATAGAATATCCGGAACTATGAGCCTCTGTAAGGATAGTGTGGATCAAATCATCAACACGAGGCACACATACCCTTCCCTTAATCCTCAAGACACCTTCCTCATCAATTATTGCCTCTTTAGACTCTCCTCGCAACACCGTATCCCGAATTCGGCTTAGCTTCTCATCATCAAACTGTTTTCCCTTGATCTTGTCAAGAAAAGAAGATCTTGCCTCCACATTGGCCAAAAATCCTCCTTTCTCTAGTATTTCCAGTCTCATAAGGTCGTTAGCCAAGTTTTGGACTTCTCTAGCCAATGGGCGTCTAGAAACTTGTAAGTGGGCTAAACTAACACATACTACCCTTGCGTTTCTACTTAAAAGCGTGCAGCTACACATTTGCCTTTCCTGGGTGATACAGAATGGTAATATCATAGTTCTTCAACATTCCATCAACCTCGCTCTGCCTCAAATTTCAAGTCCTTTCTGGTAAAAAACATAACTGTAGACTACGATGATCTTGTGTAGAGACCGCACACTTGACCCCATATAGATAGTGTCTCCATTGCCTTTAATGCAAACACTCTAACCGCGCCAACGCCAATCATGGGTCGGATAGTTACGTTCATGCACCTTTAATTGCCTCGAAGCATAAGCAATTACATTCTTCTCTTGCATTAGCACTGCACCCAAACCAGAATAGGATGCATCACAATAAACAATGAAGTTCTTACCCTCTACTGGCAAGGTAAGGATAGGTGCAGTAGTCAGCAAGGTCTTGAGTTTCTGAAAGCTTTCATCACATTCATCCGACCATACAAATGGAACATTCTGCTTAGTCAAGTTCGTCAATTGGGAAGCAATAGAAGAGAATCCCTTGACAAATCGACGGTAGTAGCTGGCTAAACCAACAAAGCTCCTTACTTCTGACACATTAGTAGGTCTTACCCAATTCTTCACTGTTTCAATCTTAGAAGGATCCACCATCACCCCATCCTTAGAAACCACGTGCCCCAAGAAGGACACTGAATCTAGCCAAAACTCACACTTGGAGAATTTAGCATAAAGCTTTTTCTCCCTCAATACTTCCAACACAATTCTCAAGTGTTCCTCATGTTCCTTCTTGCTCTTTGAGTATATCAGTATATCATCAATAAATACAATAACAAAAAGATCCAGATATGGCTTAAAAATCCCGTTCATTAGGCTCATGAAAGCAGCAGGGGCATTCGTAAGCCCAAAAGACATTACTAAGAATTCATAATGCCCATACCTGGTTCGAAAAGCAGTCCTTGGCACATCTGCTGTCCGTATTTTCAATTGATGATAACCGGACCTCAAATCAATTTTAGAGAAGACACAAGCACCTTGTAACTGATCGAACAAATCATCAATGCGAGGAATAGGATACTTGTTCTTAATAGTTACCTTATTCAGCTGCCTGTAGTCTATGCACATCCGAAGACTTCCATCTTTCTTCTTCACAAATAAAACAGGAGCACCCCAAGGGGATGCACTTGGCCTAATAAAACCTTTACTTAACAGCTCCTGAAGTTGGGCCTTTAACTCCCTTAACTCAGCTGGAGCCATTCGAGAAGGGGGTTATGGAAATGGGTCGAGTACCCGATTTCAAGATCAATGCAGAAATCAATATCTCTATCCGGTGGGCATACCAGGAAGATCTGCAGGGAACACATCCAGAAACTCACGGACTACCGAACCGACTCAATGGAAGGCTTGGGTAGTGTTCATCCTTGAGAGTGCAAGAAGCTAGCACCCCTTACTAATCAGTCTTTCAGCACGAAGGAAGGGAGAGATGATACGAACCGGAGTGGAAGTGTAGTCCCCCTCCCACACTAACGGATCTGTCCCAGGCTTGGCTAACGTCACAGTTTTAGCATTACAATCCAAGATCGCAAAATTCGGAGAAAGCCAAGTCATACCAAGAATTACATCAAAATCAACCATTTCTAAGATGACCAAGTCTACATAAGTATTGCTCCCCACAAAAGTCACCAAGCATGACCTATATACCTTTTCAACTATCACAGACTCACCCACCGGAGTAGAAACACGAATAGGCATGTCAAGCGATTCACAATGTAGATTTAGACCAGTAGCAAATGAGGAAGATACATATGAAAACGTGGAGCCAGGATCAAATAATACAGAAGCCATGTAATCACAAACCAAAAGATTACCTGTGATAACAGCCTCAGATGCCTCTGCCTCAGACCTCCCAGGGAAAGCGTAACAATGGGCCCTATCTCCAGTCTGCCCGTTGCCCCTACCATGTGGCATTGTAGTAGCTCCAGTTTGTCCATCACCTCGGCC